>OX030950.1:159558102-160158102 GCA_943735915.1 Pherbina coryleti | reverse complement strand
CAAAACCTCAACAGGATGCAGTTTACTACGCTTGGCTACCGTCGACTCAACATCAACGTGTTGCACACTGGCTGCGCAACATGACCTAAGCAAGGACATCAGACACTTGTTTGTATTTCACTTTCGTTATCGCTGCTACCGCAGCAGAGCGTGTTTGTTGTTGTGTTCTTAACGACATTTTGATAAATACTTTTTTATTTAACTACTCTATAAATTACTTAGACGCTGCAAAACATTGTAATACGATACTATAGCCAGGGCATTATTTGCTATTGCAGTGATGAAAAGCATTTTGTTGAAATAGCAATATCCTGGTATACTGAAGAAAAACAGGTGATTTTTTCAATAAACTGACGCAACAAATAGTGATTTTACTTTAAGTATTTATTAAACAAAATTTTTGCATATGTTGCAGGATGTTTGGGTAACAAATAAAAACTACTGCTGCTGGTCTGAAGATGTCTACGTGTTGCTTTATTTTTTCAAATTGTTTTTCTATTTTTTGTTTTGGTTTTTTGTTTTTTACATTTTTTTTTTTAAATTTTGGAAGCACCTGGCTTCCTGTGCAGCTCATTCAACACCAGCAGTTAATTTATCTCCCTTCATGAAATATTTCTCCAGTTTGAACTTCTTAATGATGCTTATGTAACACAAACATGCAGCGAGTAGCCCAAAAGAACTATTTTTAAGAATCTGTTCATTCAAAAAAAAAAAAGAAGCGTGCTCCATGCCAACCCCTCTGGAATGGAAAATCTAAATTTTCCGTTGCATTTATTTGGATATCAGGGCTCATTGCTTTAGATATCAACACAACTGCAATTGTAGAGATGTGTTGTTGTTGTTGTTTTTGTTTTTGTTGTTGTTTGTTGTTGTTGCCTATAACTTAGCTGAGCTGGGAGGCAGCCACATTTTTCACCTTTCACCCTGTTGCTCGAGAGGCATAAAAAAAGAAAGAGCAATTGTATGGAAATGATAGATGGGGAGTAGAAGGAGGACTTGCATGTGAGCGACAATTGAGTTGTTTGTTGCTGGAACACAAGTTAATCCCATATCTTTATTGGGAGCTAAATTAGAAAAAATTATCCTGATATCAATTTTTATGCTTTAAAGATGCATTTCAATATATTTTTTATGCTTGGCTCACAGGATTTAGGAAATTAAAGACTAAAACAAAATCCTAGCTGAAAATTTTCATAAAGGTATTTTCATATAGTTTGAGATATTGTCAATGAAAGAAAAATTAAAAATCCGAGAGAAAAAAAAAATTATTAGAGAAACAGTTGTAAGGCACAAAAATGATCACCCAGCAGGATCAAGTTTTGGATGCCACAAATACTATGAAACCAACTCAGTTTTACGAACCTGCTTAAGACCCAGTAGTAAAACGAAAAAAAAAACCAAACACAAAACCGGAAAGTAAACGCATTTCACTTGATATCCTTTAATTCATGCAGGATATGAGGGATCATATAAATGTGAAATGACAAACGTAACTCGCACCAACCAAGCGAAACCACCTAAGATAACAACAAAACCGAGGAAAACAGCGACAACAGCAAAAACAAAAAAAACAACAACAACAACAACAACAACTTTCAAAGAACAGTTTAATAACATTTTGCGGAAGATGTTGTGCATCGTTTGTCGTCTTAAGAGGCGCATAAAAAACACATTCAATATTCTTACATGCGCATTCTTAAGGATGCAATGATTTACTTGTCGCTCATTTGTCGTTGGCATCAAGGAAGCAAAAACAACAACAGCAACAACAATAACAATAACAAAATGCTTAAATCTCCGACCTCTTATTTGACGCTAGGCTGCTTAAGCGCGAATGTGTCGATGTCGTCAAATTGGAATGTCCTTTTTTTGTGTGTGTTTGGTGACACTTGATGTCTTCTTCATTTTCAGTTGCTTTACTTATTGTTCACAGGACACAAAACTCACAAAACAGCGCATAGTGCAAGTGTAAGCAAAAATTTTAAGCAGCACCCAAAAAATAACACACAAAAAAAAATCATAAACTTACTACATATGTTGCTTGGTCCACAGTTCACAGCAGCAGCAACAGCAACAGCAACAAACAGTAAATAAGGATATGCCGCCAAATAACCAGGACATACCTAATGTGCTTGGCACGCTAATGCCTGAAGTTGATTGCGTTTTTATGAGACACTTTATGCGACAGGACAGACGCAACCACCAACTCTTGGCTCGGCTCCAAGTTTAAGGACACTTAGCGCACCACTAGAGAGTCGCTTACAAATATCCTTTATCCTTCGCAAAGTGCGTGAAGCGGTGTTTTTTATTTGAATTTTGTTTTTTTCTTTCTTTGTTTTCATTTCGTTGTTTTATTTCAAATGACTTCCGTTTATTTTGTCGAGCAGTTAAATTCTCTCGATTTCGTGCTTGACCCTCTTTGTGACAGCGTCAGCGTTAGTGTCCTTCTTTGATTTAGTTTTGTTAGTTTTTGTGCGTTAAATAGGCGCAGATTTGCATTTGAAGTGCTGCACAGGCACAAAGGCACAAAAAGTGTTGCATGGCGTCAGCAGTTTTGCCTTTTTATTAACGGCAGCAGCAGCGTGTTAAGGAAATCATTAGAATAACATTCAATACATGACATATGAGATGCAAAGAGCTGAAGCGGTCTATGGAAATTTGTGCCTTTTGGAAAACGTTTGATAATATACGAATACTGATGCAATCTATCATTGGTCTTAAGTAAATATGATTCCTTAGAATATGTAGCGGAAATGCGAAGTCAGAGGATACCGAGCTTTACATGGCCTTTTTTTACTCTCTGAGGCTTGCCATTGACTGCAGGCAAAGTCATTAATTGCCGATCAGGAAAATGAATTCGAATTGAAACAATTTTCTGTGTCAGGTGGGACTCAAACCATGAATCTAACGGTTGGTAAGATTTTTGCACCGAATGGTCCAAAATATATGGTCCGTATTTCATTTAGTAAGTTTATTAGTTAAAAATAAAAAGAGCTATCTACACGTAGAGGTACGTTAAGTAAGTGTCTATGGTATCGAGATCCAAGATTTTTGAACCTAGATCAAATGCAGAACTTTGCATCGAAAGTTAAGGATTAATTTCAAAGCAAGTATGTCAATAGCTGAGTCACCAGAACAGCTTGTATTAAGAAATTACAATGTATTTTCTTCCTTTTCCTAATTTTGTTCTTAGCTCGTGTCCTTATTACTGTCTTAAAACTTGACCTAAGCCTTTTCTTAGTCCAAGTCGTGGTCCTTTCTCATAATCCTTCTTCTAACTCTTTTGCAAATGCTTTTCCTAATGTTTGTCTTAGTCTTTGACCTAATCATTTTCCGGATCCTTGTTTCAATAAAGGCAAGGTTCTCATCTTTACCACACCTTAATCATTATTCTTATTCTTGTCCTAATGCCCGTCTAAATCAATGTCCTCTTCTTATGGTGATCTTTGTCTCAATCATTATTCTAATGCTTATCTAAATCCTTATCCTAAAACTTGTTCTAACCCATACCCTCCAAGTCCTTATCCTTTCTCTGATCCTTGATTCAATAAAGAAAAAGTTTTAATCCCTTTCCTTTTCCAAGTTCAAATCCTTGTCCTCATCTTTTACAAAATACTTGTACTAATCCTTGTTCTAATTCACGTCTTGATTTTTGTTGCAATCTTTACCTAAATCCTTGCCCTTAACCTTGTTCTAATTCTTATTCTTATTTCTTATTCTTCTTATTCTATAATCTTCTTATTATAGTTCTTGTTATAATTCGTATCGTTATTCTAACGACATTATTCTAATAGCCTTATCATATTCCAGTCTTTGTCATTATTTTTATCATCATCCTTGTCATAATCCTTGTTTAAATTCTTGTTTTATCCTTGTAAAAATCCTTGATTTTAATTGTTTCTTAATCCTTTTCCTAATCCTTGTCTTAATTCTAGTCGTGTTCGACATTATCTGTGTACTTATCATTGTCGTAGCTTTTTTCCTTATGATTACCCATGTCCTTAACCTTTTACAAAACCCATTTCCTTAACCACTTCCCATTCCTTGTCTTGATATTATTTTCAAACCTTGTTTTAATCCTTGTGCTAGTCTATTTCTTAATCCTTTTTGGTTTTTAATCTGGTTTTTATCCTTATCCTTGTCTAGCTTTGTCTAGACCTTATCCTAATACTTGTTGTTATCCTTATTATTCTTTTTCTTGACTTGTCCTTGTTGTTGTTATTGCTTTTATCCTCGCTTTTGCTTAAGCCTTTGTTTTTATTTTTGCTTTTGCTTTTGGTTTTCCTAGTGATTTTGCCTGCAATTTTGCTTTTGTTTTTGCTATTGCTTTTACTTTTGCTTTTGATTTTATTTTTGCTTTTGCTTTTGCTTTTTCTTTTGTTTTTCTTTTTGCTATTGCTTTTGTTTTTGCTTATGATTTTGCATTTACTTTAGCTTTTGCTTTAGTTTTTGCTTTTCTTTTACTATTGCTTTTGATTTTACTTTTGCTTTTGCTTTTGCTATTGCTCTTGCCTTTGCTCTTGTTTTTGCTTTTGTTTCTGCTTTTGATTTTGATTTTTATTTTTATTTTGATTTTGATTTTGATTTTGATTTTGATTTTAATTTTGATTTTGATTTTGTTTTGATTTTGATTTTGATTCTGATTTTGATTTTGGTTTTGATTTTGATTTTGATTTTGATTTTGATTTTGATTTTGATTTTGATTTTTATTTTTATTTTGATTTTGATTTTGATTTTGATTTTGATTTTGATTTTGATTTTGATTTTGATTTTGATTTTGATTTTGATTTTGATTTTGATTTTGATTTTGATTTTGATTTTGATTTTGATTTTGATTTTGATTTTGATTTTGATTTTGATTTTGATTTTGATTTTGATTTTGATTTTGATTTTGATTTTGATTTTGATTTTGATTTTGATTTTGATTTTGATTTTGATTTTGATTTTGATTTTGATTTTGATTTTGATTTTGATTTTGATTTTGATTTTGATTTTGATTTTGATTTTGATTTTGATTTTGACTTTGATTTTGATTTTGATTTTGATTTTGATTTTGATTTTGATTTTGATTTTGATTTTGATTTTGATTTTGATTTTGATTTTGATTTTGATTTTGATTTTTATTTTTATTTTGATTTTGATTTTGATTTTGATTTTGATTTTGATTTTGATTTTGATTTTGATTTTGATTTTGATTTTGATTTTAATTTTGATTTTGATTTTGATTTTGATTTTGATTTTGATTTTGATTTTGATTTTGATTTTGATTTTGATTTTGATTTTGATTTTGATTTTGATTTTGATTTTGATTTTGATTTTGATTTTGATTTTGATTTTTATTTTGATTTTGATTTTGATTTTGATTTTGATTTTGATTTTGATTTTGATTTTGATTTTGATTTTGATTTTGATTTTGATTTTGATTTATTTTGATTTTGATTTTTCATTTGCTTTTGTTTTTGCTATTGCCTTTGCTTTTGCCCTTGCTTTTGTTTTAACTTTTGCTTTTGCTTTTGCTTTTAATTTTGCTTTTATTTTTATTTTTGTTTTTCATTTGCTTTTGCTTTTGCTTTCACTTTTGCTTTTGCTTTTGCTTTTAACATCGCTCTACACCGAGGACCATGAAGGTAATGGTGTCTCTTTCGAAGGTGTCTATTACTCTTATTCCGTCAAGTCTGTCTTGGTTCAAAATGGTTCATCATTTATTCATCATTCATCATTCATTATTCATTATTCATCTTTCATAATTCATAATTCATCATTCAGCTTTCATCATTCATCACTGATCATTCATCATTCATCATTCATCATTTATTATTCATTATTCATCATTCATCATTCATCATTCATCATTCATCATTCATCATTCAACATTCAACGTTCATCATTCATTATTCATAATTCATCATTCATCATTCATCATTTATCATTCATCATTCATCATACATCATCATACATCACCATACATACCGTATAACATCACTCAGTTCCTGCTAAGCTGAAAACTTTAATTCTTAATGTTCACTACTATTCAACTGTTGTTTTATTCATCAAACATGATTCATGATTCGTAAATGATGCATTATACACACACATCATACATATATAGCATACACATACATCATTCATGTGTAAAGTATGTGATGTATAATGTATGATGCATGATGAATGATGAATCATGAATGAAGTATATCATGAATGAATTATATCGAAGTATATCTTACTTCTTTCTCACGGCTTTCTTGATACATCCTGCTTTTATTTAATCTTTTATCCGGTTAACTTAACTTCTTCATATTTGAATTAATTGTTAATCGAAATTTAATCAGTTGTAATGTGACACGATCACTTCTGATTTAGCCTGTTACACACAATTTTAAACTGCTACCGAGAGATTCCTAAAAGTGTTTCAAAAGATAAAATATCAGGTGTAGTAAAGGAAAAGAGCATTATATCCCTTTTCTATCTTGATCGAATTTTCAACAATAAATTCTAACTCAATCAAGTCTTTGACATTTATTTCACTCTCAGTACCAAAAACTGGACCTGTTCAATCTATCATGAGTTCTGCTAACAATGAATTTTGCAAAATATCATATGACGACTATAGACAATTTAAACAAGGACTCTACGATAAAAAGAGCAATTGTTGCTATCTTTGCTGCACTTGTGTTAAACGATCAATTTCCCACACACAGACTTTTGTTTGTTTAAAGTTCAATTTGGCACTAGATACAGCGGAAGCTACCTTTTGCTGATAAGTAATCTAACCTCCACACACGTTGTAGACTTCTATCCGATTGTGGTGAGAATAGAATAACTGACAAGAAGGCAAGATTGGAAAATGTTGATATATATCTTTGACATTTTCCACTCAATTCAAGGGATGTCAACATGTTTTTGTCGAATTGATCATGTTGATCATGTTGATGATAAAATCGCAACACTTGAATTTTGCAACAAATGGCAAATTTTTGAAGAAAATCAAATATCAGCCATAGGTAGTTTTTAGAATATTCAACCACAGAACATCTTATATAAGAATACCTTACAAAACACTGTCTTGCATTGACATGATCATCTTCTTAAATGTTGGCTGATCTGGCATTACCGATTTATTTTTGTTTTGTTTTACTCTCCTTTTTCTAAAGATGTTGCATGTTCTCCACATTGTTGTGAGCTTGCAAGGTTACTTCAAAATGTTATCCTTTTGAATTTTTTGTCTTCTTTTGTCTTATTCTTCCTTCAAAAAAAAGGTTTTAATCTTCAAAATTTTGCAATATGGTCAGTTTTGAAGTTGGTCTGAAACAATTGAATTCGGCTTTCTTTGTGCAATTTTAGTGATCATGTGACCATGATCTATATAAATCTTGAAACATTGTTTTGATTTTCTTCTTGTCGACAACAAGCAACTTGTGTTTGTTTTCATAGGGTGAACATGAGAAATACGATATTGATTTTTATTATTTTTAGAATAACTTGAATTTTCTGCATTTCGAGTAAATGAGTGCTGAGAGTCAAGATGTGGTAAAACCCATATAGGTCCAGCTATGTTAATTTTCCAATTATTGAAACTAAAGTTTTATGGTCCTGACCTCATAATATTCAGCATCACATTCATATTCATATTCGTATTCATATTCATATTCGTATTCATATTCATATTCATATTCATATTCATATTCATATTCATATTCATATTCATATTCATATTCATATTCATATTCATATTCATATTCATATTCATATTCATATTCATATTCATATTCATATTCATATTCATATTCATATTCATATTCATATTTATATTCATATTCATATTCATATTCATATTCATATCCATATTCATATTCATATTCATATTCATATTCATATTCATATTCATATTCATATTCATATTCATATTCATATCCATATTTATATTCATATTCATATTCATATTTATATTCATATTCATATCCATATTCATATTCATATTCATATTCATATTCATATTCATATTCATATTCATATTCATATTCATATTCATATTCATATTCATATTCATATTCATATTCATATTCATATTCATATTCATATTCATATTCATATTCATATTCATATTCATAATCATATTCATGTTCATATTCATATTCATATTCATATTCATACTCATATTCATATTCATATTCATATTCATATTCATATTCATATTCATATTCATATTCATATTCATATTCATATTCATATTAATATTCATATTCATATTCATATTCATATTCATATTCATATTCATATTCATATTCATATACTTATTCATATTCATATTCATATTCATAATTATATTCATATTCATAGTCATAATTATATTCATATTCATATTCGTATTCATATTCGTATCCATATTCATATTCATATTCATATTCATATTCAAATTCATATTCATAATCATAATCATATTCATATTCATATTCATATTCATATTCATATTTATATTCATATTCATATTCATATTCATATTCATATTCATATTCATATTCATATTCATATTTTTTATTCATAGTTATACTTATATTCATATTCATATTTATATTCATATTCATATTCATATTCATATTCATATTCATATTCATATTCATATTCATATTCATATTCATATTCATATTCATACTCATATTCATATTCATATTCATATTCATATTCATATTCATATTCATATTCATATTCATATTCATATTCATATTTATATCCATATTCATATTCATATACATATTCATATTCATATTCATATTCATATTCATATTCACATTCATATTCATATTCATATTCATATTCATATTCATATTCATATTCATATTCATATTCATATTCATATTCATATTCATATTCATATTCATATTCATATTCATATTCATATTCATATTCATATTCATATTCATATTCATATTCATATTCATATTCATATTCATATTCATATTCATATTCATATTCATATTCATATTCATATTCATATTCATATTTATATTCATATTCATATTCATATTCATATTCATATTCATATTCATATTCATATTCATATTCATATTCATATTCATATACTTATTCATATTCATATTCATATTCATAATTATATTCATATTCATAGTCATAATTATATTCATATTCATATTCGTATTCATATTCGTATCCATATTCATATTCATATTCATATTCAAATTCATATTCATAATCATAATCATATTCATATTCATATTCATAATCATATTCATATTCATATTCATAATCATATTCATATTCATATTCATATTCATATTCATATTCATATTCATATTCATATTCATATTCATATTCATATTCATATTCATATTCATATTCATATTCATATTCATATTCATATTCATATTCATATTCATATTCATATTCATATACTTATTCATATTCAAATCCATATTCATATTCATATTCATATTCATTTTCATATTCATATTCATATTCATATTCATATTCATATTCATATTCATATTCATATTCATATTCATATTCATATTCATATTCATATTCATATTCATATTCATATTCATATTCATATTCATATTCATATTCATATTCATATTCATATTCATATTCATATTCATATTCATATTCATATTCATATTCATTTTCATATTCATATTCATATTCATATTCATAATCATATTCATGTTCATATTCATTCGTATTCATTAATTCATATTCTGAGAGGACAGAGCATTGTTAGATATGGCGGCCGTGGCCAATGCATTGAAGTTCGTAGACCATTCGGTCTCAATTTTCGAGCCAGGAGTTTCGAGGTTTGAACCCCAGCTGAAATAGGAAATTTTTACAGTTGAAATAAATTCTTCTGTTCGGTTGAAATACGACAGCTCGATCAAAGTCCTTTCAAGGGCTAAAATTTCAAGGGCTTTTTTTCGGCCGTTTCTTAGAACTTTTTCATAAATTGTTTTTATTTACCGCTTCATAATTTCAGACACACCCTGTTCTTTTGCCAAAGCAACTCACACATCTTATTTTAAGGCTAAAAAGGAACCATAAATAACCAAGAGAACAATTATTACAACCAACAACCAACATCTCATAACTGACATTTGTGGGTGTAGTCAAAGCAGATCCTTTTGCTTCACGACCAAGAGTAACAATGTGCAATCTTGCGCAAAAAGGATTTTTCAAAAAATTTTAAATGCTAACGTATTGCATCGTAGGCATTACAGGCTATTAAAGGATACCGAAGGTTGTTACATACAATTGCCACCAAAGGACATTTAGAAAAAAAAATTATACCAAAGGATACTTTAAAATTTACGTTACATTAGAGCGCGTTAAGCAGGCGTGCAAATTTGAAGAATAAGCAACTCAATTCAACTTAAATAGTTTTGTACAAAAAAACAAAATTCAACATGGTCGAATGGAACTCAATCTAAATTAATATCCGCCGTACTTAACCGCATGTGAGAGCAGAGGCAAGTCCTTAACAGAACCAATGAAATACGACACTTGGGTGATTACATAGCAATGCACCCAACATAAATACAAACATTACTGACATATATTTTTATTTGGGCATTAAAAAAAAAGTGAAAACTAAATGAAAGTGAAAACGCGAACTCACATGCTTAGAAAACCATTTCCGGTGAGCCAAAGCGCAGACAGCGCGCCATAGGAAGCCAACAATTTTCACCTTTTTTTTTTTGTTGGGGTCTCCTATTTACTACCAGTGAAAGGTAAAGCATAAAAGGAAACCAAAGAAATTAGATCAACAAAATTTGATATGCGGCTTTGATTTGTTAAACCACAATCATTCACAACACATACCAAGAACATAAAGGACGAAACGCCTTTCTTATGGATGTTGGGCTTTATATGCGAAATAAAAGTGAAAATCTAACAAATCAAAGCAAAAACATTTGAATTTTATAACAAGGACCAAGTGCTACGAATGCACAGGTATGCACGGGAGAGTGAAAGCGAAATTGCCGGAAATGAAAATCAGTTGGTTATAGAAAATTAATGATTAGTTATCAAATTGCAGAGCACAATTGCAGAGAACAAAAGACTCTATCGAGCACTATATGAATATATTTGGATCAAAACTGTTTTATTTTATCTTAAGAATTAATCAATTTTGTCAAACCTTAGGCAGTTAAACTTAAAGACTTTTAACATCTTTCGCCTTTGTTCCTTCTCAAAAGTCAGTCGTCGCTCATTTGTTTCAAGTTATTGACTATAACATAGCTCAGTGCTCTCTACTTCAATTGCTGCATCATGTGGTCAACGTGATCTCACCCTACAAATATTACATATTTAAACATGATGGTTGGCTTTGTTGTCTCATGACCCGCATTTCCTGTTTCCCAAATTCTGCTGCAATTTTCCATAACTTCCCAGCATCTCTCTCTCGCTTTGCCTCTGCTGATATACCGCTGCTGACATTCTCCATGATGACATCTTTTCTGCACTTTTTCTTTCATTAAAAAAGTAATAAATAAATAAATAGTTTATCAATTGTTTTTGAAGTGGTCATTCATTCATTCATGCCTCGCCTCCAGCTAAGTAGCTCACAAATTTATGCATTAGCTATTGATCACATGGTTATTTATGGTTTTTTTTTTAATGAAGGCGTGCGATGTTTTCCAAGTTTATTGTTGAAATTTTTATGCATTCAATTTGGTTGAGCAAATTTTTTCTTTTTTTGTTTCTTCTTAATAGAATGAAGTTTATTTTTTTTTTTAGGATGAAGTGACTGTATGTTGCATGATGCTGGTTCATTGATAATCATTATCAAGAGGTGATGATCTTGCAATTTGAAATACATTTTAATTGAATTAAGCGATTTTTTTAGAAATGTGTGGAATAATACAATTTTGGAATAAATACAATTTTTGGGTTGTTTTCTTTTCGAAATTAATTGTTTTTCGTTTCGTTGATTAACTGCAGGCACGGATGGAAGCCCCCAAAGCCCCCGCCCCCAGACGCTCTTAATATTGTTCTTTATAAATTTAACAGAAAATTAAGTGGCTGTTCAGGCTAAAATTTAGGCCAGATAGGCATGACAGATGCCTGAAAATTCGCTGAAAACAGACCTGATAGTCATGACCGATACCTGAATATTCTCTGAAAACAGTCCTGAATATTTAAAAAAGTGTCTGTCTATCCGAGCTGAAACTTAGTAGTAGATTTTAAATGTATTTTCAATGTATCACTTATGATTTTTGGTCTGAATATCAGCTATGACCTCAGTTTTGAAATTGAGACATTTCCCATTTCAAAGCGATAATTTCACACAAGTGCCGGGTGCTTCAATCTTAAAGATTGATAGTACAGTCTGTTAAATAAGAGCGAGTACGGCATTATTTGCAGTCAGTAAATAGTGCAACCCTGAAATTTTGTCAACAAGTAGAGATAACCTCTACCCTTGACGCACTAGTAAAAAAGTTAAATTGGTGGTCGAAACTTTCTCAGAAAAGTGTGTTATATATGCATAATGAGTGCCGCATACGCAGAACGCTTCGAGGCAGTTTTCATCTTCAACCATCCAAAAGGACCAAAAATGTCCTATGCAGCGGTAGCAAAGTATTTGAAAAAGTCAAAAGCTTTTGTCCACAAGTGGGTGCCACACTTTAAGGAATATAAAAACGTCGATCGTGGGTCAACAGGGAACATAACCAAGAAGGATGAAGAAATTATAGTGAGTTTGTTTTAGCCGTACACGCTCTGACTTAACAGACTATACATTTAAGAAAAATTTCGCTTAGATGAACGGCAACAACGATTTCAACTCTGAATTCTGGTCTCAAAATTATTTTCTTCATTTTAGGTAAGAATTTAGGTATTTGAGTAGAAGACTGAATTATAAGTATATAAAAATTTGAGTCCTCAAACCTCTATTGAAAAATATATACCCCATTTGTTTATGAAATTCAGGTCTAAGTTAAGGTCTGAGTGAGAGAGGCCTAAGTGAGTTTTCTGCTGGGAAGTTGTGTATATAGTTGTAGGCATAGAAAAGTATATTCTTGATTCAGCATTATAAGTCAATATTTCCATTTCCTTCGGCTCGTTCGTATGTCCGAAATTAATGCTCGTTTGTAAAAACACCATTTGGTCTTCAACAGACGTGATACCTAGAATTGTGTCCCAGTTAATCGTGTCTATTTTAGTTTCACTTTACCCCAAAAATAATATTTTTCAACATTTTCAGGTATGGACCTGTAGATAGAGACCTCTAGACTCTTGATAGAGTTACTGTTGAGTCTATGTACAGGAAGCATTTTCAATTCAAATGGCGCTTTCGTGTTTATAATATCAAATATAGGAAAATCTTAATGTGATGGAAAATAATCTGTTCGAAACCGTAAATAGGACACAGTGATCTTCAAAACGAACGCTACAGCTAAATTAGAATAAGATTGAAGATCGCAAAACTGTTTGAAATGATATCGTAGCTGCTCCCGTTTCCGAGAAATCGTAAAATATCTTTTTCAAATTTGTACGGGCTATAAATCGTATTATATCATAGGTATATCAAATTATTTCTTCTTAAAATTCTCCCACTCCCACTAACGATATTCTTCTTTTCTTCGTATACTGAGCATTAATTTCAGTTACATCTAAATACTTAACTGTCAAAATAAAAGTTGATATTTCTTATCTTATAACTTACTTATAACTGTCTTATCACGCATTGCAAAATTCAGCCCGACTCCGCTTTAGTTGTCTCGCAATTGAAGTTAATTCCGGCTGCACTTTTTTGGGGATTGGGGATTTGGGGGGACCATGAAGAGAACAGGAGGAAATTTTGCGCACCGTGTGATTAAAAAAATCGTTTTTGGCAAGAGAAAATCTGAATCGATCCTCTTGTCTGAAAAACTTCCGAATTTTATAAAAAATTTTGTCGATAGCAGTTTTGATATTTCCGATCACAGGTTTCCTCTAAGCGTTTGCAATATATGTCGTCTTATCCTCAATTGAAAAAAAAATTTGAACGACCTTTACAACAAATGAGGAATCATCA
Organism: Pherbina coryleti; assembly: GCA_943735915.1. NCBI lineage: Eukaryota > Metazoa > Arthropoda > Insecta > Diptera > Sciomyzidae > Pherbina > Pherbina coryleti. Next base: position 160,144,079 of record OX030950.1, on the reverse strand, counting down.
TAAATTGCAGTTAAAAAAAGGAAACCAGAGTCAATAGTGACTTCTGAAATTGCTACAATGTATGTTTGACTGGAAGGTATTTGGTCCATACAAAAATTAATAGAGGTAAGGATCACGTTCGAAACGTGAGTAATGTAATCACTGCAATGAATGGCCTCGATGATGTACGTCAACGATGATTTAGATCTAGAAACTGATTTGAATTCGCCGATACGAAAGAAGTCTTTACTCAAGTCTTTACTTAAGTCAAAGTTATCCTTATTGTTAATGATCAGCAAACTGCAGTATTGACATCACGAATTAAAAACACTCATTTGAGTAAAAAAATTTTTACATTTTTTTTCAAGTTTTTACGTAACATTAAAATTTCGCCAAAACGGGAGAAAAAGTGAAATTGCCTTACTCTTGAAAAATCATATATTCAACAAAACTAACTCGATTGTCATGTTTGAGAAATTTTCGAAAAGGTAATAAATAGTTGTTTTTTATAAAAATATAAAAAAGACAAAATTATTTTTTTAAGTTTCTTAACTTCAAGGTCAAATTTTGCAAGTCATAAAAATAGGATTTTCCCCCACTTTAAAAATTGAAAAAAAATATTTTCAGAAAGTTTATTTTATTACCTTTCCATCTGCCAAAAATTTTGCTGGTGTTATTTTTCTTTCTATTTTAATAATTTATTTAATATTTTTTAAACGACCACCTACCATACTACTTCCATACAACCATACTATGTACATTAGACTGTACCTCAAAAAAAAAAGTGCGCCGTATACCAGCGAATATGACGCATTTTTGCAAGACAATTACGAAAAAAAATTTTTTTTTGACCGAACGTAGGGGTCGCGCATTGACCCCTATTTATTGACATATTTCTTCATATCTCTGGTGTTTACAGTCGCATTTTAAAGTTTGGTGTATCAATGTTTTTGTCTCAAGGAGACCAATATGACATCTATAGAAGTCATTAACCTCAGGTGCCTTTTCGAAAATACCTCAAAGGTGAAAATCGAGCTAGTTTTGTTGAATATATGATTTTTCAAGAGTAAGTCAATTTCACTTTTTCTCCCATTTTGGTGAAACTTTAATGTTACGTAAAATCTTGAAAACAAATGTACAAATTTTTTTACTCAAATTAGTGTTTTTAATTCATGAGAAGATTCAATTCTGAAAGTTTGAGCAACATCGGAGGTGGTCAACCCGTATGAGTGATACGTTCAAAATGGAATGGCTGATATCGATCATTGTTCCACTTTCGATGAGAATTGTTTTGTGTAGACATTTTATTTTATTGTACCTGGACTATTTGAACGAATTTTGGGATTGAAATAAAAAAATTTTAATATGTTAAGTTCGATTTTTTTTAATGGAACATTTTGTCAATATCAGAACTAAATTACTCACGAAGCAGCAACAAGTTGTTTGCTTTGTAAATGAGATTTACTCATGGGCCTGTTTAGAAACAAAACAAAAGTATTGAATTCCAAAAATATTTTAGAAAAAACAGATTTTCTAAAAATTGTCGCCAAGAAACAACGAAGACAAAAAAAAAATCTTGCAAATATGTGAAAAGGACTTTTTTTCTCAAGGGTACAAGCAACGAACATTGCACAACGCACAACTGAGTAAACAACCTGTTACAGGCTCATCTTGCCTCTGCCGGACTCTAACTTTGCTAGTATTATTTTTCTTTTGTTTTTGTCCTTATGTGACTTACTTAAAAAATGCGTCCAACTTTATGGAAGAGCTATTGCTTTAAACAAGTGCCACAGGAAGGATATCCTAGAAAACATACCACTTCACTTCGCTTCACTCCACTTCAATGCCATTTCGAAGACAACTCTAACGTAATAAGAAGGGTATGTAAGTAAGTGTATGTGTGTGGGTGTGTGTGATTGAGCGTCTTAGAGCGGCTGGCATATAAATATCCAAAGGCAAGTGATGTGAATATAGTTTTGACTTTTCTTTGTTTTGGCGGACTTTATATAACCGGAAGTGGTTGCAAGCAATTTGGCGCTATGACAACTACATCCAGATTGTAGGGAAGCACTAGTAAGTGTGGGTGGTCGGATGACAGCTCATTTACCCCACATGTGGTAAGTGGCTTCCATATGTATGGCTCTTAGCTGTGGAGATGGAGAGCTGCATTTGCCTACAGGTGCAAAAAGGATTTAGTGTCGAAAGGAGCACAACAAAAAATGTCAAGCTTACCATATGCAATGTTTCCATTGTGCTGTTTCCGTGGTGTTTTATCTATGATCCTTATTTAGTTTTTTTTTTTTTCCTTTTAACTAGTCACCCAGACTAAGCAGTTTATGGCAGTTCTTTAATAAAATCTCCTGCTAACAGCAATAAACACGAATTTTTAACGCATGGACAAAAGATCAAAGCCTTTCTCTGATCCAGACTAAATGAGCAGCAGCTAAAATGATGCAACAATGAGTGACATACAATACTTACATTCTGAAATCATCATAAAATTTATGCTCCAACATGTTTTCGTCACCCATTTTGACGCAGTTGCTACAAAATCGACCAAAACTAACATATCAAATTAAGTTGCTCCTGAAGAATGAAGGACACGTTGTTAAATGCATTTGTATTTTATTTTGAAAATTTCCATAAATTATCGATCAATTCTGTCAAGCATCAAAATCCACTTCAAAGCAAAGTGCGTCGGATGATATCAATCTAACAATTCGCATTCGCCTCATAAAGATTACGTGATGTTAGCATGATTTCAAGGCAGTTGCATGATAATCCTTTTTACTTCACACGTTTAAACAATTATCAAAACCCAACTTTAGCACCGTGCATTGACAAATGATGCTGCTCTTTGCTGACACCTTGACGACACTAGCTCTAAATGATTCCTCCAACTGTACGCATATCCTTTTTAAATAGAAGCAAAGCTGGCTGTTATTAAAAATTGTATCAAATCAACAACTTGTATTTGCTACCGAAAAGGATTATCCTATCGCATGGTTTCAAGGCACGCAGACACATATCCTTGAAAACTGCCGCCGCAGGTTATTGAAATAAGTGTTTAAAAAATGTTTTAACAAGTTGATTGAAGTGCCGAATTTTCAATAACATCATAGATCAAAAAAAGGATTCATTGAGACTGAGCGAAATGGTCTATTGTTGGCTTGATTCATAGCAAAACCTTATTATGTGACAATTTGAACGTGTTCATATCAAACTGCGCATATTTAATTTGAATTTTAAACTCAGAACAGACATCTGATAACCTCAATTGATTTGGTCGGTTGCTTCATATATTCTGAGAATAAATAAATGTTGGTTTTTTTAGAGGTATAGAACATTCCTTTCAAATAAAACAGAAAAATTGTTAAAATTGCCAATATTTTGGATTTATTAGTTCGCAAATTTTATGGTCTTTAGTGTTTGAATACAATATATGGGCATATATCACGAATTCCGTCAGGCACTGCTACAGCTTGCGAATAATTGCAACTGAATTACTTAAGAATACATTTTTGCGAAAACTGGTTTGCAATTTTTATTAATTAATTTTACGCTCTATTTAAAACGTGTAAAGGTTTTATCAATTCACTTATGAATTTCGGTGATATTAAGCAAAATGTAGCGTACGCACGTGCTAAAAAATGTACCCTTTAAAAATTTGATGTCAGCTTCTATCTGAAATTTCTGCGAATTGACTTCAGATAGAATTTTCATATTTTTTTACAGCAATGAGAGGTTATCCTAGATTATATAAGTAGTTAAGTTATTTGAGAAAAAAAATTATAAAACAATTTTTTCAACTTTAAACACCGTCACGCACATCTTACATTCGTCACGCACAATTACACCGTACGTTCATATTACTGCTACCTTCGACCATATTTACTAAAAACTGAAATACAAAACAAAAAGATTAAAAATATCTTATATTATTTTTTTAAACTCTTTTATGACATAACTAGATACATTTAAGAAAAAAATTTGAAAATCAATTATTTTAATCGATAAAAACTATTCTATATTCAATCCAAAAGTCGATGCTCTCAATCACTGGAATTGGAGGAGCTGAAACTTTGGGGACTCTTCAAATTCTTCAACAGTTTCCATGTGGACCTATTCAGGTGTATCCTCATTTCTTATGCAAAGAAATTCGCCTGGCCTTTGAGAGAGTACCCGTAAGGGCTGCACCCGTACAGCACCAAGTTCAGTGTTTTTGTGAATATGATTCCTTAAAAATGATTTATTTGAATAATAATTTTTATTCCGATTTATTTTAACCCTTAAATGCCCAACAACACCGATTTCATTAAAAAAAATTATGTTGTGCTAAATGATCCCCTTAACACGACCCCGTTTTTATTTTTTTGGAAAAAATTTTTGTTTACGAGTTATTAAAGAAAACATGGTTGTATCCAAAAAGATACAGTGGGCATTCCGACGTATACCATCAATCAGCTTGGTTGTAGGAGTTCAAGGCAAAAACGTGGAAAACGGTTCTTTTTATGATAACTCTAAATTTGTTTATTAAATGATACTTTAAAATTGTTAATAGTTTAAAACAGTCATGCCCACGTAGTTGCCCTTATGGCCCGCTTGGCCCTTCATACAATTTTTTTTCTATCTTAATTTTGTCTTTGCGATGAGCCAAAATCAAAGAATATCTGCAAAAAACAACAACACAAACCGACTCGTTCAGTGTTCAGCACATTTTCCAGCGAACTTTACAAAAACAATTGCATGCAAAGCCAAAATAAAATAACGCACACTCGATGATGTCGATGCTGAAGCTGATTGTTCCGTTACTTGTGTGTCGAGTAATTTTTTGTGCAAGTGCACTAACAAATAAAATTGAGTCCATTGATTTGTCATAATTGTAATATCTATCAAACATATCTATCAAAAAAATATAAACCAAATTTTCTTACAGTGTACTTCATGACATGTGATTTTATTGAATTGTAATTGTTTTTTGTTTTGTTTGATTTTTTGCCAAACACGACAATGAGCAACATTTTGTGTTTGTTTTTTGTTTTTTTTAAGTTTTTTTGGCCCTCGCTTAAAATTTCTTGGGCCCGACTGGTTTAAAAGATATTTCATGTCAAAAAGCGAGCTTTCCGTAAAAATTAAAAAAAACTATTTTTTTAATTTGACGGTCAATGTTTTCCAATCCAAAAAATGTATGCCTATAATTAAATTTTTGTTTTATACTTGCAATTTTTTGAGTGAAACTACATATCTAGCATTTTACTTTTTGCAATATTTTAAAATAAATAGCTTATTTTCTCGGTTTTATCCAAAAAGATACACTGAGCATTTAAGGGTTAAATTAAATAAAACTCACTTATGAGAATTCATATTGACACTTGTCAATAGTTAACCATCAATTTGGAAGTTTGATGTAAGGATGGAAATTTTTTAAATGAAGGGTGTATTAATTTAAATTTTTTCGAGTTTTTTATTTTTGGTGACTTTGCTATATATAAGACCCCCCCTCTCCCCTTATCATTACTTATCGTAATACATTTTAAAACCCCTCCTCCCCCTCTAAATTGGTAACGTAATTTATGAACGACCCCGTAGTGTGTAAAAACTACATTGTTGTATAGAAAAAAGTGTAACATGTGCAAAACGCGTGGAGTTTTTTTCAATGGAAATAGTAAAAACAATTTTTTTCACTCTGCTTTGCCATCTCAATATCCACACATAACAGCATTTTTCGCAAAAAATTTCTTATATTAGAGTCTGCATTGAGACATATATCAATATTATCACGCACATGCTACATATTTTCTTAATTAATCTAACTGTTCTTACCACTGTATGTCGTTGATAACACGGTACAACACGCAATAAATCCCAAAGGTTTCACGATCCCAAAGGTTTCTAAAGGTCTTGGGTCCGCTGAATCCGAATCAAAATTTCATATAAAAAATGTACAAAAATAATTTGTATGGGAGCCCCCATAAGGAGGGGCCGGATGGGATGGGTTTAAAGGCAAAAAATGTTTCTTTTGAAAAAGTAAGGGGGATCGGTCATACATATTAATCCTCTCTGGTCCCCCCTTAAGTAGGAAATATTGATTTCATTGTAGCACGAAAACCTAGGATGACCCGAAAATTCTGACTGCAGATTCGGATTCAGCGGACCCAAAACCTTTAGAAACCGTTGAGAAACCCCTTGGGATTTTCAAAAACTTAAATTTTGTTGTACAGTGTAATTATTTATACATATATATGTATGATTATTAGGAAAATATTAATAAATTTTAAACAAATATTTTTTTTTTTAATTGTTGCAATAAACAGCGCACGTCCTCACGTCAAATATCAAAATAAAACTGCAAAATTTTCGCACAACTAATTCACCACGCGAAAGTAAAAAAAACAAAGAAAAACGACCGTTATCTTGAAGAATTCAACTTTAAACGTGTTGTCCGAATTCGATAGAATATATTCTATATAATTTCTCTTCTCTCTTTACAATTTGATTTTTGACCTATGAGGTTGCCTTTTTAGTAGAATTCGTTTTAGTAGTAGAATTTAGTAGAATAGTGCCCATATATTGGGCCATCGCAACTCCGTCTATGAAAACCATTCTGTCGGCCCAATTTTGCACCACTTTTTTCAGCATAGCCAGCCTCATTAGCATAAGCCAGTGACTTGACGAACGTGTTCCCAGGCAGTCAAATCACATGATCTAAGTCACCATTCGACAGGCACATTTGATATGATTTGGTCATCAAAATTTGGTCCTAATAAAGTAGCGCTGTATGGCTTGTTGTACTCTCCTGCTGGAACCATTAGCACTTAGACGTTTGTTATTGACGTGGAGAAAAACTCATGAATCATTTGCCTGTAGCACTCACCATTGACGATAACGTTGGCTTCATCGAAAAAGTATGGGCCAATGATGCCTTCGACATGCAAATCATATCAGACAGTAAATTTTCTGGATGTAAAGGAGCCTGGTGTTCTCACTCCAAATACGGCAATTTTGCCGTTAATAATACCCGTTAAGCCAGAAATGTGCCTCATCGCTGAAGATGATTTGTCAGCAAAAATGCGATTCAATTTCCAATTTATTTTTAGCCCATTCACCGAACGTGTCGTACGATCTAATACCTACTGTCGTCTAATGGCTTCAATTCCTGCACCAATTGGATTTTATACGGTTGTAGGCAAAGATCTTTCCTCAAAATCTTGCGCATAGTGGACGGACAAAGGCCGATTTGTTAAAAACGGCGTCGAATCAATACATTTGGGATCACAGTCACCTCTACAGAGGCGATGGCTTCTTCGCTACGAACAGTACAGTATGACGCACAGAACCGCGTCGAATCAATAAATTTGGGATCATGTCGGTCACACTCACCTCTACAGCAGCTCAATATATTTGTATGTTCGATCCCCAGACATAGAGACTTCCCAGGAAACTGCAAAGCAGACTAACTAGCTCGAAACGGAACCACCAAACCCTTATCGACAGATAAGGAACAAATTGGAATACCTCTCGCCACATGAAAATTACGCACAAATTAGGTCTCATGCATAAAAGTGAGAAATTACTTTTTACTCGATATTTTGAGAATTTGCTCGTTGTCGTAAGCATAAAAAGTTATTTACTCGTTAGAAAGATCTCGCTGATTGAGATGGATCTCAAGGCCTGAGAAACTTCTTACAACGAAAGCTCTTTGTGAGAAATTTCTCAAAATGGTATGCATAATCATGAGATGAAGCTGACATGTCTGAGAACTTTCTCGGTAAATGTTGAGTCTCCTATCAAGTGATCTCACAGTTTATTTCAAGCAACTGAAATGGCAGAATACTTTCGCGTTTATAGTCCTAAAAAAATGTATAAGCTGCGTAGACATCTTGAAGAATCTAGCAGTCAATTTATATTTCGTTTTAATAAAGAAAACATCGATTGGTTAGCAGAGCATTTCCTAGGGCCAACATTGGAATCGCTTTGTGGAGCTCTTACAAATTCTGAAAAAATGAGAGTATATTTAAGATTTTTGGCTGATCCTGGATTTCAAAGTGGAATTGGTGAGGACACAGGAATTCATCAGTCTCTAGGACAATTCGAAACCTTTCAAGTGCTTCTTTTTTTAATTTGTGCACCGGCAGATTAGATTTCTATAGTAAAATTTGAGTTTCTTTTAACTCATCAATTAGAAATTATGCCAGCTTATTATTTTTATAATTTTATAAACTACAGTTTTGTTCACTTCCAGATTCGTTTTCGGACATTTTTTTGAAATTTTAAGAAGCAATTTTAACGATTAATTGCTTTAGCTTGCTTTAAATAAACTAAAACTCAACTGAAGCTTTAAGATCGATCTCACTTATGTTGAGTTGTTTGTCATGAGCTTGATCTCCTTTTTATGCATACAATTTTGAGACTGAGACTGAGAATGTTCTTATGACTCACTTCTTGACATTGATCTCACACGAATGATCTCTGAGAAACATCTCATTTTTATGCATTAGACCCATTAACTATCCCTTGAAAGTACCAACATTAGGTGGTCTACGGGTAGCACATGCCATACGGCGCGTCAAGTTTGGCCAACCCTGAACTTAAAACACTCAAAGGAACTTATTTCCCTTAGAACTGACCAAATAAATATTGTCATAGGCGTTCTAACAGGACACTGCCTAATTGAAAACCATGACCGAAAACTAAAAATCCTCCATAACGACTTCTGCAGAAGCTGCAGAGATGAGGAGGAGGTAGAATCCACAACACGTCTTCTCTGCACATGCCCAGCGCTGGCCAGAAAGCGCCACCTTTTTCTAGGTAACTGGTTCCACTGGTTCCACTTTCAAAATCTTCGGTCTACCGAATACTCAGCTTTATAAATAGCTCCAACTGGTTCAGATAGAGTGCAAATAATTAACCCCTGGTACCACAACGGGCCTAATTGACCTAAGTGTGTCTCATAAGAGACAGCTGCATCAACCTAACCTAACCTAACCTAGTATTTGAATATGATGTGACCACTGCGGTATTCTGGAAGCTCAATTTTCGAAGTCAAAGTTTTGGCAAAGCGACTCATTTGGGTCCTTCTCAATACTACTCTTTTTAACACGTAGAATTGCTTTTTTGGAGTACACTGCACGAAGTCTTTGCCGATGAGTATTGTCATTAAGTGGAACCAAATTTTGCTTCCCAAGGAAGTAGTTATATAATAACTGCTGATTGAAAGTAATCCTTTTTTTCTGATATATGGGTTTGACTATATCGTGATATAAAGGACGAAATTTTAAAGGTTGTCTTAGAAATTTCTATTATTTCAACTTCATATTTTGCAATAATTCTTAAAATTCTATGATCTTTGAATTTTGAATCGTGATCATGAATGAATTTTTTTCATGATTACGATCAGGATCAAGATGATTTGACAATAAAAGAACATCTGAAGAGATGAGTGAATTGTAGTTACAAAAAAAGAAGTCACATTATTCACTTGAGTCAACTATTTCAACTATCTCAAAATGCTGGTAATGCCTGCTATTAGGCAGCATCACCACAACAAAAAATGTCCTTGAAATTAAAAAAAAAAAAACAAAACACAATAACCTGATGACACGCGATTTTAAGTAACTTCTGTTAAATTTTTTTTAAATTCTATAAAACATGATGATTAATGAAATCAGGCAGCCGCAAGCAATACCAAGTGCCGCGCAAGATTATGAAAGCAGAACCTGGCAAGAAGAAAAAAAAAAGTAAAAAAAAATTAAAAGTCACAACTACTGCGTACTTCAAAAAAATAACTGGCTGTTAGTGCTGAAGCCAAATATTTTCTTTTTTATTGATGAAAATTCAAGACCTTAACAACTAAAAATAACGCACAAACAAAAAACCAAGCCAAAGGATCAGCCATTTGGGGACAAAAACAACAAGCAATTGCTGCTTGTCAGCTTCAGGGTAACTCAGCCAAAGAAAAAAAAAAGAGCGCTGCACAAGGTATGCAGGACAATTGCTGTTGTCAACATTAAGCTACGATTCAGAAGAGAGGCCATTCAAAAGAACCGGTGTCTCGAAATGCAGACAAGCTGGTTGAATGTATGAATGAAGTAAACATAAATCAAGTAGTTGCGTTACAATAAGGACAATAGAACATTCGCAAAGGACTTGCTGTTGAAATCTTACAAAAAGCAAAGAAAACTCTTCCAAAGAGCGGGGTATAATAAGTTATAAGGACCAAGTCAAAGCATAGAATGAAAATGATTAATTAATGCAGGTTTGTTGGGAGTCTAGAATGAAAGGATAAAGCCAGGATAACTTACAAAATGTTAGCGTATAAAATCAAAATCATGCATGCTTGTTGACACTTTTAATTTATTTCAGAAAAAAAAAAATGAAACAAAACACATCAGTTCAAAATTAATGAATATTTTTTTCTCAACTAACAGTCAACTCTTAAGACCCGAGTGTCATGTTAATTAGTTGACACATAATCGTTGTTTGACAGCTTGTTGCATTTTCGACATGACACCCAAAACTGCGTGTGGTAATTTTCTAAATTTTGCTAAGTTCTCATTGCCGGTGGTTACATTTGACAGTTGTCAGAATTGACATCTAGCTGTCAACGTCCAATCAATGCAATTAATGCACAATTTTTGCACAAAGTTACTGACACTTTTTTAACAATGTTGCAAATTTGCCAATTTTTTATGCCTCCCCAAAAGTTTCTTTCACACTTCGAATGTGTGAAATCTTTGCCAGCGCTCGTTGACAGTTGTTTTTGCTTTAATTTATCTCACACCTTGACTCTTCATGTATGGAAATTTGATACTTTTTTTTTGCTGTGGATTTACACGCATTCTCGTTATCCTTGTAGTCAAGTTTTTAATTACTGTTTTGTTGTCTGGCGGCACTAGCCGTATGAGCTGATTAGTTTTCCTTTTTCCTTTTTCGCCCCACTTTAATCCTTACTACCATGAATTCTGTGTGAATTTTTGTGGTTTCGTAGGGTTTAGCGTTCAAAAATTGTCGTTATCTGTCAGAGTTTGGTTTGACAGTGAAAATTTGACCAGCTAATTGGATCATTCACAGCTTAAATGACATTTGAATGACATCATGGCGGACGGCACGAAGTGTTGACGTTAGATTTTTTTATTATTTTGGGGTTGTTTTTAGTAGTTTTTTAACTATATCGGCTTAACCGTTACGTATAAGAGTTTTGTCGGTCCCTTTTAATTGGTAAAACTGGCGCCTTTTTTCGCTCAAGTGGCTTCATGAAGTTGTCAACTTTTGTCAGTATAAGACTGACATACCAAGAGTTGTGTGGTATCATAAAGTATTTCTAATCAATATTTAATAGTCACCTAACTATTTCCTTTGGAAAAATTTATTAAGTTCATAAAGAAATGCACGCATTTAAAGCTAATTTTCGAAAAAGGTAGTGCATTGGGTTCCAATATCAATCTAATCTTATCCAAATATCTAAACGCCCTGGCATCACTTTCCTTGAATTAGATGCGGTCTGGTATGAGTGCTAATTTCTATGATTTAATTATAATTAGTGTTGTCATTCCCAATTTCGGGTTATTCTAGAAACCGGGTTTTTATTGATTTTTCGGTTTCGGTTTGTTTTTAAATAACTCAAAAACCGGGTTTTTCTGGTCGGGTTATTCGACATTTTCGAATACTTAAAATTCTTAACTTTTCCATTTTTTTTTTTTTTTTGTTAATTTCCAGCGTATAATATTATTTACAAAATAAAATTTTATTAAAGAAAAATCTTCGTGGTGGCAGCACCATTTTGTCTATTAAACACATCCACTAAAGTGCAACACTTAAACAGCTGTACTAACTATTTGCCCAACATCTACAATAAGTGAAAGGGTATTTTTCGTTTCAACTTCAATTAAAACAAATCAAAGAAATAGATTGTCACCAAAGCATTTAAGGGGGCGGGGGTAAGGTTTGACAACTTTTTTTTCATTTTTTTTATTTTTGTTTCTGAAAGTAGAACATCTGAAGAATATTGTATAAAAGTTTTAGGTCATTCGGAGCAAATCTAACGAAGTTACAGTAGGTTGAATGTCCGTACCTCCAACTAAGGTTGCTTAGCATACAAAACTTTAAATCGATTTTCTCAAACATGTAATTTTTAAAGTCGGTGACCAGCCTACAGAAAAAACTACTGAACCGATCGTTTTGAAATTTTTACCACATATTCTACATATAAGTAGCTCTCAAGTGACGTAGAGTTTTGTAACTACTAACAATTTTACAATAACAAATAGGTAGATTTTTTCGTCAAAAATCGTCATTTTGGCTTCGAAATGGTGCCAAAAATTGAAAAATTAAGAAAAGTAATAAACTAAAGAAAGCATTTTGATTTTTTGGTTTCAGATGATCCCGTGATGCTGTAGGCTGGTCACCGCAAAAAGACTTTTTTCGAAGCAACTGCGGAGATCTTCAATAAATCCGTTCTTTCTTTCTATTTTTTAACAAAAATTTTTTTTAAATATTCTTAAAATGTTGTACTTTTATATAATAAAATGTAAAATAAACCTACTGTTATAGTTTTTTCTAAAAAAATTCATGAAAAAAGGTATTTTTTAGACGAAACAAACCTTACCCCCCCTTAAATTGAATTTTATTCCTCAAATATTATTTTAAACGTGAAACGAAATGTTATGCTGTGTACTTATTTTTTTAATATTAATGGATTAATTTCTTTTTATTGTATGTTCCTTGCAAGTCCTTACTTTTTTCATACATATATGGATTTAAATTACTATTTTTATTTTTGTCTTACTGTACTATTAAATACGCTTCATAAAATCTTTACTTAAATGGACTATATATATATATATATATATATATATAATAGAAAAATATATACTATGCCTTTTGAGGAAGAATCTCAATTTTTTATTAAATTTAAAAATATATTTTATTAAAAACCGGTTTTATTTAAACCGGTTTGAGCCGGTTATTTTTTTTAAGTATTCGAAAATCTGGTTTTTAAAAAATTTTCATTTTCGGGTTATTCGAGAAACCGGTTTTTACATTTTGTCGAATATTTGACAACACTAATTATAATTAACTTAATTGTACCAGTCGTGGCCAAATGCACTTGCTTGCGTGGACCGTTCGCCAATTTTAAGGACCGTGACCTACAGGGTTCTATTCCCATCTAACATATTACTAGATTACAAATAATTAACAAATTAAAATTTATATGAAATTCCATAGCGTACCCTATAATACAAGACGCATAGGGACGACACAACCTATAGCAGTCCTATAGTAAGTTGTCGCTGTCCGTTTTAAGTTTCACTTTGATATTAGGATGTGTACAAGGTCAATAAAGAATGATTTGTACTCAATAACGAATCGACGTTTATATTTCACAGATGGTTTTGAAAAAGTTGTTCTTAACAGAGACAACTTTGCCACTGACATTATGAAGATGAAAAGATGCATCACTTATATCTAAATCACAATAATGCGTTAGGTTGGTCGTAATGTGTTGGACCTAATACATCTTTGTGATTTCAGCATTAGCATGTAGGCAGAATACAAATTTAGGAATTTACCAAAAAGTCTTCTAGAAATATTAAACGCTAGCTCTAGTCAATTTTAGAACTCACTCCTTCTTAGAGAGTTATATGCTATATTACAAACTTTTAACTCATCCAACTATTTACCGAGATTGAGTAAAATGCCACCATTGTTAAATGCTTTCCTTGTACCGTGCATGATACAATACTTACATGTTAGGAGTGACAACTGGTATCTCACTAATGGCATATTTTATATTGTCTTCCAATGCAGTAATCCGGGTTGGTTTGTCTCAGTAGACGAGAGACTTGACGTGCCCCCACAAAAAATAGTCTAGTGGGGTTAAATCGCACTATCTTGGCGGCCAATAGACTGCACCAAAACAAGAGATTAATTGCTCACCAAACTTGCTGTTCAATTGGTTCATTGTATCGTGACCAGTGTAGCATGTGGCACCGTCCCGTTTAAACCCCGTATCAACCAAGCCGAATACTTCCATTTTGGGCAAAAAAGTCCGTAATTATCGAAAGGTACTTTGCTCCATTGACCATAACGTTGCGCCACTCTGAAGAAGTACGGTTCAATGATGCCGTCGGCCTATAAAACGATCACCACCTGTTATTTGTAAATCATCAGACCAAAATCCTCAGTTAAAATTTTCCAGGTAGTCGAATAACCCAATTCTGACTTCAAAGGTCAATAGGTCAATATATTTAAATGTTTTGAATATTACAGCTGGATTTAGAAATAAATCTTAAAAAAGTCTTTTAAATGCAATTTCAGATGAACTACTTTATTAAATAAAATTTTGTTGAATTATCATATTTTAATTATATAGTCGTTAATATTAATTCGTCTACCTAAAAATCAAATTAATGCAAATCTTGGCGTCGACTCGCAACAAAATTAAAATCATTATCATAAAGAGCCCAAACAAAATACATTCAATTCAGCTTTGGAAATATTTGCAAATTGAATTAGATGAGAATTAAATATAAAATAAAATAAATTTATGTGTTTATGCGTTGCTCAGTTTATTTTTTTGTGTGCACTCTTTGACAACAACAATACGGGCTGTTTGACCATTACCAAAATTGATAACATTTGAAACTTTGATGTTGTCATCTTGGTTGTGTTGTTGTTGTTCTTACTCGTTGACTATTGGTGTGACAGTATTTTTGAAGCAAGTGCAGTGCCCGACCCATTGATAAGCAATACAAATCCTTGATCTTGAAGTGTTGTGCTGCGCGCAGCATAAGTTTGCGATGCTGCCGTCTAGCAAGCAGCAGCAGCAGCAGCAATGGCAGCAATAACATACAGCCTGCTAGCAGCAACATATGCAGGCCTTGAAATATGCGTGGTTTTTGAACCCACAAAATAGATTTCGCAACTCTTGTCATGCGTCGAATTCAAATGCAAATTATAGCAAATATAACAACAACAGCAACGGCAACACTGAGCTTCGAAGCAATATGCTGCTGGCAGATAAGCAGCTGGTTATAAAAGAAAAAGTAACAACATTAAGGAAAGCTTTCGTTGATGCGTTGATAAAACAACCAGAACAACAACAATAGCAATAAAAATTTAAAAACCAAGTTATCGAAAATTATACGCTAGAGAATTATCGATTAGCTTTGCTTGGTTAGAGCGAAACCATTTTTTCACTCCTTCACCAAAAATGATAAGAACACTTGACATGCAAATATTATGCAATGACGCTGAGGGATTTCCGGAAAAGTGAGGGCATCATCCTTGGGCAAATACAAATAAATAAATATATGAGCAAATTTCTAACAACTTGGAATGTGTAGGCGACAATCTGGGATAATTTTCTGATATAAACTTCGACGAGAAATTCTGGCTTCTTATGTTTTAAAACATGAAGATCAAAAATTTACAAAAAAAAAAAAAAAGAGTTGGTTGTGTCGTGGACACATCCGTCCGATTTGACGTGACTGCGTATCCTTAGTTCCCAAACTTGTCCTCACATTCATCCTTGTTCAGATATTTGTCCAAATAACTGTTCATATCCTTGTTCAAATTATTGTTTTAACCGAATTCCTGAGCCATTTCTTGTCTTTGGTTCTTGTCTGAGCCAAACCAATTTCCTTGTCTTTGTCCTAAATATTTTCAAAATCTTTGTGCTAAATTATGTCTTTAGTGTGTACAAATACTTGTTCTATCTCTTCTCCACTCCTTGTCGTTATCCTTGTCTAATTCTATGCTCCAATCTATGTCAAAAATGTTTCCTACTCCTTATGTTATTCTTGGTCCTAATCTTTGTCCAAATCCTTGCCCTCATCCTTTTTTTAAGTTCTTATTCATATCTAAATTTTTGTCCTTATTTAAATTTTGTTTTTATTTATATTAATATTTTTATTTCGTATTGTTATTTTATATTTTTATTTTATATTTTATGTTTTTATTTTTTATTTTTATTTTATATTTTTATTTTAAATTTTAATTTTGTATTTTTATTTTATATTTTTATTTTATAGTTTTATTTTATATTTTTATTTTATACTTCTATTTTAATTTTTTATTTTATATTTTTATTTCATATTTTTAATTTATTGTTTTGTATTTTGTATTTTTATTTTATGTTTTTATTTTATATTTCTATTTTATATTTTTATTTCATATTTTTATCTCATGCTTTTATTTTATATATATTTTTATTTCATATTTTTATCTTATGCTTTTATTTTATATATTTTTTATTCTTATATTTTTATTTCAAATTTTTATTTTATATTTTTATTTTATATTTTTATTTTATATTTTTAAATTATATTAAAAGTTTATACTGTTATTTTATATTCCTATTTAATATTTTTATTTTATATTTTTATTTTATATTTTTATTTTAAATTTTATTTCGATATTTTTTTTTTATATTTTTATCTCATGCTTTAATTTTACATTTTTTTTATTTTATACTTTTATTTCAAATTTTTACTTTATATATTTATTTTATGTGGCGTCCGTGGCGTAGTTGGTTAAAGTGCGTGGCCGCTATGTCAACGAACTTTGGAGACCCAGGTTCGAACCCCAGCAGCGACAGAAAATTATTTGAATTAAAAAACAATTTTTCTGTACGGCCGCCACCTCTCTGCAGACAATGGCAAACCTCAGAGAGTAATCAAAATTCCATGTAAAGCTTTTTGAGAACGAGAACATTGCGTTCATCGCCGTTCGGAGTCGGCGTTAAGCATTTAGGTCCAGTTCTCGGTCAATTGTGTAGAAACTTAATAACACGCACAACACAATTGATCATAAGAAGCTAGGTCAAAGTCCTTTCAAGGGCTGAAATGGCCAGTTATTTATTTTTATTTATTTATATTTATTTTATAATTTTATTTTATATTTTTATTTTATATTTTTATTTTATATTATTATTTTATATTTTTAATTTATATTTTTATTTTATATTTTTATTTATATTTTTATCTTATATTATTATTTTATACTGTTAGTTTAAATTTTTATTTAATATTTTTATTTTATATTATTATTTTATATTTTTATTTTATATATTTTTATTTTATAATTTTATTTGATATTTTTATTTTATAATGTTATTTTATATTTTTTCATATATTTTTATTTTATGTTTTTTTTATATTTTTATTTTATAATTTAATCTTATATTTTTATTTTATATTTTTAAATTTTCATTTTATTACTTTATTTTATATTGTTATTTTATATATTTGTTTTATATTTTTATTTAATATTTTTATTTTATATTTTTATTTTATATTTTCGTTTTTGCTTTTATGTGGTACCATTTACCTGAGTGTCATTCAATATAACCATGCAGCGACGGTGCATTTATGTTACTTTAAGCGGTTCTCTTAAAGGCCTCATGACGTCATTAATTTTTGTTTTATATGTCCCATCTAGCCGAAAGCCTCAGCTTTACTGTCGTTCAATAAAATTTACCAAATCGCCTATAGTCACGGAAATATAATTTCCTGCAACGTCTTCGTGTCAATCTCGTGCCAATTTCGTGTCGTGGGTTCCAAATTTTTTTTTTAATTTTCGTGATGAAGCCAAAGAACCATGTTTTTCTGTCGGAAAATAAAATTGTGGTGGCCGTGGCGCAGTGGGTAGAATGCGTGACCCATACCGAAGAGAACACTGGTTCGATTTCTATATGACACAGAAAGTTTTTTCAATTGAATTAATTTTTTCTGTTTGGTCGTCACCTCTCTGTAGACAATGGCAAACTTCAGAGAGTAAATAATGCCATGTAAAGCTTCTTGAGAACATGCACATTAGCCGTTCAGAGTCGGGATAAGACTAGTTGGTCTACATCTCGATCATTTGTGTACAAAACATTTAATAACACGCACAACACAATTTGATCATAGGAAGTTCGGTCAAAGACATTTCAAAGGCTGAAATGTTCAGTTTATTATTTTTATTATTATTATACATAAAATAAAATTTTTCGTAGCACATTTACTCAGCGAGTAATAATCCATTTTGGTTGCATAAGTTTCTCCGTGACCTGAAAAAGTCATATTTTTTTTAATTTTTATCGGCTTGCATTTAAGGCTAAGTACAAATTCTTCCATTGCATTTTATAAAATTTACTGTAGCGCATATACTCGACGAATAATAACTTCATGCAACGTCGTTTTACGTTTTCAATCTTGTATTGGCACTCTTCGCGGCCTAATGACGTCATGAATTTTTCGTTTATTTTCATCGTAAGAACCAAGAACCAGCTTTTACTGACGTTTAAAAATTTTTACCTTAGCACCTATATATAACGTGTTATAATTCCGTGTAACACATTTTCAGTAGCTTTGCCCACGCAGCTCCCTCCGTATCTCGACGATATATTTTTTAATTTTTGTCATTAAGCCAAAGAACCTTTAATTTCGTACAATTATTTTTATCATAACATCTATACTAAGTGGGTCGAAAAATTGTTTTTGGCCCCAGATACCTTTAATATGGAATTTGGGGTAGTTATTTTAGCTTGATAAAAACCGTTGATTTTTGGCGAAAAAGTGATTTTTTTTTTTTCAAATCAAAACCGCTGGCAGTCGGTGACATCGATTTCAATGTCCTTTTGAATTTATGATCTCCTTGAATCCAGCTTCCAGAATATGAATGCAGAAAAAACTTTTTCTTTACGCCTGAACAAAACAATCCACCTTAATCTATACTCACCGAGTAATAATTCCATGCAACGCCGATGTATTTTGAAAAACTATTCATTTCAACTTTTTTCAAAACCTACGCGGTCAAGTGTAACGTTGTCGCGTCAAAACCTGACTACTCAATGTGGCTTTCAAAATTATCGTTTTTTCTTTTTGTGTAAGGAAATCGACTTAACGAGCATTGTATGATTTCGATAGACACGTGTTTTTAATTTAATCAAAAAAGCAGATTTACTCACCTTGAAAATTAAATTCATAGAAAAACTCTTAAAAGCAGCTGTCTCACCTGGGCATCCATAGCGCGCTTCAATAAAATCAATCATTTTTGATTAAAAGTAACAACAATTATCAATCTTCTAAAAAAGGACAAAATTAACTATCGGCTTAGCTGCAATTTCGGGCCATATTATACTTGATCGTAACTTTTTTATTTTCCATTATCAACAAAAAAGTGCTGTCTGAAGAAAAAATCGAACAAAGTAATTGGAATTTTTAATCCTTATAAAGTGAAAATTACGTTACTAACAACAGGAAGTTGTTAAACGTAAAAAAAAATATTAACAGCGCAAATATTTCTTCCGTTTTTATTATGTGCTGTTGTTTTTCTTTTCAAATCCACCTACAAAAGTAAATAATTCTAAAGTCCAAAACGGAAGATCCTTAGAAACCTTTGAAAAAAAAACCTATTTTTATTTATTGTGATTTTAAGCAAACTCCTTTGGAAACTGTCAAAATTGCAGCAGTATTGCATTTTGTTTTTTGTTTTTTTTTTTTGTTTTTGTTTTGTTATTGTTATTTGTTGCATTGCTTAATCCTGATATATCCTTTTGCCCTCTTCAACATCAACAACATCATCTCGATCATCAGCATCATCCCCCTCAATGGAATGCGTGCATTTCAATTCTTTCGATTGTATAAGATTTTCTAATTTTTCTGGTCACTTTGGAAGGATTTCACTTTTCATTTTGATAAAAGAGAAAACTACCTTATTTTTTTAAAATAATTTTTTTTGTGTTTTTATGGTGTTCTTATAGCAGCATGTGCTCTATTGGCAAGTATTTATAGTTATTTGAGTTTTCTTTTTTTATAGCCTTAGGATGTATGGATTAACGGCATGTCAAGCAGCATTACTGATCGATATGCATTTATAGCATAGAATAAAGTCATATTAAGAGATAAGAGTGAAAAGTAATCCAAACATGATAACAACAACTAAACGCAAAAAGGACGCGATCTTGAGGAACGCGTATTTCTTGGCTTATAAGCAAAAAAAACTTGAGTCCCAAAGAAAGATTTTTGAATTAAACTTCAGATTATTATAAATTTGAAGGTTAGTACGTCCTTTAAAATCATTTTGATCTGGAGGTGTATCAACAAAAGGTGTAGGGTTGTGAGGCGTATTATATAACAGCTGGTTATTTGTTTGTCTGCAAATGTTATTTTTTGTCATTAACAAAAGCGGAATATTTATCAATAAATGAAACACAGTAAAAATCCGAAAAAAAATTTCGAAATAGAGCACCTACTATGCGAAAGAGTGATCGAAAATTTGGAAAGCGGGATTACAAATTCGGAAAAAAGGATAAAGAAGGCGATCATTTATAAGATTTTGTATTTTAAACATAATCTTAATGTATTTTCTTTATAATTTAATAGAAATTTGAAGGACTTCATAACAAGTGCTCATTTTATTAACAAAATATACCTTATAGCTCTTGTTGGTACAACCGTTGTCATCCTACGAGCTAATTAATTTATGTGTTATGTATCGTGTTATTAACAAAGATTTTTTTTGGATAGCCAAGATTTTTGTACGACAAAAGGAGATGGCTTTGATGCATATATATATATATATATATATATACATATGTATGGACCTTAATTCCACCCCTAAATGGTGAAACAGGACGGAAGGACAATACAGAAAATATTTTTTTATTTAATAAATTCCTGGTTCCCCAAATAGCGGTTTTTATGAAAATCGAGTGTTTTTGTACTGGAGCCCATCTTACGGTAAATTTTTTTATAAATAACACTATAGATCTCGATTAACTATTAAAAACAACTTGTGGACTTTTTTACTAAAACCACCATGGATATCGTGTCTGATCTCTTTTTGGTAAAAAGTCCACCGTAAGATGCGTTCCAGTGCAAAAGTAGTCGAAAATATTGCAAATAATCATGTTCTTCGTTCTCAAATTATACAGAAAGACAAAGTCAATTTCTTTTGGCCTTATTTTATTTAAAATTCCCATTATTTCTGGAACAGTATTTAATTTATATGGCTGACTCTGATGGCTAGTGAAGTTTTTCTTTTAGACAGTTTAAGGCTCTATCTTACAAATGCATTACACGATATTCGCCTTGAGGATCTAGATCGTTTCTGGAGATCTTGCAATTTGACTCCCCTGAACTTTTTTTGTGGGTTTACGCAAAAGATTGTGTTTATGTGAATGAATCTCGAACTCATGAGCAATTAAAAACCAATATTCGTCAATTCATGGCCGAGATAATAGCTCCACAAAATAACCCCAAATGAAATAACACCCAATGAAATAACACCCAATGCAATAAGACCCAACGAAAATGAAATTAACCCCAAATTACTTAAATGAAATAATGCCCAAATGCAATGAAATAAAACCCAAATGGAAAATGAAATAAGCCCCAAAATTTGGGAATTATTTCATTATGAAATAACACTCAACGCAAAAATGAAATTAGCGCCAATGAAATATCCTCCAAAAAATTAAATAAGCCCAAAAAAATAAGGTATAATCTTAAAATATTCGCCTTTTACAGAATGAATAATTTGTAAAAGGTGCATTTACACAGAAACATTAGTAACCCCCAAATTTATGGAATGAAATAAATAACACCCAAATCGAATGAAATAAACTCCAAATAAAACCAAAATAAAATAATCCCCATATAAAATTTTATTGGGACTTATGTGACTGGGCTTTATTTCATAATGAAATAAAACCCAAGAAAAAAATTAAATATCACCCAAAATTGAAAGAAATTTGTCCCCAAAAATTTAAATACTCCCCAAAAATATGAAATAAATTAAAATAATAAATTTCTTAGGAAATAACACCCAGAAATGTATAGATATTTTTCAAGGCTTATTTAATTTTTTTTTTTTTTTTGGGCTTAATTTATTTGGGGGTTGTTTCGTGGAGCACGAGCTAATGCCAGAATTGTGTATAAAAATCATCGAAAATTATCTCAAAAAGATTGAGTTCTGCAATATTCCGTTGGAGGAAATTTTAATGATATTGTATTTCACGTATAGTGGCAAAATTCAAAACTTTACTTTCCTACATTAAAATGGACAACCCTTTACTTAATAATGAAAAAACTATTTTTGCCTTTTTATATAGGGGGCATTTCATGTGAAGCGGACAACGAAAAAAAGTAAGGTTCTGAAATTCGTTCATATTGGTTCATAGAGTGACATGTACGTACTATAATTGATTTATCTCTTAAACTAATTTAGATCCCATTCTCAAATTTTTATGGTAAAATTTATTAGTGTTAAACTTTATTTTGCCGTTAAAAAAATTAAAATTAAAATGGTCGAAGTTGTTAGAAAAAAGATTTGAAATACTTACTTCCGGTTTAAAACTGGAAAAAAATTAAAATTTAAAAACTGATTAAAAATTCAAAAAGAGCAGTAAATTTCCTATAATAAAAATTACGTTCTCTATTTTATAATAATTATCTTCAATATGAAAATAAAATTTCAAAAAAACCCTTCCGTCAATCTGGTGAATTCTATAGAATCTCATATCTTAGCAGCTAAACCTCAAATCAAAAAAATATTATGTGAACACGTTCATATCCCCTAGAAGTACAAATATGCCCAATATGAACGAATTTCAGAACCTTACTTTTTTTCGTTGTCCGCTTCACATGAAATACCCCATAGGCGCAATGAGATGAAGCTCCTAGTATTTGTGATTAAATGGGAAACGGGCGATTAAGTTAAATTTACCCGTTCATTTTTACTTAGAATTCGACTTTAGCATCGCTTGATTATGACAATATCAAGTCAAAAGCCTTAAACAAAGAGCCTCTACGAACAATATTTTCAAAATCTGAACTTTATATTGTTGAGATTCCATATTTTAAGATGAGCTGGACATGTTTAAAAGTGGGCGTGAAAGTCTATTATACATTTTTAACATTTATAAATCTCTAAGCTGAATTTGGATTAAGGACTGTACCAAAATTGGTCGAAATCCGGAAGGGAATCGATGGGATATCATAAACATACAGCAAATTCGAGATAATGACATTTGGCTTTATTGAATTGAAATCTTTAAAACAGTTTAAGACACTTAAGTAATGTCTTCTAAAATTTTGCGCTGTTTTATTTTATATTTTTTTTTATTACCTAATAATATACGTTTGAGTAAACATCGAAAATATACGTTTTTACTTCACATCCATATTTTAATGAAATCTTGTAACTTTTTTCTACCTGTTGTTATCATATCTTTTTTTCCCATATTCAAAAAAAATCATCTTCTCTGACTTTAATCAAACCCCGCTCTATTTAAAAATGATCTAGTTCAAAATGCGTTTTTAAGAAACAAACATTCGACCATCCGGTTTAGTACCTAATACCTTGACTTAATTTTTTCGTTGACAACTCATCTAGGGATTAATTTTTTTATTGCCACCCGCAGCAAACGTCTCAGAATTATTTACCCAAATCAGCGGATTAAGTTTTTTCTTTTCGCATAATTTGCATAGCAAATGCTTATGGGCGGGATATTGATGGATTTTCCTTTAATCCGCAGCTTAATCACTCGTATTAGTGAGTTGTTTTATGGACAATTGTATTGTTTTTTTCTTGCACTTTGGCCTAAGTTGGGTTAATAATATAAAATTAAAAAAATAAAAGCAACAATTTTTGTGTGTCCTTTTTTAAAGGACAGTATTGAGCATTTTTTTTTCCAAGAAAGTATTCGTAACGAAAAAAGACCATAATTATGAAGATATCATAACAATGCAAGGTAGTCGAGCACAAAAAAGTGAGCATCCTCAGATGCTTGTGCGCAGCTCACGTAAAATTACGCTGCGTTACTCAGGTAAATTCGTGGAATTTTTTTTAACATATCCTCGTAATTACGAAAAGTCAAACGAATGAGTTCGAAAAAAAACTTAATCCGGGATTAAGAATGATTTAGCATCATAAAAACATTTTTGTTTAAAATATGTGATAGTTAGTCAAGGACATTTTTTAATTGTAAAAAGGTTTTTATTGCCCTTTAGCATTGAATTTGGTAGTGAGCATTTTTATTTTTGAGTTTAGCTCAAAATAAAATATTTGCTTTACAAAGTAGGCATCATTTACTCTAAATGCATTCTGTTTTTTATGCTTTAGTTTCTCAGTCAGTATGTTTTTTTTTTCTTCTTCCTAGTTTTATTTTTTTACTCAACACCCTGAACGCGGTTTGACTTCCTTGACCAATTTTTTTTAATTTTTTTATGATGCTTTTTTAACACAACTACTATTGTTTTTTGTCCAGGGTAGCAAGTTTTTTATTACATGCAACCTTTTTTTATAGGATTTCTGCCGCGAGTGTGTTTTTTATGAATTGACGCGTTTTTTTTAGCGTGACGGATACGCGTTATTGTTCTTGTTCTAATGATGTGTTCCATTATTTTCATTGATGAATTTTTTTGTGTTTTGAGTCTCTGTCCTGAATTGTGCCTTTTTTAAGGACAATTAGCTTTGATATTTGAGTCTACAAAGTTTATGGCCCGATTTTAGTTTTTTAAAGAGGTGTGTTTAACTATTTTGAATGGTTTTTATGACTTATAAAAAGTGACGTAACAACACACTCAAAACTTTAGAGATTTTAATAAGAAATATAATGGGATCTGGCAAAATTCATTGCATTTGAGTACGGATTTAAAGTAAATTGTAAGTTTGAGTACAAAATTCTGTGTTGTTTATGTGTTTGTCTTTTGTCTTTGAAGCTTATGACCCCTTTTACATTGGTCAAGACTTGAAATCAATTCTTTGCGATTCCCTTTTAAACTTACCCTCTCTCACGTTGATGTCCGCGGCTTTCATTATCAAACTCACAGACTTGATTTCAAGTCTTGACCAATGTAAAAGGGGTCTATGTGTCTTTTGTCACAAAGCGTTTAGTGGTGTTATATAAGCCTTTGCTCTCAATTCTCGCTCTCAATGCTCCCAGAGTGTTTTTTGTCCATAGTTGGTTATGATGTTTACTTCAGGCGATGAAAAGGTTCACATGTGTACGCACTCGAGCCGGTACATAACTATTTTTGTACCTCCCTTCACCTTTCTCTAGTACTTTTTTAACATCTCGCATTCGCGTAAAAGAGCCTAATTTTGAAAGTGAAAGTACTCCCTGTACATATGACAAGAATTAAATGAGAATATTTTAGAGCTCCCAGGTGAGTCAAACAAACTGTTTTGGGTTCTATGAACGAGACTCAAAAAATATCTACAGTTCTTTGAAAATAATTTCCACTTAGTTTATCTTGGAGCAATTATACTGTTTTGAATTTTAAAGACTCTTTTTTTTAAACGTATCTCACTTGGATCTGCCGGTGAGCACCTTTCTTTGTAGATTTTTTTTCTCTAATTTTTAATATATAATGAACAATTTCTGTTTTTTAATTAAATTTTATACAGATTAAAATATGCATCTTTCAAAATCTATTGTAAAATTCTACAAGACTAAAAACCAGAAAATAATTAAAATTTATAATTTTTTTTTTTTAATTAATCAGACTTCTCCCTAGAAGGAGTGTACCAAATATTTTTTGAAGAAATTTACCTGTTTTGAACAGGTTAAACAATTTTTCACGCATTGTGGGGAAGAGTATAAAAAAAGGAACGATCAACAAAAGTTCCACAAAAACCAGAGATCTTATATAATAATACGCTAAGACAAAACTTTAACCCCCTTTATCTCAATGTATAGACAACACATTTGAATGAGACTTACAACATTTGAAAGGTCTGGTTTATACAAACTGAAGAATATAGTTTTTATTCAAATGTTTTGCCATTAAGATAGGTAAAAATTAGGATAAAGATTTTCAAAAAAATTGTGGGACAAGGATTAGGAAAGGATTTGAACAAGAATAACGTCAGGAATTTGGATTAAAACAAGAGTTTAGACTGGAAGTAGGTCAATTATTAGAACGAATATTAGAATAAGAATATGAATGAATACAAGTTTGGGAACGAATGAAAGGATCGTGCCATGATACAAACAACTTTTTTTTTTAACTTTGGCAAGCTTTTTTCGCTTAAAAAATAAAAAAAAAAACAAGAGAAAAATCTATATTGGTATGGTCGAATTTCGACCACAGGCGACCCTAGTTTAAGTAAAAAAAATTTTAATAGTTCACGTTTTTAAGGCGAACTAAAAAGTATCAAATAATTTTTCCTAGATTGGGCCTTTTAGTTCTCCTAAAAACGTGAGGCGCATAAGAGCATATTTTTAAAATAGTTAAATTATCACTTCGGGTAATAAAATATTAATAATTTTATAAAACTTAAATTTATCTTAAAAAACAAAACTTTAATTAAAAAATTGTTCTTAAGTTTGTTTTACACAACAATTTTCAAAGAAAATTTATTCCAAATATGCAAAAATAATTTTCTTCTATCACATTTTATTCTAACAATCAGGATCATTCATCCTAAGATACCGTTTAGTTTAATGACTTTTAGTTAATTTATATGTTTGAAATATCTTTTCATCTCATATATATATGAAGGCTTTCTTTTTAATGAAAGTACAGTCTTCAGCTCTCTAAAAAGTCAAGCAAATAAAAACTCAACGTGTACCTGTTTTAGCTAAAAAAAAATCTTAGCAAATACAGCGTGCAATAAATGGCTTAGACAAACATAAGGATTCGCGATTTTTATTTGAGATATAGAACACATTTGCGAATATTTTCGTGATGCCACAGCAGGTAGCCGACCGCACCAAACGAAGAATGACTACACTAGCAGGAGGAAAAATATATTTCAAACAACTTGCATTTTCCATCATTTAATATTAGTAGTTATAGGGTTGAGGCAGCCAGTCCAGGCACATAAAACAGTCAGAGGATAACTATATAGCATCTACTACATCAAGGCAAATGTTTGTCATTAGAATTATGCCCGGTTCCGCCCACTTAAGAAACAAACTACTACTGACACGAAAGGAAAAAGTGACAAAACTATGACCTCTAGGCAAAAGCATCTTCCAGTACCTGATACACGTAGCCAGATTAGTTTTTGGCAGCGACATTTTAACAAAACATCCTACACATTTGCGCTATGCTCAATTTTACAACCAGGAGGTGTTCTATTTACTTCGTTCAACTATTGTTTCAATCTTACGCTACGACCAAAAGTCAAAGTCATTAACTAACTAGAACTCGACTGAAGAGAATTGGGTAATTTGCAACCAGAGACAATTGAGTTCATGTGAAATGTATTGAGACAGTAGATATACCTTTGTAGGGCACAAACAATAGATGACAATTTTAATTTTTAGACCTCGTTCGCATGGCGAACTCTAAAAAAAAGAGACACATCTTTTCAGCGTTTCTGCGTCTATAAATCTTATTTTATTCGCGTTTTTCAGTTGTGCTAATATGTCGACCTCTTAGGCCTTGAGATTCCACTGAAATTTTTAGCAATAGTTT
The DNA here is from genome assembly GCA_943735915.1 of Pherbina coryleti. Taxonomy (NCBI): domain Eukaryota; kingdom Metazoa; phylum Arthropoda; class Insecta; order Diptera; family Sciomyzidae; genus Pherbina; species Pherbina coryleti. The sequence goes on along the minus strand of OX030950.1, from coordinate 160,116,687 downwards.
TTCGTGGGATTAAGTCGAGTTTTTATAGCTTTGTTTTTCTGGAAAATTTTTAACTAGGTAGCAGTAAAAACTTGCGTTGACGCTAGAATAATATTTGCATATGTAAGTGTTGTAAATGTTGAGTGAGTTGTGTGTTTTTTTTTTTGAGTGAGATAGTCCTAAGAAATTTTCTACAATTCGACTCAACTTACTGAACGCACTAGCTCAAAACCATGCATTCACAAATTTTGTGTTTAAGTGTGAACAAATATGTGTACTAGACCAAGTCAAATACTACTTTGTATGTAATCCTCCGGGCCCCCCCCCCCCCCAAAAAAAACACGATAATTGCAAATGAAGTAATTAGAGCTCTTAAAAGTTCGAGAATTGACAAAAATGGCCCGGTTCTGGTCGAATTTCCGGGTTTCGAAGAGTAATTTTAGATGAAATGTATTTACATTTTTCTAATGCATTTTTTCAACTCATTGTTTGTAAATGAATCGAGTGAATATGAAAGCTTGAGTTTTTTGAAAAACCGATCCAAGTTGTTGGATTAAAAATGAAATATACTTGCATAACAAACATCGGCTTTCAAAAAAACCTTCTTCACGCCTTCTATGGCTTAATACCAACAAAACGTTGGAACCTAGATGGACACGTGATAAAGAAGTAACCAAAAAATGCAACAACAAAATCTTTGCAGAATCAATGCAGTCAACTTTTTGAAATTTTGCGACTTGCAAAAGAGTAAAAAAACACTGCTTTGATGAAAAAAATATCAACGCCTCAAAAACAAATCCCAAGAAATTATCCGTACATTATTTTACACATTACAACAAAATCAATTTCAAACAACAAAATCAATTTCTGTCCAAAATAACAAGGTTCCGACAATGAATTCTAATTTATGGGTCTTTTTCCCTTTATCAAAAAATGGTAAAAAAAGACCCATAAATTGAGAAGTTAGAGGTTTAAAATGTTTCACAAAAATATTCCTCGAAGTATTAAAAATAAATCCTCAGAACACATCCTGTACCCAAAATGTAAGTATTACACGATTTCCTATGCCCATTCATTTTAAGAATGTTCAAAAAGGGGGAAATTTAAATCCTCCCTAAAATAAGACTAATACGTAAACTTTAAAAACGCCGATACACGTATATTTTTTTTTGTCCCCTCTTTTTTCTGTTCGTTGTCAGAATCTTGCTAATTTTTTTCGTGTTGAACAGTGTTATAAGAAAACCTAAAATAAATCCAATTTAATATATTTTTCAATCAAGAAGAACAACTTTTAACAAAATAACCTCCTTCAAACGTTGTTGCATTGATAAGGTTAATTTGCTTGTGACATCAGATCCTATTTTCCTCCATTCATCCATGATGACATCTTTAAGCATTTGTTTGCTAGTTATGGTGCGTTAACGTATATTTTTTTTTAATATGACCCATAGATGTTCTATGGAGTTAAGATCAGGGCTTTAGGATTTGATGATTTACTTGCTTTGCATTATAAATCAACCATTCCCTCACAAGTCGGGATGTGTACTTGGGTCGTTGTCCTGTACAAACCGAAAATCGTTTCCTAGACCAAAACTAGTTGCGCTCATTTTAAGATTTTGTTTTAAAATGTTTAAATACGATGTATTTTCCACTGTAGTTTCCACAAAAATGAAATTCCCCACGCCTGCTGCTGACATCGCACACCAAACCACTACAGATCCGACTCCGTGTTTGACTGTAGCTTTTAAATTTTTTACTTTTCGCTCAACAAATCGTTTGCCATTTTTCAATATCATGGGCAATTTTTACAGCACTTATTTTGGGATTTTTCTTAACCATACGTTCAATCTTCCCCTCTAAATGTTTGTCAAACATTCTTTTACGTCCTCTTCCTAGTGAAGTCTCGTACATTCCGTCTTGTTTAAAGTTTTCAATCACTTATTGAACTGAGAAACAAGGTCCGGTGATAGTTTTCGATATCAATGCTAACGCATTGCAATACAACGATCAACTTTTTTATGTCCACTGGAATTTTTTTTAAGTGCACGTTATTAATATTGTGTGCAAATAGAAGAATGAAGCATCAATTATGCTAAAAAAATAACGGAACTTAAAAAAACTATATCCGAACAAGAAACGGAGAGCACTCTTTTGGTGCAAGAGGTATGATCAGCTGTAAATTTTTTACAATAAAAGTAAAGATAGGACATAAGAAGAGTAAATTTAAATATTTCAAATAAAACTTATTTAGTTTTATTCGATTGAATATTTTTAGTCATACAGTCAAATTACAGTTAAGACTTCCTGTGTACGGAAAATTGTTTGAGACAGTCATTTTCCAATCATTTTGGTTCTCCCAATGAAGGAAACTATAATTTTCCCGTTTCATAAAAAAAAAAATTAAAGTACTAAAAAATATTTGTATACCAGCCAGTCCTACGTAATACATATGAAGATCCGCTATTACCGCGTTGGATCGTGAAACATATAAAGAGTTTTTGATTACAGCAGAGTAGAACGGTATAAAGGAAAAAGGTGATCAAAGTCTAACACTTGAGAGTTTTTTTTTTACTGAACTGAAAGTAAATTTTGAGCTTAGAGGTTCGAAACTCGTCACAAACACTCCACAAATGGAGTGATTCATGCACTTTTTAACGCACTCAGCCGGTGGTGTAGTCCTTTTTCCAATCCTTGACTGAATGCTTGTCCTAATTCTTGTTAAATTCCATGGTCTAATCTTTGTCCTTCTCCTAACCTTATTTCTGGTTCCAAACTTTCTCCAAATCCTTGTCTACATTTTTTTTTTAATCCATCTACTAAGTCAAATCCAAATCTTTGTCCTTATACTTATACTTGTTCTTCTTTTAATTTCAATTTAATTTTATTTTTATTCCTTTCTTTTGATTTTGCTTTTGGATGCATTTGGTGCATTTGGTGCATTTAGATTAAGGTAAGTGGTTCTCTAAAAGGTCTTGTGACGCCACTAATTTTTTTATTTTTATCATATGACCGAAAACCTGTCTTTTCATAAAAGTTACAGTAGCGCCAAAAAGTCACGAAGTTAGGACTCCATGTAACGTTTTTCCATTGTTGTTACATTTTTACTGCATTAAACGGTTGAATTCGTAATGCTATAGCGCCAACATTTTTTTTATTTTCGAAAAAAAAATTCTTGGTAGTATTTCTTCTTAATAATTCCATGCAACATTATTGCATTTTTGTTGCATAAGCTCACAGTAGCGCCAAAGATTCACGAAGTTAGGACTCCATGTAACGTTTTTCCATTTTTGTTGCATATTTACTGCATTAAACGGTTGAGTCTGTATTGCCCTAGCACCAAAATTTTTTTTATTTTCGTTAAAAAAAAATTCTTTGTAGTATTTCTACTTAATAATTCCATGCAACATTATTGCATTTTTGTTGCATAGCTGCTACTTATGCAACCTGACGAAATAAACATTTATTTTTTTTTTATTCTTATCGTAAGGTCAAATATATATCCTTCATTTATATTGTATAGTATTTAACATGTCGCATATACTCACCGAGTAGTAATTCCATGCAACGCCTTAGCATTATTTATAAATTTTTTAATCTTGTTGCGGCTCTCTCGGCGGCCTCATGCTGTCTTGAAATTGTTGTCTATTTTTGTTATCTATTTTTTACCGTAGCACCTATACATAGCGCGTTATAATTCTATGTAACAAATTGAAAGTTTCGTTGCTTAGGCAGCTCCCTACACGTTTCGGGAAGTCGTTTTTAAACTTTTTTTTTATTATAATTTTTACATAAAGTTAAATAATTGCCATTAAGTAGAAGAAATAACCTTTACCTTCCTGTTATTACTTTTATCATAACGAATATACTCATTAGGGCAATTCACAATCTTGTGTATTTGAGATTGTAAATTCGAGCAATTGTAAAAATTCCCCATCAATTGCGAATTGGTCTTTTTCAGCTTACTGTGCAACACTTTTTTTTGCATTTATTTTTTGCATTCGTATAGTAAATAAAAACTAAGGGTTTTTTAGTGTTGCATATTTGCAAAAGCCTAGTTAGTGTATCTCTGTAAATTTTATAAGTGTCGAGATCATTTTGCAAATGCTATGATGCAAATTGTCATGCACAAGAATGTGAATTTCCCTGTTGGGTTATAATTTCCACTGGGATAATCGAAATACTTTCTTCGGAAGTGTTTAATGATTTCTTGCGACCCACAGTGGGGTATTTTATGCCAAAAGTGACGATTAATTGACAGGGGCCACTTCTCGAGACAAAAATTGTACGTTGGGGATTTTTGGGGTCGCTGATCACGAATCTGAAGTCAAAAATCTGAAACTCAAAATGGCGGCTTGGAAACGGCGGCCATGAACAAGCTAACTTCTACAAAAAACGTTTAATGGAGGTAAAAATTTGTATACTAGGGTTTGTGGGGTCGCTGATCATGAATCCGAAGTCAAAAATTTAAAATTCGAAATGACGGCTTCAAAATTTAATCATTAGCTATGTACTTTTTACCGAATTACATAGTATATAGAACATAGTTTTCGTTATTACTACAAATTGCACAAAACAAGCTTTGAACGACATTTTATACAAAAACAAAGGATTGCAATAACAATAGTTAAGAAACATAAACAATGATGTTGATTTCACATGTACCCTGCAAACTGCAAGGCAAACAATTTATGTCTTACTAATATCAAAATCACAAAATAAGTGTTAAAATCGAACAAATATAATTTAATTTAATACCTTAACATGTGCTTCTTTTAATATACAAAAAGCCGGTGTTTGAAAGAAACATCAACTATCTACCTTAATTGTGGAAAGGTGCACTGAATATGCCGCTTTCCATAATGTAGGGTAAAAAAAAGCGGATAACAAAACAAAAGTGAAGAAGAGAACTGGTAAACAACAAAACAAACAAAAAACAGCAAAATCTGTTAAGCATTTAGATTTATTTTTTACTTTATTTTCATTTGTTTTAATTTTTCGAAATAAAATCGTAAATTCTTGACCTGTAAGTTATAGTAAAAAAATTTGAAATACCGGGAAAGAGCGCAGCATTGACGCAACCTTTTTTTTATAGAATATAGCTAAAATATTCATAGCTTACGATAATCAAAACAGTTTTCCTTAATTCCACTCAACACACAACTATATCTCTATTAACATATTGAAAAATCCCACTTTTTAAGGTTAAATTAAAGTAAATAATTTAACATACATATATAAACACTAATTCATAAAAAAATTTAGTTTTGTATTGCTTAAATACCTGAACAAGAAGGTTCCATCGTACTTTTTTGTAGTTTTTTAAAAATAATACACAAAAAAAAATTTGAAAAATTTCGAATAAACACGTTTGTCACTGTGCACACTGAAAGAGAAAAAAATTATGACTTTCAAACTGCATTGCGGGTAAACGGTAGAATATTTTTCAACTATTCTTTCACCTAGTGATGCCGTGTCTTATCTTCTTTCATCGGGTACCTAACTTCTCTATGTACCTTGAACGTTTTTGTTTTTAATTAATCTGCACTTTTGGCATAAATTACCCCATTATGCGGCGTTAGTTTATTAGTTAAAATTGTTAATGCTTCAAAAAATATTGATTAATTTTCACTTGAAATTAGTAATTCAAATAACCAGTGCAATATTCTTTCAGATATTGCAGCAAAAATGCATCTACAAAGAACGTTATGACAGCTAGTGAAACAAAAACTGTATTAAAAGCACATGTCAAGTATTCTCTAAGCAACTGAATGAAAAGTGTTTGAAATAACGAGATGCCAACAAACACGCCCAAATGGATTAAGAAGACCATAAAGGGATTAGTTAATCCGGGCCATTAGAAAAGCATTCCGCGAACTTGCATCGAAGATGACGCCGGCAATGATTGAAGACAATTTTATCAAAGATTTTGCGGTCGAGTCATTCATGTGAACAGAACAGGTACGTTAAGAAAAATTGTTCGACAAATAAAAGTGAAGTTTGTGAAATCGAGTGTGAATGATGCTGTTCAGACTCAGTGGCGGATCTAGGCTTCGCCAGAGGAGGCCTAAGCTAACAGTTTTGTAGTCTAAGGGGGGTTGAAACTGCTTTAATGGGCTTATTTTCATTTTTTCCCATACAAAAGTTTAACAAGGGGGCAGGGGGCGGGCTAAAGCCCTTTCAGGACGTATGTACATAGATCCGGCACTATTGAGACATATTCTAAGGTAATAGCACAAGTACGCACATGCGCTTAATTAAATTTTTTTAGCATAAGTCTTTAGCAGTCTTTACTCGGGGCTGTTCAAAAAACCTTATTTTGAACTCTACATAATCCAAAAATTAAATGAGATCCTTAAAGAAATATTTGGAATATCATTCAAAAATCAAGCCCTAAAAAGGATATAAAAAAGTGAAAACAACTAGCACATATGTTCCAACATTTTCACAACGTGACAGCACGATCAGGACAAAAACAAAAACAAAAAAAAAACAACTACAACTATGAGCCACGTTAGATTTGCTTTCACTACAACTGCATCCACCCTCTCTGGCTGGCATGTGCAGCAGCAGCCAGAGCCAAAGATCAGCATCCTCCACGGCAAGATCAACCAATATGCATGTTAATCGAGCACCCATAAAAAATACAAAAAACGCGTGCCGTGTTGCCATATTTCAACACGCACACACACACACAGTCACAACAAACTTGAAAAAAAAAAACAAAAAAAAACTTCAAACCAGGACGAAAGGTAAAAAAGTGAATGATGAATGAACTAAAGGAGCACGATCTCAGCGCAAAGAAGTCTTCTGTTGATCTTCAACGCGTGCATCTCCTCAAACCTCAAAATCAAGCAGCAATCTTGAGTAAAATGCGATTAAGAAATAAAATCAACAAAAAACAAATTTGAGAAAAAACGCACATATGTGTTGTGTATAACGGAAAAAAAAAAAAAAATAAACAAGGACCCTCGTAAAAACAAATGAGGGGTGCCTTTTATATAAAATTTATATGAAAATCTCAATAAAATGTATAAAAAAAATCAAAAACAACTATCGAGGGACAAACACGCGCTAGCGTAACATAACGCAATCCTTGATGTGCTGTTTTTTACCAATACAGTAGCCAGGATACAGCCTGTTTGTAGCTTAATGTTCTTCTATTTTATTGTTTTTCCTTTTTTTTCCATAAAATCTTACATATGCACTGTATCAAAATCAAAAAAAATGAAAAAAAAAATTTTCTTCTGATATTTGAGTAAAATTTAGCAGAGGGAGCCTTGAGGGTTACCTTGTTGCTTCTTAAATCGTCGTGGCACGCATGATTTTGAGGTTTTAGCTAAAGTTGCTGACGGCTGCGCATGCCAGAAGCATGCTGCGTGCTCGCATGGGTGCCAAAGACACAAAGGATACTAGTTTTAGTGAAAGTGAAATTTTTGGCTGAAATATGTATGAACTAGCGTGCAAATTATGGGTCTTTTTAATTATGGGCTGTAAGCGGACTCAGTTGTAGCGTTCTATTTTATTGGGTTGCTAAGGGTGAAAATTATTTCTGGGTGAAAATTATTTCTGGGCGAAAAGAAGTGAAACTTTTTACCATTTTTGTGTGCTTTAGTGTGAAATTCAAAGTTTTCTTTTTAACCCTTTCCCGCCGGTTGTACTTAATGAAGTACAGCAAAATAGGTGGTCTTTAAAAATTGTTTACTCCAAGACCGTTGAACACTGTGCGCTCATATTCACATTTTCCTATTGCTAACTGTTGTAATAACCGTGTTAATTTTTATCAGCCGGCTCAAGAGTCATTAAATGTCATTTTGCTTTCCCGGAAAAATTGTGAAATTGCAAATCGAGAATTTTTGTGACCTACACAAAAAACTAAAAAAAAAGTGTTTTTGATTGGAATTTATTTCCAATTTGTGTGTGATACATTTCATAAAAAGTGAGTGAACATATAAAAATTTATAGTAATGATCTTATATTGCTAAATACAAATTTATTTGTTTTTTTATTTTAGTGTACTTTGTAAAGTATAGGGTGTTTTTTTTAGGGGTTTGTTTTTCGAATTGAAATAAAACACAAGAAAATCGTTTTAATGTCCATCAATTTGGCTTTATTGGAAGGATAATTTTATGCCATTAATGTTTAAATATGATTTCGGGCATGTGGCTGCCGCGACTGGCTCGAATAAAGCCAATTCTACAGGTCCAATTTTCAACCACTTTTTCGAGCATATGGGGCCGTATGTCGGCAATAACGCCACGAATGTTGGCCTCCAAGTCCCCTAACGTTTCTGGTTTGTTGGCGTGGACGAGCGACTTCACATATCCCCAAAAAAAATAATCCAATGGTGTCAAATCACACGATCTTGGTGGCCAATTGACAGGTCCATTCCGCGAAATTATGCGCTCATCGAATGTTTCCTTCAATAAATCGATTGTGACGTGCGCTGTGTGGCATGTAGCGCCGTCTTGTTGGAACCACAACTCATCCACATTCATGCCATCCAATTCGGGAACAAAATAGACGGTTATCATGGCTCTATACCGGTCTCCATTAACGTTAACTGACTCTCCAGCATTATTTCGGAAGAAGTATGGCCCAATGACTCCACCAGCCCATAGAGCACACCAAAGAGTCAGTTTTTGTGGATGTAATGGCGTCTCAAGGATCTCATGTGGATTCTCTTCACTCCAAATGCGGCAATTTTGCTTGTTGACGTAGCCATTCAACCAAAAATGAGCCTCATCACTGAACAAAATTTTGCGATGAAAATCAGCATCGATATCAATCTCATTTTCGGCCCATTTGCAAGCGTTGTTCTTTTGTCAACCTGTTCATGATGAAATGGCAAACCAAACTGAACATAAATGACATTAGAGTTGCCAGATTTGACCACAAAATGCCAGTTTTATCTCTATTCGAAAAACAAACCCCTAAAAAAAACACCCTTTACAACCGGCAGAAAGGTACTAAAAATCGAAAAAGTTGCAATGGCACAAAATCCACGAAAAACGTTTTTTGGAGGCCGAAGGGAGTTCAAAGGGCTTCAGGAAACTGATACAGCGCTCTGGGAAGAGGACGAAGGAGAGAAAAATGAATCGTCCGATTATAATATAATAATTATACCACCAGAATTAGATAAATTGACTGATTCGGAAGATGTCTACGACCAAGATTTGTTCAACGGCGATTACCAGTTGATTTACCTGGAACTATTGAGGTAGAACTCGTCAACAATGAAGATGATGGTTGTGCCACTCACCTTTCGACATCAACATCGGAACCGGACGAGTCAACTACACCAAAATACCTATCAATTGGTAATTATTAGTGGTTATATTTCTTTTTTGTTTCTGTTAATTATTCCACATTTATAATATATTTATAAATATTTTGGAAGACATCCTTCTAAACAATATATAAGAGGCAAACCAGTACGCTTTGGGTATAAAGTTTAGATGCTGGTAAGTTCATCTGGTGTTTGCTATGATTTCGATGTCTACTGCTGAAAAAATTCCTCTGAATCTCGTTCGATCCTACTTGGTGCACAAATAATATTAAATTTTCTGGAAAAAATCCCCCATCTACAAAATCAAATCGTTTTTTTTATAACAATTTCTTTACTACACATGCTCTAATGAAACTACTAAAGGATATGCGCAAGTGGAACTGTACGAGAAAATCGAACCAATAACTGCAAACTGGAGCAAAATAAAATTTTCGCCAAGAAACCTCGTGGTACTTTCGATTATCGATACGATACGACGAATGATGTACTAGCAGTGAAATGGGTGGACAACAGTGTGTGTTTAACTTACTATGACACTGTGATGTCATTGAAAAGTGTAAAGCGTTGGTCAAGAGAAAATCGTAGCAAGGTGAAAGTGTCACAGCCAAATGTGTATGCTACATACAATTCGAATATGGGAGTGGTCGATTATGTTGATCAGAACATGAATGCGTATCGTATAGCTCTGAAGAGGAAAAAATGGTGGTGGGTGAATTTCACATATCTCATTGATGTGTTTATTACCAACGCTTGGAAATTTTATAAGTTACTAGCTTTTTCCCGGCGCGCCACAGTGCGGTATTTTCAATTCTAGCGTGCCAAAAGTCCCAAAAATTGAAATCTGAATTTGATAAAAAAAAGAATTTCAAGAAACAGAAATATATCCAAGAAATAAGAAAACGATTACCAAAATCCAAAATAATGTTTGCATATTTTTTTAAAATTCGTCAAAGTTGGAACTTTTAACTAACAAAAAAAAATTTTAATTAGTGCAATTTTTGTTTGCATACTTCCAACAAAGATATCTCAGGACCTAACAAAGATTTTGCATTCATTTTTTTTTTTATAAAAATATTAAATTTATTGTTTATTTAATACTTAGTCTATAAAGAAAAAAAATTTTTAAAAAAATATTATAAAAATTAAAGAAAAATAATGATTTTTTTTTTCAAAAAATTTTATAATGCGATTTTCAGTAAGAAAAAAAAAACAGAATCCAACGATATCCAACGCGATGATTATAACTACAAGAAATATATATATTTTTACTAAACATTTATGAAAAAACCTCGTACGGAAAGGTGCGGAAACGGAAAAAATCTTCATCTAAAAATGACTCCAAAAATGCTAAAATTCATATAAAATGGTAAGAAAAATTACAACACATTTAAGAAAAATTGTGTTAATGAAATAGTATCGAGTTTATTTTTTGGAGTAATATTAGATATCGTAAAGTTAACAAGTTGGATAAAATTTTTTAGTATTCATTTGCATGAACTTTATTTTTTTACCGATTTTATGGTATAAATCTACTTTTCTCTACTACAGGCAAACTACTGAGCAAAATTAAATAATTTTTTACACATATTACTATTACAATATAATATATCTGTGTTTCATAATAATATCATATATACTTTTTAAGATATAACATTATTTATCTGTGGATAATTTGATTGTTCAAAAATCTTAAACAACAACAAAACGTACATATGGTAAGGAAAAAACTAATGTAAACAAACAAGCAAACATAAATTATTACAGTCGGTCTATATGACCCTTAGAAGCTGATGTATGACTTATTAAAAACTTTAGATCTAAAGTTAAAGTTTATTTTATATGCTTTTTATTCATTTTCATGTATGATAAAAGTTTATCATTACCATTAGAAACATATTTGATGAACAATTTAAAATTTCTTAAAAAGCGTGTATATATATATATAAGCTTTTTAACACTAAAAATGCACCGCAAATATGTAAAATATAAATAAAAACATATTTTAAGATTTTACAGTAACATTTTGAAATAATGAATATGAATATATTACGAACAAGACAAAAGTAAAAGAAAGAGTATTTTTCTAAAATATGTCTTTCTCAAGAACTTCATTTTTATAATTTTATTGTAGGGTGCTAACAGTTGTTGATCAGGGTTTCCCAATATATTAATATAAACATAATTTTTGTTTGTGTAGGTATATTAAAAAATATTTTTTTACAAGCAATAACAGCCTTACCAATAACCAATTCAATGTTGGACATTTTATTTACTATCCAGCTTTATGACAATTTTTGCATAGAATTTGATGTCAAAAGCCGGAAACTTAAAAAAAATGTCCAACATTAATTTGGTTGTATGGGAGGTATGGGAGGTATGTATGGGAGGCTCCAGTTGTATGGGAGGTAGGCGTGCCAGTTGACCGATTACGCCCACTTTTTGACAGATGGTTGCAAATAGTAAAACAAAGTAAGAAACAAAATTTCATTGCCATAGCATGCCTACAACCCAAGTTAGGTCGGTTTATATGCTCCAGTTGTATGGGAGGTAGGCGTGCCAGTTGACCGATTACGCCCATTTTTTGCAAAAATTATTTTTTTGGCCTTATTAAGCTGTGTGCAAAATATCATGTCTCTAGCTATAATACTTTTTGAGATATGACTTTTGGCACGCTAGAATTGAAAATAACACACTGTGCGCGCGTTGCTGCATCCAGCAATTATATCGCAACATAATAATTATATTGCAAACTTTTCTTAGACCCATAGCTTAACACCACTGTCAGTTTCCACTGCCCGTTACAGTTTCCCAGTAGCAGGAGAACGCCAAATAGTAACTTCATTTTGAGTTTGTATGTAATACTGCTACTTTTACTTTCAAAGCTATTCGATAATAATTGTATGGGCGGAGCCACACCCACTTATATAATGCCCATCCCAGTTTTCTAGTAGATGGACATTACCCAGTTTTAGTACAGTTTCCGACAGTGAGCATACAAACTAAATTACCAAAATGTAGCCAAATCGACAAAAACCGTTGGAAATATAGCATTTTTATTGATTTGTGGGCGGTAAAAGGGGGTGTGACAGAAATTTAAACCATCTCGTACTTGAAAAAAATGTACTGCCAAAATTTCAGCTCTATCGGCTCAGTAATTTTGAAGTTTCCAGCCATCATATAGACAGCGTTTTGCTTTTTGTATATATATTTTGGATAAAGATAATGGGCTATAACTTTTGATTTTGAGTAAGAGATACTTAGATAATTTTTCCTAATAAATTAATTTTTAGCTTGTATATTTTTTCAAAAATATAAAAACACAATATTGGAAAAAAAAATTTTGTTCGAAAAAATCAAGGTTTAGGCCTAGCTTTTTGAATCACAAAAATGGTTTTTAATTTTTTGCGTAAAATTGAAACAATTTGTACTTACAAATGTTATAACTTTTAAATAGAGTTAAAAATTTGAGAATTTGAGTTTAAATTATTTTTACAACAAAAATAATTTTTGAGTCTGTTTTTGAGGAAAACTCCAATATTTCAGACCTTTTTTGAAAAAAATATTTAAAATATATTTACTCAACTAACGGTATTTTTGCAATAAGGTTTTCATAGTATTTTGATGAAGCTTTAAGAAAAAAAAAAATTAACACAATATATAAAAAAGCAGCGGATATATTTGAATCGAAAGTCACAAAATTGAATATCTGATTGTTTTTTTCGTAATTTTGTGTAACGATGTTGCATTAAATATATCGTTGTTGTAAAATTTTTCAAAGTTTTCAAGATATGTTCATGTTTTTGATATCAAAATAAAAATAATAATTTTGCTAAATTTAAGAAATTTTTAATATTTTGTAAATATTTGCACATGTAACCTAAGAAAACAACTAAAAATATGCGATTTTGTAAAAAATTTGTACTACAGCACCATCTAGTGTCCAAGGTGGGTCAAAGAAGATAGTGCTTACACACTCAATGTACCTGAAAACTACTATATACCAATTTTTATTCTAATCGCATGAACGGTTTGGGAGTTTTAGGTGGTTTTGTAAAAAATTTGTTCTATAGCGCCCTCTGGTGTTCAAGATAGGTCAAAAACAATAGCAGCAGAACACTCAACGTACCTAAAACTCACTGTATACCACTTTTCATTTTAATCGCATTAGCAGTTTATGAGTTTTAGGCAGTTTTGTAAAAAATTTGTACTACAGCGCCCTCTGGTGTTCAAGGTGGATCAAAATTGATAGCCCACAAACACGCACCGTACCAAAAAACTTCTATACACAAATTTTCATGCTAATCGGATGAGTAGTTTAGGAGTCTATTGCGGCCTTACAAACATAAGCTCCTTTTTTATATACATATATATACATAGATGTAATCCTAACTCTGGCGAATATAAACCACAGTTAAATTTCCGACGTGCAATCTTTCGTAAAACTTTAATTAAAGTAAAAGCTACAGCTTCCAGAAAAAGGGAGTGGAAAGAGAAGCAAGTAGCCACATTCCAGTAAAGAACGAATCGCAGCTACGATGTGTCGTCTGCCATCAACGAAGCATGTTGTCGTACGCTATATGCAGAAAAACGCTTTGCATCAAACGGGAATGCTTCGCAAAATGCTTCATGTGTACACACATATAAATAAAATAAATATCTATTAAATAAAAATGGGCAGAAGATTATTCTCATTTAAAATTTGTTTCTACCGAACAATAGTGTAAGCCCATCCGCCGGTTGTACTTTATAAAGTACAGGCTGGGAAATGGGCGTGGATGGACCCACTTAAAAAAAAAATTATTTACTAATACAAACCTCAAACTAGCACCTGGTTAAAATTTCATCAAATATTGTCCACAGGAACTGGGTGCCCGCGTTAAAGGGTTAATATTTTTTTAGTTTTTGTGTCAAATTTTATAGTTTTTAACTCTTTAAGTTCTTCCTTTTAAACTCATAGCATGCTCAATGAATTCTCCGTCTTTAAACATGTGGAGGCCCCCGGAGCGTACAAAACTTATGGGACTTTTAGAGTTATATATTATGAAGTGTCCTTCCAAATTTTATTTTGCTTGCAGAAGTTTATGAAATTTTTGGACAACCACGCTAAAAATCATTGAACCATCGTTTTACAATCACTGGGTGTGATGTTTCATCATCCAAAGTCAAACTCAGTTTATCGATGCATTCTTTTCTTGTCAATCTCATTCGAAAAACGCAAAAAAATCATCACCCAAAAATGTTCACGAGTTAATTCCATTTTATTGCTGAAATACAATTTTCAAACCACTGAAAACAATACAATAAGCGCAAGTACACCAAAATGCAGTGAATACGTTCACATTAGAAATGTCAAATTTTCGAATGGAACTATCAAAATTCATCTAGCAATGCTTAGTGTTGCCGACGGGCAAGACTTAAAAGGCAGCCATCGTACACGTGTTATCAGGCAATTTTAGAACTGTATTAGTTTTTATATTAATTAACTCAACGCATTCAACCTAACTAACCCATTCTTGCTGATAATACAAATATTTTTAGAAAACTTAAATTTTGTTAATGATCAAACGAATTAATTCTTATCTTCAGTCTTAAACTTGACATTAATTTTTTCCGCATATGTTTTTTTTTTCTATTTATTTTATTATGTTACGGCACGTTGTTGATATATTTCCAAAACTGACCCGGCACAGTAATTTGTCAATAATTTGTTAAATACTATTTTAAGTACCAGAAAAAACGTACGCACACGCATTTCTTATCTTTTAGTGCGTAAGTTTTATTAGAATATTTAAAAAAATTTAAATTAAAAATTAAAAAATTCGTGCGTAAAAAATTCAACAGGATTAAGTTCTTTTACGAAAAATTTTGATAACATAGCTAAGACTTGGATTGAAATTCTGACGAGTAAGAATTTTAAGAAAAGTTTATTTATTTTAAATTAAAAAATTAAAAATATTAACCAAAATAAAATTAAAATATGATTACATAAAAAAATAAGTAAAATTAAAATAAAAAAATTGAGTCCATGCGACCCTCCAAATAAACATTTTCCTGAGTTCGTCCGCAGCCATGCAGCACCAGATCATAGCACTTCCTTCTCCTTATTTAATGGTAGGGGTACTCCGCATTCTGGGTTGTACTCCTCACCTACCCTTCGTCTCACATAAGTTGAACCAGGAGTACCAAACAGCTGTAAGAAATAAAAAACTCTGATCAACTCTAAGCGTTTCAAAGTTCGTGGTTTCATTGTAATGCTTACTTCAAGTTTTGATTCGTCTGAATTTACTCTAATCCTCCTCAGTAAATGTGGAATTTTTTTGCCCATTCAAGCTTTTTTTTTTTATTTAAAAACTTTGAACCCCAATCAGGCACTAACCGCAAACTGTAAATTTATTTGAAAGCGATGCTTACATTTATTTCATATGTAACGGTACATAACAGTGAAGTCGCAAAAAGTTTATTATTTTGACATATTGGTGATATCGAGTAAAAACAAAACATAAATTAAAAAAAAATTGTTTAAAAAAATAGATAAAAAAAATGTATAGTGTCTAAAACTTTTGGCCGAGGCTGTATAGGTAATTATTAATTAAAATACTCTTAACAAAGTTACTCTACAGTGGATTCCTGCCCACTGTGGTTTTGACGGGAATGAAAGAGCAGACTCCCTAGCCAAACGGGAGCAGCATCACCACACATAGGACCGGAACCGTTCTGTGGGGTTGGTAAGAATCTCTTTAAGCAACACGTCAAAACAACCTCATTCCGCGAATCTCAAGACATCTGGAAGAACTGCTTAGGACAGATGTGCACAGAGCAAATATTTCCAGAACTTTCTCCCAAGAAATCGAATTTTCTTATCAACTTAGGGAAGAAAGACTTAAATATGATGACCGGAATTATAACTGGACACTGTAAACTAAAGAAACACCTACAAAAAATGAATCTCGCTACTGATTCATTATGTAGATTATGCCTTGAGGATGAAGAAACCTGTAGACATATTCTCACTGAATATCCAGCTCTTCTCCATATAAGAAAGAGAATCCTAAATAGCGAAACAGTCTCACAAGGACACCTTGCGATCCTCGACCTCGAAAACATACTATATTTTCTGAAAAAAACTAAAGCAAACGAACTGCTTTAAGGAAAGAAAAGGTATGGCACAATAGGCATCATAGATGCCGCAGTGCCAGAGCTGAATTAGCTCGCCGCAAACATATCTATCTATCTATCTAATTAAAATAATAATAAAAAAAAAACAAAAATATTAAAAAAAATACTTAAAATAAAATAAAAATAATAATAAAATAAATAGAAAAGTAAATATTCGAATAAAAATAAAATTAAAAGAAAAAAATAAAAACCAAAATATCAAAATTTTAATATATAAACGGAAACAAAAACAAAAAATAAAATTAAGATAATAAAAATAAAAAAAAATTAAAAAAAAAATAAAAATAAAAAATTAAATAAAATAATAAAATAAAAATGTTTATAAAAACAAAAATAGGAATAAAAAAATTAAACTTGGAACAATTATAAGAAAAACAAAGCAAATAAAAATAAAAATAATAGCACTATATATAAAACTAAAATAAAAACATAAATTAAAATAGAAATAAGACTAAAACAAAAACACTAAATAATACTTTAAAAAATGCTGAACTAATAATAAGAATAACAATAAAATAAAAAAAAATAAAATCAGAAAAGAAACAAAACCAAATTACGAAGAAAAATAAAAATTAGATATACTTATGAATTAAAATAGAAATGAAAATAAAAATTAAATGCAATTATAAATAAAAATAAAAATAAAAATAAAAATAAAAATAAAAATAAAAATAAAAATAAAAATAAAAATAAAAATAATAATAAAAGAAAAATAAAAATTATAAAATAATAATAAAAATAAAAATAATAATAAAAATAAAAATAAATTTAAAAAAAAAATTAAATATTTATCTAAAGATAAATAAAAAACTTATTTTATTAAAACTAAAAACAAAAACAAAAACAAAAATAAAAATATAAATAAATATTTTGTGTCATGTATATAAATAAAAATAACAATAATAACAAAAAGAAAAATAAAAATAGATATAAAAATTAATATACGTATAAGAACCAAAATAGGAATAAAAATAATTAAACTAGAAGAATTATAAAAAGAAAACCTAGCAAATAAAAAAAAAATAATAACACTATAAATAAACCTAAAATAAAAACAAAAAATGAAAATAGAACTAAAATTATATTTAAAAATAAAATAAAATAATAATAAAATTATATTTATATTTAAATAAAGTAATGAACTAATAATAAGCATAACAATAAAACACATAAATAAGAATAGAAATAAAAACAAAAATAAAAAAAAAATTAAATCTATATATAAATAAAAATAAAAAAAAATAATAAAAGAAATGAAATTTTTTTATACATAAATATTTAAATTATATATTTATATAAATTTTATAAATTATAAATTATAAATAACTAAAAATTAAAAAATTCTTAAAAATAAATAAGAAAATAAAATTATAAAAATAAAAGTAAATATTAAATATACTGGTATATAGGTAAATAAAATAAAAGTAGACCTAAAAAAAAAGTATAATAAAATAAAAAATAACATTAAAATTGTAATATAATCATATATACCTAAAATAAAAAAATAAAAATAAAAATACAAAATATTAAAATCAAATAAAACTGAAAATAAAAATAAAATAGCTATTTGAGTTGCAAAACTAAACACAATAATAATAAATAATTAAAAAAAAACAAATAAAATAAATTTAAATAAAAATTAAAACTAAAATATAAATAAAAATTAAATGTTATAAAGACATGTGCAAAACGAATAAAAAAACAAAAATAATAAAAATATTACAAATAAACTTAAAAACAAAAAATGGAAAGATATAAAAAAAGACAAAGATATAAATGCAAAATACTATAAAAAAAAACATAAGTTTATATAAAAATAATAGTAAACTGAAAATGAAAGTAAAGTACAAATTATAATAGAAATAGAAGTACTAATAAATACTAAAATAATGTAAATAAAATTAACGGTAAAAATAAAATTTAAAATTAAAAATTAAAAAATAATTTTTAAAAATTAAACAAATAAATAAAAATAAAATAAAATTCTAAATAATACCAAAAATATAAAAACAATTAAAATAAAATCAAAATAAAAAAAAATAAAAAAAAATAAAAATAGAATCAAGTATAAAAATAAAAATAAAAATAAAAAATAAAAATAAGAATAAATATTAAAATAAAGTAAACATAAAATAAATAAATAAAATAAAATGTTAAACAAAAAATTAAAAAGAAATATCTATATATATAAAAAAATGTTGTCAAATCTGTTTGTGACGAGTGTTTGAGAGTTCGGCTGGGTAAAAAAAAAATCTGCCGATACCATTTTGTAGGGTACGTTCTCTAGATGGTTTTAAAAAAAAATTGTTTGAAAATGACAAGGGGGCGTGGCACCTCCCATACAACCCAAATCTACGGTAGCGAATTGCTCTGAAGTTATAGTTCGCATAGCATCGGAATTCGGTGTTCTACCTTAATTTACAAGAGCCGTTCCACAGGTAAAATTTTATGGGCGTTGAATGTGGGGCGTGGCACTTTTTCAGCAGACCAAATTTTCGGTATAACTTTCAAGCTATAAGTCACACATCAATGAAACTTGGTAGGAGCGTACTATTTAGTCGCGTCCTTCGACTAGCAAAATTTATCAAGTATAGGCCAAAGGGGTGTGGCACCGCCCATACAATTTTAATTTATGATATCGAATAGCTTTGGAACTAAATGCCGTATAATAATGAAATTCAGTATGGAGTTTCCACTTTGTGATATATTTATACTATAAAACTGGGATGGGCTTTGGAAAAGGGGGTGTGGCTACGCCCATACACTTAAAATTTTTGATATCAGATAGCTTTGGAACTAAACGTCGTTTAACAACGAAATTCAGTATGGAATTACTATTGGGTGATATTCTTCTACTAGAAAACTGAGACGTCATTGAACAAGGGGGTGTGGCTCCGCCCATACAAGCTAAATTTGCGATATCGAATAACTTTGGAATTATAAGTAGTATAGCCTCGA
Organism: Pherbina coryleti; assembly: GCA_943735915.1. NCBI lineage: Eukaryota > Metazoa > Arthropoda > Insecta > Diptera > Sciomyzidae > Pherbina > Pherbina coryleti. Next base: position 160,097,288 of record OX030950.1, on the reverse strand, counting down.
AATTTGGTTATCAATTTACACGAGTCGTTACACTTAGAGATAGAGATAGAGATAGAGTTAGAGATAGAGATAGAGATAGAGATAGAGATAGAGATAGAGATAGAGATAGAGATAGAGATAGAGATAGAGATAGAGATAGAGATAGAGATAGAGATAGAGATAGAGATAGAGATAGAGATAGAGATAGAGATAGAGATAGAGATAGAGATAGAGATAGAGATAGAGATAGAGATAGAGATAGAGATAGAGATAGACATAGACATAGGCATAGATATAGAGATAGAGATAGAGATAGAGATAGAGATAGAGATAGAGATAGAGATAGAGATAGAGATAGAGATAGAGATAGAGATAGAGATAGAGATAGAGATAGAGATAGAGATAGAGATAGAGATAGAGATAGAGATAGAGATAGAGATAGAGATAGAGATAGAGATAGAGATAGAGATAGAGATAGAGATAGAGATAGAGATAGAGATAGAGATAGAGATAGAGATAGAGATAGAGATAGAGATAGAGACAGAGATAGAGATAGAGAAAGAGATAGAGATAGAGATAGAGATAGAAATAGAGATAGAGATAGAAAAAGAACTAGAAATAAAAATAGAAATATAGATTGAGATTAAGATTGAGGTTGAGATTGAGATTGAGATTGAGATTGAGATTGAGATTGAGATTGAGATTGAGATTGAGATTGAGATTGAGATTGAGATTGAGATTGAGATTGAGATTGAGATTGAGATTGAGATTGAGATTGAGACTGAGTTTGAGATTCAGATATAGATAGATATCTTTTTTGCTACGACAGCAACGCGTCGGGTACCAGCTATCTATATATATAAAAAAGGAGCTTATGTTTGTAAGGCCGCAATAGACTCCTAAACTACTCATCCGATTAGCATGAAAATTTGTGTATAGAAGTTTTTTGGTACGGTGCGTGTTTGTGGGCTATCAATTTTGATCCACCTTGAACACCAGAGGGCGCTGTAGTACAAATTTTTTACAAAACTGCCTAAAACTCATAAACTGCTAATGCGATTAGAATGAAAAGTGGCATACAGTAGGTTTCATGTACGTTGAGTGTTCTGCTGCTATCGTTTTTGACCTATCTTGAACACCAGAGGGCGCTATAGTACAAATTTTTTACAAAACCACCTAAAAATCCCAAACCGCTCATGCGATTAGAACAAAAATTGGTATATAGTAGTTTTCAGATACGATGAGTTTTTCAGCACTATCTTCTTTGACCCACCTTGGACACCAGATGGTGCTGTAGTACAAATTTTTTACAAAATCGCATATTTTTAGTTGTTTTCTTAGGTTACATGTGCAAATATTTACAAAATATAAAATATTTCTTAAATTTAGTAAAATTAAAAAAATTTCCGTTATTTTGATATCAAAAACATGAACATATCTTGAAAACTATGAACAATTTTACTACAGCGATATATTTAATGCAATCGTTACACAAAATTACGAAAAACCAATCAGAATATTCAATTTTGTGACTTTCGATTCAAATATCTCCGCTGCTTTTTTATATATTTTGTCAAATTTTTTTTTGTCTTAAAGCTTCATCAAAATACTATGAAAACCTTATTGCAAAAATACCGTTAGTTGAGTAAATATATTTAAATATTTTTTTCCAAAAAGGTCTGAAATATTGCAGTTTTCCTCAAAAACAGACTCAAAAATTATTTTTGTTGTAAAAATAATTTAAACTCAAATTCTCAAATTTTTAACTCTTTTTAAAAAATATAACATTTGTAAGTAAAAATTGTTTCAATTTTACGCAAAAATTTAAAACCATTTTTGTGATTCAAAAAACGAGGCCTACCCCTTGATTTTTTCGAACAAAATTTTTTTTTCCAATATCGTGTTCTTATAATTTTTAAAAAAATATACAAGCTAAAAAATTAATTTATTAGAAAAAATTATCTAAGTATCTCTTGCCAATCAAAAGTTATAGCCAATAATCTATATATACAAAAAGCAAAACGCTGTCTGTGTGATGGCTGGAAACTTCAAAATTACTTAACCGATAGAGCTGAAATTTTGGCAGTAAATTTTTTTCAAGTACGAGATGGCTTAAATTTCTGTCACACCCCCTTTTACCGCCCACAAATCAATAAAAATGCTATATTTCCTACGGTTTTCGTCGATTGGGCTACATTTTGGTAATTTAGTCTGAACGCTTACTGTCGGCAACTGTACTAAAACAGGGTAATGTCCATCTACTAGAAAACTGGGATGAGCATTATATAAGAGGGTGTGGCTCCGCCCATACAGTTAAAATTTGTATTATCGAGTAGCTTTGAAAGTAAAAGTAGCAATACTTATGTACATACAAACTCAAAATGGAGTTACTATTTGGTGATCTCCTGCTACTGGGAAACTGTAACGGGCAGTGGAAAATAACAGTGGTGTCAAACTATGAGTCTAAGAAAAGTTTTGAATACACCTATTATGTTCCCATATAGTTGCAGGGTGCAGCAACGCGCGCCGGGAAAAGGCTAGTAAAAATATAAATAAGAATTAAAAAAAAAGAAAAATATATTAAAAATAGATTAAGGACATGTATTAAAACAAGAAGTTGTACAAGGATTAAGACAACGATTCGGCAAGGTTTTGGATAAAGATTTGGGCAAGGTTTAAGACCTTGGAAGATAAGGACAATGAGTAGGATATTTATGGGGACGAGTAGAACAAGGATAACAAATAAAAATGAGGAACACGATGTGCCCGTTTTTATATTTCAGTCCTAACAAAATCTGAGCAAAGCTTAAAGTAAAATTAAGATTTATATAAAAAAAAAAATCAAAAAATATCAGTTCACATTATATTCATCCAAAATTTTCATTTTTCATCTAGACACAAGATTATTATACTTAAAGCAAGTAATAAGTAAGAGGCATGCCCTCAGTTTCCGACTCAATAAATCACTCACTCAATTCAATCATGTATCATAATCAGCTATGTGCAAGGATCGAGCACATAGCAATCCTCCAATCTTCGGAGCCAGTTGAGAGAGCAATTGAGAGCCATTGAAAGCAAAGGCTTATGTAGCAACACAAAATGCAACAACAGAGCAAAGACAAAAGCAACAGAACAACACAGAAGCTTTTAATGTGGTGGTGCCCTTCCCGGTCATAATAGACCCGATCTCTTCAAATATTTTTACTTAACCAGAACCCTTAAAAACTATTTTGATTTCTTTGGCTTTTCATCAAAATAATCCACATTTTCCATGACTTGTTTAAAAAAAAAAAATAAAAAAAAGGTATGAAAATTGAAACTCGTTCACCAACATTTTTTGGGTTAAAAACGGATAAATTTGAGCGTTTTTAACTGTCAATAAAAAAAGGGGTGCAGCAACATTATCGAACAACATCAACACCCAACAAACAATGACAACAACAACAATGGGCATAAATACAAAAACATATACTTCAGCTTGTCAACATTAGCCAAAATCTAGGATCCAGCATAGCGCAAAAAACAGGGGATGTTAAAAAAAGGATTCGATGCTCAACAAAAAAAAAAAGATCGTAAAAAAAACAACAGACAATTTTATGTATTACAAATTGGCACCGCATTATGACGTAAGCATGCCACGCATGCGTCAGAAGAATGGATTAAAAAAAAGGGTGCACCAAGTGAAATACAGTTATTTGATATTTGCCCACAAATTTTTTAACTATTTGTAATACGAGCTATAGATCAGGGCATGAATTTGATTTATAGTCAATCGAACATCGAACAGTGTGTGGCAAGGATGTGTTGTCAGTATGTGAAAAGAACGATATGAATGCAATGAGTTGAGCCGAGTTGAGATGTGATGCGTTCAGATCAGATAAGTGTGGAGTGATAAAACATTAAAAAACAACTGTAATAACAACAAAGCGATGATGTTTATATGATGAAGATGGTGAGATGAGTTCATGAAAATAGCAAAAAAAAAAAGGGTGGGAAATTTAGGCGCACAACAAAATTGGACACTTTTGAGTGGGCAAAACTGAAAATTATTGAAAATGGACAAATGAAGAAAAAACAGACTGTTAACAAAGCTGATGAAAATAGTCAAGAAAAGGATCAGAACAAAGCTAAAGATGAGTTGATATTTTTATTTTGTTAGCTAGTGTTGGAAGTTTTTGCATGTTTCGTTATTTTTCTGTAAGTAGCATCTTAAACCCGTCTTCTCACAACACCACATGTTTGGCACACTTCAGAAATTTCAAGAAAATTCCTTCAAAAAGGAGTAAATTTCCCAACGCTAATGAATATTTCCCGCTCAACTTAGACAAAACACCATCAAACCGCAAACTTAGACTTGCTTAAGCATAGATTAAAGCTGATTAAATACCACAAAATCCTTCAAAAGCCATTTAAGCCGCAATGCGTTCCGCTGCTTCAATGCAAAAGGATTAAAAACCACAAAGGATTAAACACAGGGATTAAGGAGCTCAAACTTGGAGCGCCCTGTTGCCTGACGTCTTCAACTTCGCAACTAAGCGTGCATCTTTACCCTTTTCCTTAGCGCACGTGTGTTTGCTACTTAAGGAATTTTTGCACTAATGATTCTTAAATACATTCCTGAGATTAACTTAAACTGTTGCTTGAGGATTTTATTCACAATTTTGCATCCGTGCTGATGCAAGTTTTGAATAGTATCTGTACACTTTTCCTTTTGAGAGGGATTTCGTCAAAAATATTCCTAATGAAGTTCAAGGAAATGTATAGGTTTTACAGAATGTTAAATATTTTGTACCAAAAAGTAATTGTAAAGTAATTTTTACAAGTTTTTCAAAATAAACAATATGATATAAACAATATTCTGCAAAATACAGAAAGTAATCGTATCGTATGCAATTTATACAAGGCTATTATCCTTACGTACTTTCAATTGACAATTGTCATATATAAATATAAACAAATATAACATTTGTTCCCTCAAAATTCTTTTACTTTTATGAAAGATCGTTACCAATTTTATTGTCGTTTATGCAAGGGCTGCCTTTTAAGTCTTGCACTTTTTCTAGCATAAATGTACTCACAATGTTTTGTTGTATGTGCGCTTATTGTGTTGTTTACAGTGGTTTCAAAATTGTATTTCAGCTAAAAAATGAATTAGAAAAAACACGTGAACATTTTTGGGTGATGATTTTTTACGATTTTCGACGTAAATTGACAAGAGAAGAATGCAATGAAGAGTCAGGGATATCAAGTGTCGAAATTCTGATTTATTAATTATAAATATATATCTATCTCTATACTATTCTATAAAATTAAAGTGAAGATTTTTTGTTACCGCTAAACTCAAAAACTACTGTTCCGATTTTTATGAAATAAGTTTTTAGCTATCACATTTGTGCTACAAAAGGATATAGGGATATTTTCTTTACGACATTTTAATAATAAGTGTCTTTAATTAAAGTGTAAAGTTTTTTTAAAAAATCATTCATAATGCCATGCATTACTTGATCGTAAGCTTTTCATGCGTTTGTGCTGCGAGAGCTTCGATGAACTCCATGTTGGTCTCTACTCTACTCTCTTTGTTCTCAGCAATCACAACACAACAAAATAAACAAACAATCCAACACAGTTTTGTTAAAAGGGGACTCACTGAACACGTTCAGCATGTTCAGGATTTTTTTTTTTATGGAGTTTTTCCGCTCTCTCTCTACACTTTCAATGAAACTCAATCCGACTTAATGTATAGAATACATGTATGTACTTTGTATATTTGTTTCGCGGCATGCAACTTTTCTACACATTTTTTTTTACTGTGATTTTCCTGTAATTTATAAATGAGTAAGAGAAACATACGACTGACTCTTTACTTTTTTAAAAATTGATATTGAAAAAGAGAAAACGTCCTTGGCGAAACCGCGGATCACTGTGGCCTCTAGTACTAATATAAAACAAAGTGGTAAAACCATCTGTTTCACTCTGCTTCTCATAATTTTCAATCAAGTAAGCTAATTTTTGTGAGAAGTGTAGATTGTTTGTCATGCAAAGGTTATATGTTAGGCTAAAAAAAAGGGTTGTCACATAATTTTTATTTTTTTATTTTTAGGAAATTAGTATTTAATTAGGAATTTAATACTAGGTAGAAATGGGTCACCGAGTCCGTTATCAGAATTTCAAAAATTATATATTTTATAACCATATCGTTGCCACCAAAAATTTTTATGAATTCAACATTACGTATTTTTTGCATAGGGCTGCCACCTAAATTTTTTTATTATTACGAATTCGGTGCTGAGACAAATACTAGCTAAAAATGGGTCACTGAATCCAAATCCGCCTTTAAAATTTAAAATTAACGTAATTTTTTTTCAATAGAGTTGCCATCTAAAATTGTTTTCTTCTTACGAATTCGGTGCTGGGGCGAACACTATCAAAAAATGGGTCAATAAATCTGAATCCGCCAATAGAATATAAAAGAAACGTAATTTTTCCATAGAGTTGCCATCTTAACTTTTTTTCATTTTTTCAAATTCAATGCTAGGTGCGAACTGTAAGTAAAAATGTGTCGCTGAATCCGAATCCGTTATCAGAATTTCAAAATGATGTTATTTTCATACCACAGGATTGCCACCTAAATTTTTTAAATTTTTACTAATTTGATGCTAGCGAACACTAGGCAAAAATTAGTCGCTGAGTCCAAACCCGTTGTTTGAATTTCAAAACGATGTAGTTCTCTTACCATAGGGATGCCAGCTAATTTTTTTTACTTTTACGAATTCGATGATGGGGTGAATACTAGGTAAAAGTGGGTCACTGAAACCACTTCCGTTGTCAGAATTTAAGAACTCTGTATACCAGTCATTCCTGAATCTACCGCTGAGGAAGAAATAAACACATGCTTGAAATTTTCAATTCTGTGGAAAAATGTAAGAACACTCACACGAAAAACAAGCGTACTCCTGCAAACATTTTCTGAGTGTCTCAAAAAAAAAATGACTCTAAAAAGAGTATTTTTTATGCGTGTTTTATGAGTACGCAATTAAAAGACTCATAAAGGAGTCTTTGATGTGATTGTAAAATGATTGCTCAGAAATAAGACTCCAAAAAGAGTATTTTTTATGCGTGTTTTAAGAGTACGCAATAAAAAGACTCATAAAGGAGTCTTTGATGTGAATGTAAAATGATTGCTAAGAAATAAGACTCTAAAAAGAGTATTTTTTATGCGAGTGTTTAATGAGTACGCAATAAAAATAATCCTAAAGGTGTCTTTGGTAGAAATAAGACTCTAAAAAGAGTATTTTTTATGCGTGTTTTATGAGTACGATAAATAGCATAATATGGAAATATTTTTATTTTTATTATTGAAATTATTAAAAAAATGAAATATACGATAATTTCGGGCAAAAGGGTCTCTGAAGGTTTATTAACATCATATCAATGTCAGAAATTAATGTTTGAAAAGAGTTTTTAAACCATTAAAGAGCCTTTAACATGAGACTTATGACTCTTAAAATAATAATTTCTATGAGTTCTAATAGAGTCTTCATATGAGTCTTTAAAGATTCCATTACATGATTCTTAAAAAGAATATATAATATGACTCTTAAAAGAGTCTTCATTTTGAGTCCAAAAATAATAATTTATATGAGTTCTAAAAGAGTCTTTATTTCGAGTATTTAAAGATTCTTTATTATGAGTCTTAAAATGAGTCTTAATTTTGAGTCCAAAAAGACTAATTTAAATGAGTTCTAAAAGAGTCTTTATTTCGAGTATTTAAAGGTTCTTTATTATGAGTCTTAAAAAGAGTCTTAATTTTGAGTCCAAAAAACGAATTTATATGAGTTCTAAAAGAGTCCTTATTTCGAGTATTTAAAGAGTCTTTATATGAGTCTTTAAAGATTCCATTACATGATTCTTAAAAAGAGTGTTTAATATGGCTCTTAAAAGAGTCTTGAATTTTGAGTCCAAAAAGACTAATTTATATGAGTATTTAAAGAGTCTTTATTATGAGTCTTAAAATGAGTCTTAATTTTGAGTCTAAAAGACAAATTTATATGAGTTCTAAACGAGTCTTTATTTCGAGTATTTAAAGAGTCTTTATTATGAGTCTTAAAAGAGTTTTAATTTTGGGTCCAAATTGAGACATAAAGCAGTCATTATTATGAATCATATTTTAAAGCCCACAACCAACGAAAATGTACTCATAAAAGATTCTTTTTTGAGAGCATTTTGACGATGAAAATTCATTTATATGAGACTCAAAATAATCTTTTAAGAGTCATAATGTTTGCTGGCACGCGTTAAATATCAAAACGATCAAACGATTCAGCAATTGCTCTGAAAATTGGGGATGGTACAATGTCAGTCAAGAGACATACAGGAATGATAACACCAAACGATTTTTGCAGTTTCACTCAATGAAAAGAGGAACTGATTCATAGCGTGTTCCCAACCATAGCACAAAACTTTGATGCTCCGCAATATCAACCAACCAAATCTTTGTAAAGGCACCAGGCTTATAGTGAAAAATAAATATTGAGAAATTTGAAGGAAGCAATAATTTTGAATTGAAAATTCAAAACCGAAAACGTTTTGTTTCTAAATTTTTAATCCTTCATCTGGATTTGACATATAGGATAGAAAGGAGCTTGTTTCAAGTTTCATCATAGAAATCACCAGAAAGTAATAAATATTTTTAAAATAAATGTCAAAAATGATAACAATACGGAAGACTTATTTAATTTGTGGCAAATGTGAATCAAACTTAATCAGATTATTTTGAAGATTAAGTCTTAAAAATTGATTTTGCTTATCTTACTTCACATTGAATAATGACGGACTTAAGAAAGAAACAACAGAAACTCTTATCGGAATACAAAAATATCGGAGACTTAGACTGCTAATCCACAAATTATTGTCTTTTAATTAACTCGGAAAAACAAATAAGTTTTTCAATTTTGGAATCAGAGCAGTAGTGGAATGCTGTTAAAGTATAGAAGCTGGATTCCAAAGAAAGACCAAAATAATTTGCATATCAAATTTCACACGCTTCTTTCTTCTGATAGATAAGTATTGTAACCAAGTTGATTGATAGCATTTATCAGCAAAACTCAAGGACTTAAGAAAATAAATTCTAATAATTTTTGTTTTTTTTTTTTGCTTCATTGTCTACCAATGAAACCCGGGCAAAGTCGACCCCTGGATTCTTGTTTAACGCTCTTTTTTGTTTTCTCAAAGAATTCTTCTGATTTCTATTTTAAACGGAATGCAAAAATGTTTTGTTGCTAAAAATTTGATGACACCAAAGCAACAAGAATATCAGCCGAAATGACAACAAAAGAAAGGATAACAAAAACGCGGCAAATTCCATGACGAAATTTATGCAGTTTTCTGCAAAAATTTATGCAACGCGTTGTTGTGTCACTTTTACGTAACATTCCGTGTAAACGACCTGAGAATGAGACTGTGCAGAATGGCTGGTCAGGATATTTTGCATGCGTAAGAAATGCAAGAGGATCGCGAAACAAAGGTGAACATTAGAAAATTCATGGTAATGCATTGTTGGACAAAATCTAAGGGAAACAAAGAAAACGCATTTTGCTAAGACTGCTGACAAGGACGAAATTTGCTTTTGACATGCTTAGAAATACTTTTACAGCTACTCGCTTTAAATAACCCTGGCCTTTTCCCTAAATAAAAAAGATATGCATGTCCTTGATCTTAAATATGAGTCACAGTCATGCCAACACACATATTAAAGTAAAGGTAAATAAAAAATAAAATCATCAAAAAGTCAATCCGCACAATGTTCTCTAACAAAACATTCAAACAGATACAACAAAAAAGACACTAAAGCAAAAAGTGAAAATCACTTAAGGATAGTGCATATCCTTGAAAATTTAAATAGCGCTACTATGATGCCGCTTGTTGCATATTTTTTAAATGTTTTGTTTTGGGTGTTGTTACGTTTTTTATTGCTTGACACTTAAGCATGAGCGAGTGAGCGAGTGAAGAAGAGAGTATTTGAGTGAATCATCGAATGAAAGGGTTGCCAAATAACTTTTTACCTGCCGTTAAATGTTTATTTTTTATTATTTTTGAACTAGGGCAGACGCTTAGCGTTACTTATGCGAAATGTATGTTTCGTACCCAAAATTTAAAAAAAAAAATAATCCATATATATTTTAAGATTAATAAAAAAAAATTTTAATGTTTTTTATTTTATATAATATTAATTTTAAAAATAATAAAAAAAACTGTCCAAATATTTTAATTAATTTTTGCAAAAACTAAACCTTTTCTTAATCAATAAAACATTTTTCGAAAATAATGAAAATTTATCTTTAAAGAGTTTTACTTCAAATTGAACCTGTCACAGTTCCAATAAAAAAAATCAAATTTCGACGCTGATCAAACATTAAATTAAGACTTGATAAGTGAATTTGAAATATTGAACGTGACATTCGAAGCATAAAAGTTAAATTTCAAGTGTTAATAATTGCATTTGATGTGTATAAAGTTGAATTTAAACTGTAAAAATTTAAAAGTTGCTTTTAAACTTTAAAAAGTTGCATTTAATGTGAAAAAGTTGAATATTAACAGTACAAAGTTGAATTTAAGGCGTAAAAAGTTCAATTTAATTTGCTTAAAATTGCATTTGATGTGTAAAGAATGGTGAAAAAATCTGGACAATTGTGTAATTTAAGAAATAAAATATATAATAAGCTTTAAAAGTGTTAGTAAAGATTTACTTTAATATTTTGAAATGTAAACTAAATTTACAAAAACGTATTTGCTCCGTAACAGTTCACTTTCGTATTTTTTGAGGCAGTGTCCTCATCGACTCCTGAATTCCACTTGTGTCGATATTCTTCAGCTCTATTTATTAGCCAGCCCGTATTTTTTGCTGTATATCCCTTGCTGTGCACACTTCCCTTCAAATTCGCCCAAAAAGTTTGAATTGGTCGTAATTATGAAGCATTTGGTGGGTTATAATCCTTGGATACAACTTCAATATCACGATTCTCCAAATCTTGCAAGGTTACCTTTACATAATGCGACGATGCTAAATCTGGCCAGAAAACTATTTTATCAAGAAAGTGATATCTATTTTTTCATGAAATTTTGAAGTGCAGGTATACATTTTTCTGTATAAGTTTGAGCAGAGACTGCTAAACCACCTTTGAAAAAATCGGTTCACTGATACCACGCTCGCTGATTACCAACCACAATAAAACTGTTCTTGGAAACTTTATTTTCTGGATATATTTGACTTTGTCTAGTGCTTTGTGATTGTTCAACTAGAAATAATATTTTGGCCGACATTCGTTACCCTCCATAGTGAAATAACTCTAATCATCACATGTAAGAATCATCAACTACCCACATGTAAGAAGCAGTTGTTGCAAAGTATTTTCCAGAAAGCGCTCTCAGCCTAGATTTTATAATTTTAATTTGCTTGTCCGTAGCTACTTGCTTGCTATATCTTTTTTTAATTTGAACGTCCATAGATTTCAAATATTTTTGAAAGTATTTTTGTCCACATCATATTTTCTTCCCAACAGCCGGTAGGATTTTGCAGTCCGACCCTCTGTATCGGTTTTCAGCTTTGCTGTCTTGTAAAACGCACTTTTTACCGGAACCAGTTTTTCTTTCTATTTTGTTTTATTTCTAAATAGTTGTATTGCTTTACATATATATATATATATATATATATATATATAGTTGATTTTTTATATCCCATGTCTTTGAAATGGTGGAAAATTTAATTTTTGCTCTTATTGAGATTTTTTTCACAAAAATTACGAATTATTCTTTGACGCTCCAACTCGTTTAATGATATTTTCACAACTAAATGGAAATATTATGCGAATATTTCTATGCCATGTGATCAATGACATGTATCGTTACATTTTTGCATTAAAAGTTGTTGTTGCTAGTTTCAAGAAATTTATATTTTTACTGTGTAACACGTCTCTCGATGTCATTCACCATACGTTATAAAGTTGAATTTGAACTGTTTCAGTTGAATTTGTAGTGTGAAGAGCAGAATTTCCTTTGTAAAAAGTTGCATTTAATGTATAAGAAGTTGATTTGGAAATACAAGCCAAGAATATACTTTTTCATATATACTTTTTCATAAATCAACATATAGATTTCTAAATGTATTATTTTGTAAATGTTTCAATGAGTTAATTTCAAGTTAAAGGGTCATTTTTAAAGATATATTTCAAATATTATGTATAACAACCTTAATTTTATAGATTTTTAACTTCGAATTCAATTTTTGCAGTGCAAACAAAAATTCAAATTCGTTCCTTTGTATGTCATATTCAACTTTTTATTTTGTATTTTGACTTGGTTACAGTTAGTTTTAATTTCAATTTTAAATTCAATTTTAACTTTAAATTTCAATAGCAAAAAGTTGAATTTGAAATGTAAAAAATTTGAATTTTATTTGCAGTAAGTTGCATTTGTCGTATATTAAGTCGAATTTGCAGCCAAAAACCTATGTTACCAGATAAAACAAAATATTTACATATAATTTTTATCTATAAAAAAAAAAAAAAAAAAAAAAAAAAAAATCAACAGTTGTCTAATCAATGTGTATCTATTCCAGTTTAGAGTCTGTCTTCCACTATATAAAAAGTCTTCCATCCTATAACGATATTTGCCTTGAAAAAAAAAACTACTCATTCCATTGTCCTTAAAAAACAGTCATTGTTATGAAGTCCTACAAAAAAAGTGTGGCACAAAAAACTACCTGCTCAACACAAGCGTGCTCGGCAAGCTAGGACCTTGACTTAGTTTTTTAATAGATGCTTATGAGCGATTGTAAAAAAAAAACAGTAGACCTCAAGACAGTTAAAAAAAATGCGAAGCTCATAAAAAAAGTAAAAAGTCATTGATTGTGGAAGGCGGCAAAAACGTTTTTTTACTTCATATTTTTAAGGTTTATGAGCTTCATTCAATAGCTTGCTTAAAAAACGGTTACGCAATAAGTTAAAAAGAAGCTATGAGTTAACATATGCGTTTTATGAGGCGTTTTTAAGCGGTGTAGAGTGACATAAAAAGGTGTCCGTTTTTTAAGAATGAATGAAAACATCAATAAAGAAGTGAAATATAGTTTTATTTTTTAGTAGGCGATGGTTTCAGTTTTTTGACAGCAATAAAACAAGAACAGACAACTTTTCACTCATATTTCATTATAGTGTGTATTAGTAAATAAGAATACACTGAACTTTCATATTTTGTGTTTTGCAAAATATTTTGTCTTATATTTCAACTTACGCACACAGGTCTAAGAAATTAAAATTTTAATAGCTTACAATTTTGATAAGCCTGTAGGATAATTAATGTCATTATAAGTAAAAAATAGCATGTATTTATTGCTTTTATTTTGACCAAATTGTTAAAATTTTAAAAAGAAAAACTTGAAAAGGAATTTTTTTTAATATCTATATACGATAATCACCCAATGCAACAATAGATCATTGTTGTAATATAAAAACTTTGTATCGAATTGTTGATTATAAAACTTTTCTTATATAAAAATAATTATTTATAAATGCACAAATATACAAAATCAATGATGTTTTGCATAGAACTGAACATTTATTAGAGAACAATTTTAATTCAAGAAAATTTTATCGAGAAAAATGTTTGGTCAGAAAAAAACCAAAAACTCATATAAATTAGATCAATAATCGAAAGTGCTCGATTTGGCTATACATTTTCGATATCAGACATCCCATTGGCACCCCAAACGTGAAATTACTGAGAGCAAACTGACTTACCCCTCCTTTACTCCTTATGACCTCCCAACAAAGTAACCAAAAAGCAATCAATTTTGTCAAAGTATAAAATGATAATGATTCCGGGTGCTTTGCTTTCGATGCCAAATTTACGTACCGCTATGTTCGACTTTCGAATCCGAGATGACACCGAAAATTTTTTCAGTTAAAGTTAATTTTTCTAATCGGTTCTCACCTCTCTACCAAAAATGTTAATCCATAGAGAGTAAATAATACCATATAAAGCTTGTTGAGAATATGTATATTAGCCTTTAAGAGTTGGTATAACATTCACAACAAAATTTTATCATAAGAAGCTCCTTTAAAGTCCTTTCAAAGGCTGAAAAAACCAATTCGATTGTTTTTGTTTTTAAGAATGATTTACAGAATAAAAAGCCTAGGGCAAATCAATTACATCCGACCCAAATAATATGGCACTCGTATGTCTTCTTAAATTCTTGCAATAGCTAAAGAGCTTGCCCGAGAACTGAACAGAAGTTCGGACATAAGTTGAAAATTTTCATACTAATGGATATTGCGAGATTTGCATATCCATGAGGAAATTGAATTATATTGATAAAACTCATAAAAAAGTTTAGGATGAAAGTCCGACTGTAAAAGAGTATTAGATTTACTAGCTTTTGGAATGATTTTTGCTGTTTCCAAACATGAGAAAAGCAGGAGATGGCAGACATTAAAAAATTAAAGGACACATTATATCTTTTCTGTGGTGAAAACTCTATTTATAACATTTTTGGTTTGGATTTATATGTAAACAAAATAGTTTAAAATTCATGCTGATATTTTTTTACCGTGTAATCACTAACTTAAGAGTGACTTATTCAGTGGGTTGCCTGTTGAGTCTAATTAAGCTTAAACATCCTCACCCACATCATCTGATTTTAACTTTTAAACGCAATGAACAACATCACACTCATCAACACTAAAAAATTAAATAATTTCAAAATTAAATAGATTTTCAAAAAAGCTTAAGAAATACATAAGCTTAGCTGATAAGTTCTTTTAATAGATTAAAATTTAAATTGAACTGAGATTTACTTGCATTGAAAAATATACAACAATGTGTCTTTATTAATGATTTATGAATAATTAATTTTTTTTGAAATTTCAAAAATTCTAAATTTATAAATTGTATATAATTACACGGTGTAACAGTGAAAATAAACTCGGCTCGAGACATAGCAGAGCTTGTAGGTCTAGTTCAACATAAGATAACTGCATACTTAGTTTTTTGAATATACCCTCAAAATCGGGATTTGTGGTCAAAAAACCGATTTTTGGTAGGTGCATGTATAGTTTGTTATGTAACTCCGTTATATCTAGCTCAATTTTAAAAATTTAAACATTGATAAAAAGAAGAAAAATATACCCTTAATATAATATATAGACCGTTTTTTTACAAAAAGAATTGACAAAGTTACATGTAAAATCATTTGAAAATTTCTCATTTTTTTTTAATTTTTTCAACTTCAACAACGTTTTGTTAACAAATTTTGTTTTGTGGCACTATTAGTTTTAGCAGGATTCTGAAAGCCTGTTAAATTTTGCGTTCAACAAGCTATCACTTACTTCAATTGGCTCAAATACAAATGCACTATGGAATTTTTAGTATTTGTAATAAAATACAAAAAATTTTATTTTTTTTTTTCTTTCTAAAAATGTTTATTTGACCTTTTTCGTTTATATATATTATAATCGATTTCACGTTCTAGGGACCAGCAGAAGTCTGCCAGCATGTTTATGAAATTTTTTCCCTGAAAGCCGGTTTCTATAGCTTCCATCTCCTGGTGGAACCTTTCTCCTTGTTCATCACTAAACTGCCCAAGGCTATTCGGGAAAAAGTTTATATGGGAGTGCAAAAAATGTATTTTAATTGACATATTGCAGCCCATTTCTTCGTAGGCACTTAAAAATTCATTTACAACATCTAAGTAATTTCGACTCTTCTTGTTGCCGAAATAAATGCATAACGAAATAAAACTATTCCAAGCTCTTTTTTTCAACTGGATTTAATTTAGAAACGAAATCAGTGTCCAAGAAAATTTTCCGAATTTGTGGGCCCACAAATAAACCTTAGAATAACCGAAATGAATAAATAACTTTTATAAAAGATTTGAACGTGCAGGATACTTTCTTTGATTTTGGCCTCACTTAACCTAGGAAACGCTGCAATCAGATTTTTTTTTTTTTTAGCTTTGAACCAAGGATTTCAGGTGGAATACCTATTCAGTCAACTCTGCCTTGGTTCGAGGTGGAATACCTATTCAGTCAAGTCTGCCTTGGTTCGAAAATGGGATGATAGATTAGTGGGAAGGAAAGGGCAATCAAGTGAAACACGCGTAGGATGTTCTAAGCGTGGTGCAAAGCCAAAGAAACATATGAATTTGAATCAGACGCAAGTGTTATGCCTTTACCTCAGTCAATTCAAGTTATAAGTCAATCTCATCCACAAACTTCTCTACCATCAACTACAACTTCATGTCGTAAATATTGATGAATTTTTAATTTCAGTTAATTAGAAATGAGGATAGAAAATTAAGAAAGGTTAAAAGCGAAGGACCATGGCCTGGCCAGGAATCGAACCCAGGACCTCTGGGGTGGCAGTCGAGCACGCTACCAACTCGACTACCGAGGCCAAACAGTAGGATTACATTTTCAGATCGCACCAGTGGAGTATTCAAAACATATTTTTTGCCAACTTGAAATGAAGCACGCAGTGGCTACTCCTTTTGCTTATATTTATTAGTCGCACGACTATCCCATTCGCAAATAATGCAAGGATACTAGGTATATCCACCTTGCATTCCAAACAGTATTGTTAGAGCATTTAAGTCGGCGACATCATATATCAGAATTTAACATATCAAGAATCACACAAAAAGTTTTTAAATAAATCATACTCTTGCAAGATCCCTCAATAAACAAACGCCATTCATTCGGAGCGTGTTTGTGGTTGAAAACTGCAAACAGTTCCGTCACATCCGGGCAATACACCAGCTTTATGATAATATATATAAACGAAAAAGGTTTATAAGGTTTAGGTTTAAACATTTTTAGAAAAAAAAAAAAAATTTTTTTGTATTTTCTTACGAATACTAAAAATTCGATAGTGCTTTTGTATTTTAGCCAATTGAAGTAAGTGATAGCTTGTTGAACGCAAAATTTAACAGGCTTTCAGAATCCTGCTAAAACTAATAGTGCCACAAAACAAAATTTGTTAACAAAACGTTGTTGAAGTTGAAAAAATTAAAAAAAAATGAGAAATTTTCAAATGATTTTACATGTAACTTTGTCAATTCTTTTTGTAAAAAAACGGTCTATATATTATATTACGGGTATATTTTTCTTCTTTTTATCAATGTTTAAATTTTTAAAATTGAGCTAGATATAACGGAGTTACATAACAAACTATACATGCACCTACCTAAAATCGGTTTTTTGACCACAAATCCCGATTTTGAGGGTATATTCAAAAAACTAAGTATGCAGTTATCTTATGTTCAACCAGGCCTACTACCTCTTCTATGTCTCGAGGCAAGTTTTTTGATTTGTTTTCATTTTGTAACACCGTGTAATATGATTATTTTTCATACGGTAAAATCATTTAAAAAAATTTTGGTTGGATTTGAAGTTAAATTAAATTTTACAAACAACTAAAATATATTTTATCACAATATCAACTTTATTTAAAGTCATCCTAACCATTTTGTTTAAACTAAAATAAAAATATTAATTTAATTTTTATTTATAAGCTGGCAATCCTTTTCTTCAATTAACTTAACTCTTCTCTCGATATTGCATTCTTTCGTCTAACCGAGCAAGAAAATCATGCAAATTAATCAAACATCAAAACAAGTTCGAGCTGCACTTTTAATTTACTCAATGGGACAATCCACTCATTTGTTAACTTCTCATATACAGCACACACTCATTTCCCCATTTGCTGATGGAGAGCGTAAAAGTCTTAAATTTCTTTACATAAAGAACTACGACGACAACTCTAATAAAACAAAAACAAAATAATAAGACAGCCCTTCTGAAAAAATGTTCTGGCAAAAGGGAGCCAGAGCACAGTAAATAATCAGACAGTCAAAACATAATAAACCGAGCAAGGGAGCGACAAAAAAAATGCATGCTTCGATAAGAGAGCGTTGACTAAGAATTTATTCAACGAATGAGCGCGCTTTGCTGCGTGTGCGCCAAAATAAACCAACAACAAATTTATCCAGAGGTGAAGACGCAAGAATTTCACAGCCTACTAAGGCAAAAGAATGGAGCAAAATCAAGTAAGAACAATAACAACAACAACAAGATAAAAATAATCAGGAAGTGAGCACTTGGCTGAGGAAAGAAAGGCCTAGAAAATATATCAATCTTTTTGTTGTTCTTATTTTTTCTGCTTTTTACTTATGTAGAGTTGAAGTAGGAATTGAGTGAGAGTGTATCAAACATTTTATACAGGAGAAATGAGTGAGTCTTATTTAAGGAATTCTTTAATAGAGCAATTTAAAATATTATTACTTAAAAATGTTAACGAAAATAATAAAATTAAAGTTTATTTTAAAAAAAATAGTTTTAATAAAACAAAAAAAAAATGTGATATTATTTTATAAAATATAAAATATAAAATATAAAATATATAATATATATAAAATATATAAAATATGTAAAATATATAATATATATAAAATATATGAAATATTTAAAATATATAATATATATAAAACTTATATATTTTATTAAAATAAATTAAAACTAAATTTAAATTAAAATACATTCGTATGAAAAAATACTTAACAAAATAGAGAGCACTTTCATATATTTTTTTTATATATATTTCTATTATTAAATAAGATTTATATTTAACAAAACCTTTTAAATTTATTTTCTATAATTCAATATTAAAAACTTTCCATTTATATAAAAAAAATTACTTATAGAAATAAATACTTGTTAAAAATATATTTTAAATAAAAATTTTTATTATATGTTTTTTATTTTTTGTAAGATAAGCATTAAAAACTTTGCATTTATTTGTATTATTAATTATATTTTTGTAAATTTTATTTTTATTTTTAAAATATTATTCCGGAAATTATTCTATGAAAAAATCATGAGTGAGCTTATATAATTTTTTTAAATAACTTTAAAAGTACTGAATAGGAATTAAAAACTGGTTCCAGGAGACTTATCCATAAGTGATTTTGTTGTTAAAACTTTTATCCTTTGGGATATAAACAATAACAATTAAAAGCAAAATCTTTGTTTTGTGTCATAATAAAAACCTTCCGGAATCTAACAATCTTCCTATTCACAACTTTGTGGCCCCAGATACCTTTAATTTGCAACCCACTTTGGGATAGGTATTTCAGCTTGATAAAAACTTACGGCGAAAAACCGTTGATTTTTGGCGAAAGAGTGATTTTTTTTCAAATTAAAACCGCTGGCAGACGGTTACACCGATTTTGATATCCTTTTGGATATAAAATCTATTTAAATCCAGCTCCCAGAATATGAGTGTCCAAAATAACTTTTTTCGATCTAACTCGGTGTATAGTATAGTATACCACCTAGATCAAAAAGTTCCCGGAATCACCACCGTGTGACACTCTCAGTCACCCGATTTGAGTTCTTTTTTTTAAGGTGGCCACATCTGTCATTGACATTCTATGAAATTTTCAGCTTGATAGCTTGACATTTGTAAAAGTAACGGCGTATTGAGTACATCTGCAATTGTGCGTATTTTCGATTTTGTAGAATTTTAAAAATGGAATTGAATTCGCAACAACGAGTTTGTATTAAATTTTGCGTTAAAAACAGTTTCAATGGTGCGAAGACATTGCAAATTAGAAAAGTGTTTTATCAACGATACTCTGAAGAAAACAGTGTCACAAACGTTTCAGAAGTGGCCGTGAGACCGGATTTGTGGACAAGCAACTCGTGGATCTTGCACCACGATAACTCACCATCGCACAATGTCATCGTTATCCGTGAACATTTGGATAAACACGAAACGAATACCATTCAACAACTACCGAATTCACCTGATTTGGCTCCCTGCTACTTTTTCCTATTCGATCAACTCAAGAAATCGCTCCGCGGAACGCGTTTCAGCACCCAAGATGAGATCAGTGATGTGATTCTGATTTAGTAAAAAATCCCGATAACATCCCGATTTAGACCTGTTTATCCCACCAAAATGACACGAAAACCCCACAAAAATCCCACGCAAATATTTATACAAATAACGATTTTTTATGCAATTTTTGAAAAGAAATAAGAATGCCCACCTGCTGAACAGGCCCACCTACTGCTGAACACTGTGAGTTCTGACGTCTGTTTGATGCGCCAACGTGTAAAGTGTTGCAGTAACATCTCATTGAATGTTCACTTTTGATAAATCACTGAGATGAATGCGCATGTTGCTTTAGCCCCACGGCCGTTGAGAAATAAAATATTCGAATAAAACGAAGCTGGGCAAAAATAGTTCATCTCTATTTAGTGAATTTCAGAGTGTTTCTTACCGATAAAAAAAGGTGAATATGAGTAGAATTCTATATGTAATGTTTATTTTTCACAATTCGACGAGCAATCGAACAATATTGAGAGATGGGAAAAAAATATTTCACGTCATATCATGATGGCGTGCCTGGCCACTTACTGAACAAAACGTTGGTCCACCTTCCGAACAAATTTTCAGAAATCGTGTATGTAAAAAATTGGCATTTATATGATTGAAAATAGTGTTTGAAATAAGTTAAAATAGTTTTCGTGATTGTCGTCCACGTTCAGATAAAATTTTAGAATGGCGTCGACTAAAAAAAAATTGAAAAGAAGAACGAATATAAATTCTGATGCGATGTGGCGTCCGTGGCGTAGTTGGTTAAAGTGCGTGGCCGCTATGTCCAAGAACTTTGGAAACCCAGGTTCGAACCCCAGCAGCGACAGAAAATTATTTGAATTAAAATAATTTTTCTGTACGGCCGCCACCTCTCTGCAGACAATGGCAAACCTCAGAGAGTAATCAAAATGCCATGTTAAGCTTCTTGAGAACGAGAACATTCCGTTCATCGCCGTTCGGAGTCGGCGTTAAGCATGTAGGTCCGGTTCTCGGTCAATTGTGTACAAACTTAATAACACGCACAACACAATTGATCATAAGAAGCTAGGTCAAAGTCCTTTCAAGGGCTGAAATGGCCAGTTATTTATTTTTTTTTATTTTATGCGATGGCTGCAGCCATCAAAGAAATTCAAATCTCTATTGTTTAAAGTTCAAAGAGTCATTATCAACTATTGATAGAATAAACTTTTTATAAACTCTCAAAATCTATTGTTTTTACTTCATTTTCTAACTTTTTTCAACGATTTGTTTTAGGTGCTCAGTTGCTGGGCCGATTTTTTCAGCGACTGCCGAAATAATAATTTTTGGAAATTTTAAGTTTTGATTAAAATTCCTGTTAGTTATTGAACTTAGCTTCCAAATGAAACCAAGAGCTCTGAAAAATTATGTTTAAAACCGAAGGTATAGCCTCCAAGCAAAACGTGTTTGGTAGGCGCGCATCCTCCCCTACATTTTTTTAACATTATAATAATTTTATGGTTTAATAATGTAAATAATGAAGTTTTTCAATAAATATAACAAATTTTCCACAAAAAAAAAAAAAAAACAAAAATACGAAAAGTTAAGCACTGCGTTTTTTATAAAAACTCTCTTAAGTGTATGAAGTAATCGTAAATTTCTTTCGTTGCATCAAAGTGAAACTGAGCTTATATTTTTGTTATTTTCATTATTTTAAGCCTATATATATATATATATATATATATATATATATATATATATATTATAAAATTCATTAATTTTAAGCCTCTTGAATATACATAATTACAAAAAAGTGATACCAACCAGTTTTGCTAATTTACACTTTAAAAAATTATGATTCAGTAGAAAATTCCACCTAAGCATCCGAAATCCCACACGTTCTCAAATAGGCCAAATATCCCGAAATGAGCCCGAAATCCCACCAAATCACATCACTGGATGAGATCATGGAAAAATAGAAGATGGCTCTGATGGTGATACCGCAAACGGAATATAAAAAATGTTTCGAGGATTGGATCAAGCGCTGGCAGATCTGCTTTGCATTCGATGGGGACTCCCCATTGGGGAGTACTTTGAAGGGGACAATATTGATTTTGATGTATAATCTTGTATTTTTAATTTCCTGAATAAATTCCGGGAACTTTCTGATGAAGGTGGTATTATACACTCTTCGTGTCGATCAGTTTTGTTGAATATAAAAATTGTTTTAAAAATTTCTAGTTTTAGCCACCCGCGGCCGAGTGCTTTAAAAAGTACGTGGAACTCTCGATGCCAATACGTAGAAAATTTTTCAATTAAAATTAATTTTTCTGATCGGCCATCACCTCTATGTAGACAACCCTCAGAGAGTAAATATTGCCATGTAAAGCTTGTTGAGAACATTCACATTATCAGTGCGGAAACGGTATAAAAACAAGTAGGTCCAGTTCTCGGTCATTTGTGTAAATAACATTTATTACAATTACACATACAATACAATTTGATCATAAGAAGAACGGTAACGTCCTTTCGAGGACTGAAATGACCAATTCGTTTTTCTTCTTTTTTTTAATAAATATAGTTTTTAGATTATTTATTTAATGAATTTTTTCTTCTTATAAGTCTTGCTTCATAAAGGAAACATAAATGAGTTGTTGACACATTCTGTTTTTTCAGACAGTTTAAATAGTATCGAACATGATACAAAAAATAGAGGTAGATGCAGACCTGACTGTGCTCTCTTTTAATACTGCCATAACTGTCAAAATACATATAAAAAAAAGTTGTTTGCTTATATTTAATTTCTATAAACTTTTTTCTTAGCTTTGAGATTTTATATGCGTTGTCAACTTCGTGTTGACATTCGCGGCAGTACGCTGTCATCTAGCGAATCTACCTGTATTTGTTGTATCATGGTATCGAATTAAAAAAAAAAAATATATTAAAATTTTTATTTTTGTTTTTTTAGTTACAAAATTTTCTCGTTACAATTGTTTTTTTTTTTCGTTATTATTATTTATAAATAATGAACCCATTTTAATTTTAATTTTTTTTTTATTTTTTGCTTTTTTACATTTAATTTCTGATGTCTTTATGCCTATATTTAAATATATTTTTACTTGTTTTCTTAGAAATATTCCTGCTCAAATCTCACTCACTCATTTTCTGTTTTTACTCTTTTGCCAGCATCTTGACTTTATTTAATTTTTATTGCCCGCAATTAAAATGTTTCGAAAAAATCAACAGAATGTTTTTTCCTTAAACGCGACAATCGCTCTCTCTCTCTACTCTAGTTTCTTTCTCTTCAATTTCTTTTTTTTTTTTTGTTTTTGTCTTAACCCAAAAAACACATTTTTAACTTTTTTTTATGACGGGGGTAGTTTAAAATGCAACAACAACAACATAAACGCTGCAATCAATTTCTTTTTATTTGAAATTTGTTGTTGTTTTTCTAACTCTGGCTCTGTCGCTGTCTCTGCCCTCTGCCAATACCTGTTCAGCCACGACGCTCTCCTAGAGCTGCGTTCTCTTCCATTTGTCGTGGCTGTTTATGTACTGTGCTGTGCTATGCGGCTGCTTCTGCTGTTGTTGTTGTACCAGTTGTTGGTGTTGTCGTTGTTGTTGTTGTTCGCAACCCTCAACTGAACTCTTGCGTTTTGTTGAATGTGTGTTTGCTGCCATCTATGCTTAATTTTAATACATATACTGAGGACGAGCGCAGGAATTGTATCAGTCGTGATTTGACTCTTGCAGTGAGAGTAGAGTAATGGAGTGATTATAAAATAGACAGCAAGTTTTTTGTTACTTAGCACTACAAAAAATTAATATTTACTAAAAAATTTGGCAAAAACACGAAATTATTAACAAAAAAATTCACATAACTTTACGCAACAAGCCCAAAAAGGATATTTTACGTTATACAAACCTATAAATTAACAACAACAACAACATGAGAGCATAACAAAAAAGGATATCGAGTTTTTTTATACATATATATATATATGCATGTATATATGTATATAATATATATGCCACAAGTCTCAAGAAATAAAATATATTAAGTGCAGAACGCGCAAAAATCATATCATTCGCTGCAAGCCAAGCATCAAGCAAGCAACACATCCTTGCTCAACAAAAACAACTCAACTCAACTCAACTCATAACAAAATCTCGTCTATATTTTAAACAACAGTGTTTTTTAACCAAATACCTCAACAACAACAACATCAAAAAAGCTTATTATTAAAAGAAATAAAAAAAAACAAAAATGTTAAATATTTTAGCTACCTCATTTTAAGAAAAAAATCCAAAAAAAAATTCAAACAGAAACAACATTTAAGTAATATTTAAAAATAAATAAAGTGCTAACAACTACCTCAAAGTACAAGTCGCTGCATAGAACAAAAAATAAAGGATACTCTACAAAAAGCATAGGCAAAGCAGTTAAAAACTTTTTTATGCTCTTAACGTGTTTCAAAAATATTGCGACAACTTGTGTTTGAAAGCAAAGTAGGCGCAGAATTTAAGTAACGCAGCAGAAAGTGTAAAATAAAAAGGCTACAACATTATACCGCACACAGACATGGCTATATCGCTGCTGCAGGACGCACAACAACGAAGTAAGTTTTCAAAATAAATTATTGAAAATTCTATGTGTATTAAAAGTACATTAAAATCATTAGGAGGTTGTTGGGCATAAAAGAAAAATGTATCAAATAGCCATGAACTAGGATCTAGGACTCGAATTTGTTAATTGTAGAGAATGTAATGCTCATTTTGATGGGATATTTCAAGAATACTTTGACAAAATGTAGAAGTTATGAATGAACAATTTCGTATCAATGGGAAGTTTACGCTTTTTTCTTTTGTTTTCTTAATTTAGGCGCCATAACATTTTTCAAAATTTTTCAAACATTTTTTCAACCATCGAAAATAAAAAAACGCACCTGTAAGGAGTCTCTAGAAATCCTTAGATGTTTCGTTTCAATTTCAACATTTTCAAAAATTTTTAAATTCTATTCAAATAGAATTTTCAGTAAATCAGAATTTTCTCAAGTGATTTGAGAGTCACATCTAGGGGATTGCAAGATATTGAAAAAAAAACTTGAGTTCAGGTATCATTAAACTTCGGAACACTTCCCCGAATTTATTGCTGTTTTAAGGAATTTAAAAATGCAAAAATTGTCGTAGTTGCTAAGTCATTCAACCCAACAAGCAAAAGAACCATTTTTAAATCAAATAATTTATATTCATAAAAATTTCTTTAGTAATTAAACGAACAGATTTTGTCGTAACTAAAAGAATGAAGTCGTAAACTCACTGTGAAATATTGAAAACTTTCTAAGGTCTCTTTTGTCCTTTCCAACGAGAAATCAAGAAATCAAGAAATTTTCTGAGTCCACATCACTGATCTTGAAGACAATCCTTCAAAGCTCTATCCATAATTCACAAACTTTTAGCCCTTGTTCCCAATTTCTTTTCATTCACAAAAATTCACAACCATAATTCACAAACTTTAGTTCTTGGTCCCCATTTTCCTTTAATTTTTCTATTAAAATTTCTTTTCTATTCAAGTCCCTTCAGGATATTTTCAAATTCTTACTTCTTCATTCACTTTCATGTGTATTACTTCATTCTTACTCCTTAAACTTCACTTTTTCAAATCGAATATAAATGCTTTACCGGCATTTTCCGAAATGTAACCCTTAACCCGAATATACGAGTATCCTCATATGTATAATCTTCTCCTGATATAACTTAAAACGCATATATTTATTCTTATCCTTATCTAATATATATAAAATTCTCTGTTCGAACAGTAAAAATTCTCGAATTCGGAGAAGTATATAACGTTTATTTTCTAAAACTTTTTAAGAGATATCCATCAAAATTTCGAAGCTTTAAAAACGATATTTCTGTCTTTTCTGTCAGACAAAAACATTCGATACCGAAATCGTTTAATAACTCCAACCAGATATATTGAGATAATTCGAAGTTTTCTGTTCAAAATATTTTTCAGATCCTATAAAAACTATCAGAAACTAAATACTGTTTATCAATCATTAGGGGTATTCACGATGTGGTGTATTTTTGATGTATTTTTCCAAAAGTATACAACATAAATTTAAGAAAGTAAGCATTTTTGTTGTAAGCTTTGAAATATGTTTATTTGTTTTTATCTTCTCAAGCAATAATTTTTTGTCAGATTTTGTTCCGCCAAAATTCATTTTCGAAAATATTGTTTTTTGTCAAATATATAAAAATTTTCTATGAATACATTAGAATTTTTTTCATTGCATATTTTGATATAATTTTGTGTTTAAAATCAACGTATTTTGTTTTTGTTACAGTAAAAAATATACCCTTAACATATCATGTTTATATCAAATACACAGAACAAGATCAAATACACCACATTGTGAATACCCCTAATACTCAAAGAACTTCTATTACAACATAAACTCATTACTAACATCTATAGTCTTATTATGTTCAACTTTTTACTAATACTTCCAACTTTCAAAGTTTTTATGGAGAATTGTGGGTATTGTTAGAATGTTTTCGCCGGCAAAATTATATTCGAAATAGTTTTTAGTCTGAAATCATTTGATCTCTCTAAAGCTCTGTTAATTCTAAAAAATTTTATCGAATTTATATCGAATAAATTATTCTCTATATCAACACGACTTTATTTATGTCAATCATAAAAAAATCAAATAAAAATTTTCGAAGTTTAACTAAATTCATTTCTGTTTGACCTCGAAAAACTTTCGAAATGGAATTGATTTAAAAGGCTCAAGTAAAAAAAATTATTTTGTAACTCTTTGTTTTAAAAATTATCTTTTTGTTTATAAAAATAAAAGATAAGTATCGAAATTGAGTTATCTTCAAAAATAATTACGAAATTCGCTAGATTTGTGCTTTGCTATCAAATTCAAATTCAATCGAATTCAAAAAAGAAAAACATTTTTCCTTAGATTTCATTAAAAAAAAGAATGTTTTGAAAAATGTTTTTTTCTTTTATTCGAAAAATGTTTGTTTTATCAATTTCCTTAATCAATAAAAAGATTTTCAATGGTCATGGTTTTCAAATAAAACGAACTTTAAAATTTCGAAATTGAAATGTTTGAGCTGGGTTAAAAAGTCGTGAGTGTATAATTTCAATACTACACAAATTTGATTTGAATAAGATTGATTTTTTTTAAATTTTGAAATTCGAACTTTCGAAATTCGAATTTTCGAACTTCAAAAAAATTTGAGTACAACTAATATCGATACACAACAAGGAGATTTTGAAATACAATCCTAGTTTTCATTTTTTAAATTTTAATTTTTCCAATTTCGAAAAACATGTCGCAATTTTTGTGCTCAACAAACATGATTTCACTAAAATAAAATTTTGAAATTTAAAAACTCAATTGTTCTAATTCGATAAGTTTTTTGTGTAACCAAATTTTAATACTCATAGAAAAAGGTTTCTTTTTCGAATTTTCGTAATTGTATAATTAAAATTTCTTGCTCCGAAACTTTCGAAATATGATGATTTTTTTCTATAAAAATATTTTTTTATTAATATTTTGAAGTTTATATCAGAGAAATTTTAAGGATTTGTGAAAAGAAAAGCTTCGATAAAATACTTTTGATATTTTCGAAGTTGCATTCATCAATTCCTTAGATTGTGTGTTTTTGAAATAAATAATTTCGCTATTCTAGAATTTCACAAATTCTAACAAAATTATACGGTTTATGAAAGTGAGCATTTAAGTCCTGAACATTTTTTTGGCATGTAGTTTGAATGTTCGAAATATCAAAATTTGAAGAAAATTGCATGAAAAAAATCATGTGAGCTCTAAGATATATCGAAATAAAAACTTTTGATATGCTTAAAAATAATTTTGTGAATTTGGAAGTAAAGCATGATTCTTAAAAAACATAGAAAACCTTTTTCTAAATTGAATTCGGGATTTTCGAAATTCTTAAATTTGAGTAAATTGCATAAAATATCACTAAATTTTGTGATATTTTGAAATAAATAATGTTGATATTCTTAAAATAAATTTGTAATTTTTGAAGTTGTGCCTGTAACCTTTTGCAGTTGGAAAAATTCTGTTTTTCGAAATTGAATTTGAAGGTACAAAATTTCAAAGCTAGCAGAATATTCTATGAAGTAACTCATGATATTTTTGACTCAAGAATTATTATTTTGAAGTATATATATTTTTTTTTATATATATATTTTGAAATAAGTTATTTTGATATTCTTGAAATAATTTTACGATATTCGAAATTCTGCATGATGTTCTCCGTAGTCCGTTGAAAATGTTTTCGAAATATCAAAAGAGAAGAAAATTGTATGAAACAACACATATAAGAGTTGTGATTTTCGAAATAAATAATATTAATATTCTAAGAAATAATTTTACAAATTTCGAAGTTATAAAGGATTCTTTTGGCAAAGTTTTTTCGTAATTGAGTACTAATTTTCGTAATTCGATAATTTGAAGCTCATTTTACCAGAGAACTTATAAGTTATGTTATATTTCGAAATAAATAATTAGTTACTGTAAATTTAAAAATTGAAATAAAACTGTTTGAAACAACTCATAAGATGTTTGATATTACGAAATAAGTAATTTTGATGTACTTAAACTATTTTCACGGCTTTCAAGTTGTTTTTGAATCTTTTTATAGTCAGGAAATTATTTTCGAAATAAGTTCGAATTTTCGAAATTAAGTTCGAATTTTCGAAATTCCAAAATTTGAAAAATTTTGTGTTACAACTTCTAAAAGATTTGAGTACTTTAAAAGTTATTGATTTTTATCCTGATTTTCTGTACATTTCCTTAAAATTCGATGAAAACTTTTGTTACTGTCTACTCCTGTTCAAATAAATAACATTTTTGACCTTGTAAATGAGCCAAAAGCTAGATTTGTTTTTCTTTTGATTGCTTTGCCTTGCTTTCAACAACTACTTTAACTCATTAAAAATTTCTAGACAATTCGCAGAATAGATACTTTATTAAAAGTTTCATACCCCACTGTTCCTCCCAAATACTTTAAAATGCTAGTGTTTTTTTCACTTGCCTGTAAATGGAAATGAAAATTAATTAAAAAATAAAAAAAACATGAAAATATCTTGAGCATATTTTTTATATCTTCCGGTCTTTGAATCATATCCTGAATCTAAATAAATTCTAGTTAAAGAACTATCAAGAAAGTTAAATTATGCCGCAGCCGCTTAAGAATTCCTTCCTTTTATCACTCGCTTTACTTTTCTTACTTCTCTTTTTTTTATTTGTTATTCTTTTTTTCATTTCGTCATTCTAGTCAAGCAGTTGCTTTAATTTTTGTTCGCCCTTTAAAACTTTGCCCTTAGCCTGCTACAAACCACCCAATACACCGCCCACACTTCATTAATGCGCGCTCATAACGACGTCTCAATGGCTGTCGTCGTCGTCTCCATTTTGTTTTGTTTTTTTTTTCTCGTGACTTCAATCCTTGCCTCATTTTCACACACATGCTCCACATGCTGGCTTATTTTTTTTTTCTACATTTTTTTTCTATGTGCTGTCAAAGTTTGTTTACAACTTTGAAGGCATTGTTTTTTCCATAGCCGGCGTTTAACTCGTTAGCACGCCCCACACAATTGTGTGCTTTGTGTGCTGTTGGCGGCGACAACGACAACAACACACTTCACACATGCTTCATATTAACCTTATATACATAAGTATAGGCGAAAAAAAACACACATGCTTAAGTTTCCCCTTTACAGCGAATTCGCATTTCTCCTTTGTGTAGACAACTCGCGCTCTCTTTTATATGCAATTTGTTGCTCTTAGCTACTCTTTCGTGGTGTTGTGTGCTAGTTAGTGCTCTCTGCTGCATATAGTTCACATGTGATTTTTGCTTATGCCTTGCTTTTGGTTGCTTGAGTGCGAAGCAAAAGGTTAAGGTCCTTGTTGTCAAACACACGTAAGCACACAGACACACACATACATATGCATGGTCATATACACACTCGTACTACGTACATCATACACTTCACATGTGCTTGTTTTGGCACGTGTCCGTTTACTTTGCAATTTCCCGCATTCTTGTCGCCTGCGGCTATCCTCACTTCAAATACGTCGGCTTCAAAGCCAAATTTTTCTGCTTTGTTGTTTGAATTTTCTTTTGCCTTTGCTTGACCAGAGTGGTTAGCTGTTTTTGTCATTTTACTCTATTTAACTCTAGTTTTACCTCAATTTTCTCAGCTGGATATCATGAAACTAATTTTCGTTTTCTTCTTTTTTTCCAGATTTAGCTGCTGCCCTAGCTGGCATTAAACGCGAAGACGTCGACCGCTCGCTCTCGATGTCGCCACCCATGTCTGCCAACACTTCCAGCTCTTCGGCCGTAGCCATGTATCCCGGTCTACAACAGGCCGCTGCCTCAGCCTTTGGCATGCTTTCGCCTACACAACTGATGGCTGCCAACCGCCAAGCCGCTGCTGCTATTATGGCCGCTCAAATGCCCATGTCGCAGCTTGCATCCACACTCTTTCCACATCATCCGGCGTTTTTCGGGGCCTGGGCCAACACAACGCCACACATGCCGCTTAGCTCGGGCCCACATTCGCCACCCGCCAGCCCGCATTCGCCAATATCAACAAACGGTGGCGTCACCACCACACCGCTGACCGGCAAACACAGCTTAAGCATGATTTCGCCCACAGCCTGCAGTCAAGGCGAGCTGCCCGCCAAAAAGTCGCGCAAATCGCTCGCCGTCAAAAAGGATCTCATCTCGCCGCCCATAGAGATCAGCATGTCAGTCAACGATCTCTATCACACACCCAGCGGGCCCATGTCGCCACCCTCCAGCGGCTCCTCACCCAACTCTACACACGAGGCTGGTGCGGCTAATGCCGTCAAGGATCCGTCACGCGACAAGAGCTTCACCTGCAAGATCTGTTCACGCTCCTTCGGCTACAAGCACGTGCTGCAGAACCACGAACGCACACACACTGGTGAGAAGCCCTTTGAGTGTCCCGAATGCCACAAACGTTTCACACGCGATCATCATCTCAAGACGCACATGCGACTGCACACCGGCGAGAAGCCCTATCATTGCTCGCACTGCGATCGGCAGTTTGTGCAAGTCGCCAATCTAAGACGTCATTTGCGCGTACATACCGGTGAGCGACCCTACACTTGCGACATCTGCGACGGCAAGTTCAGCGACTCAAATCAGCTGAAGTCGCACATGTTGGTGCACAACGGCGAGAAGCCGTTTGAGTGCGAACGTTGCCACATGAAGTTCCGTCGCCGACATCATCTAATGAATCACAAATGTGGCATACAATCGCCGCCCACTCCCGCCATCAGCCCCGCCATGAGTCATGAGTTTCCGCTTTGCGACCAAAAGTCCGTCATGGGCTCCAGCTATGGCTCCGAGGAGTCTATGGACATGGGCGCACCGGCAAATGTGTCCATGGAACATGCTGCCGCCGCTGTCATTGCTGATGCTCCGCTCGATCTTAGCGAGGATGGCGGCAGCAGCGTCGACGGTGGTCGCTCACGCAAGCCGCACGATATACGTCGCGTCTTTCGACTGCCGCCACAGATTATGCATGTGCCCAGCGTAATGCCAGTACAAACGGAACCTGAGGACTTGAGCATGCATTCGCCACGCTCGGGTTCATCGGCAGCGGCACAGCTTGAGTCGCCCGGGTCGATGCATCATGACGACATCGATCTGGATGAGCTGGACGATGCGGCAACGCTGTATATGCGTCAACAGCAGCTGGCCGCCATGAAGCGTAGCATGCAGATGGAGTAAATAGAGCGAGTGACAACTGCACCTAAAATCCTTTTTAGTCCTTATTTTATAAGAATTGCATGCAAAAAGATTGTAAATAGTCTATATTTTAACCATGCTGAACATGGCCAAAGATTTTGTCAAAAAAAAAAAAAACAAAATAATTTCACTTTTCATCAGATGAAAGGTTAAAACACAAAAACAAGGAAAAACAAAAAAGAAAAAGAAAAATCAATCAAAATTTAAAATTTTGCGCTGTAAGGCAGAAGTTTTAAGCAAAACAGGAATTTAACAAAAAAACTTAAGTACAACAATTATTTAGCTATAAGTTAGAAAGAGATTAAAAAAAAAATCAAAATTAAAAAAAAAACATTAAATTGCACATAAAACTAATCAAGAAAATTGTACAAAAAATTACACTCATACACAAAAAAAAAATATCTAAGCTAAGCATGTCAAAAACTAAAAAGAAAACAAAAATTAAAAATGTTGAGATGTTTTTTTATATATATATATTTTTTTTTTTTAATTTTAACGCTTAATTGTAAAGCAAACTTGGTGCCATTGAAATTGTTTTTTAATTACTTTTAACTTAAATATTTAATTTAAGCTTGATTTTAATTTAATTTTAATTTTGCATAAATTGTAAATCAAACAAACCGAGACACAAGGATCGATGAAGAAAGAAAAACAAAATCAAAATTGTACATAAAACGCAAAAACACAAATTGTATATTTTATAATTTTTTATAATTTCATTAGCTTCTATTTAGCCCATACATATTTTTAAAATATTTTTTTTAATTTTATTTTATTTTATTTTTAACATCTTAATTGTTTTAAGTTATTTTATTTGTAGCCAAAAAATTACATTTTTAATTTTATGAAATTCTTTGAGAAAAATTCCCAAATTTAGCTAATAAAATGCAAACGTAATCAAAATTAATTTTAAGTTTTTTTATGAAAATTATAAATTTGTTTTTTATACCCAAACACACATACACACACACCATTAAAAGCATGCATGCATCGAAAAAATTCTAAAAATTAAGTGTTTTTGTTTTTTGTTTAGCGAATGCTTTTTTTGAAATTCGATTTAGAAATTAGTTGTATGTATTTATTTTTTGGCTTGTTGGCGTATATTTTGAAAAAAATTGAAAAAATTTTGAAAAAATAAAAAAAATTTGTGTTGCTCTCTCTGAAGAATTCGAAACGTTGCTTATTCAAATTATTTTGTTTGAGTTTGAACACTCACGTTCAGAGAAATTAAAGATTTAAATATGAAATCAAAGTTCTTTTTCGTTTTTTATATATTTTTGTTTGGTTGTTATTGAAATATGTCATCTATTTCAGAATTTTGTAGAATTTTTGAATATATTTTACATATTAGAACAAGTTTGTTTTTTAACTGTCACAAACTAAAGGCTTAACCAAAATAGACAGAACGAGACATAACGAGTAAGTTCGAACAAATGGAAGCCAATGTTAAAACCCAAAATGCACATACGTAACTGATCGAAACTGAACGAAACATTGCGACGAGACATTTTGTTCCGTAACAACCGAACTTTTATCGTCTCAACTCGTCAACAACAGCTGTGCAAAGCAGTCTTCTTCTTATTTCAGACGATTGGAGCTACTCGTTTCATTTTGGGTTAAATGACAAATGACAGACGTAACGATTGAAAATGTTCGGCAAGTTGCAATCGTCTCGTTTCGCCTATTATGGTTAGGCCTTAAGCGTCGATGAAAATTGTATTCTGTTGCGTTTTTGATTTTCATGATGCAAACTTCTTTGATTTTAAAAGATTTTTTTTTTTTGACATAATTTTCAATATAACAAATCACACAAATACTATAGAACATAATGCTTTGTGAACCTGTGATAATAAAGCGTCCGCCAAATAAACTTTTTTTTTTTTGAAAATGCTATAAAACAAAAACTACTGAATATTTTCTCAAATTTCTTTTTTTATTTGAATGTACAATCCTTCCATTTGAATGTACAATGGAAAATAATTTCATTCAAATGGCTGCCTCGGCTGGCCATGCAGTAGCCTACACGATCGGTCCAATTTTTAAGCACATTATCGATTTGTGTGCAGCTGTATTTCACCAATGGCTTAACGAATATTGTCCTTTAAAGCGTCAATTGTCTCTGGCTTGTCGGCGTAACACTTATCTTTGAGGGCACCCCACAAATAATAGTCCAACGGTGTCAAATCCCAGCTGCGAGGTGGCCAAACGACATCAGCTCTGCGGCTGATAATGCGATCTTCAAAAACAGGACGCAAAACATCGAGTGTAGCTTCGGCTGTAGCGGCACGTAGCGGCGTCCTGTTAAAACCAAATGTTTCCAATATCCTCCTCTTCAATTTTTGTGAACAAAAATTCGTTCAACATGGCCCGATAACGATGGCCATTGACTGTAACGGCCAATCCTTGCTCATTTTCGAATAAAAATGGCCCAATTATGCCTCTGGGCCAAAATCCGCACCAAACAGTGACTCGTTTTGGGTGCAACGGCTTTTCAATGTATGCGTGCGGGTTTTCTGTGCCCCAAATGCGACAATTTTGCTTTTGCTTACATACCCGCCAAGATCAAAATGAGCTTCATCTGAAGAGATGATTTTTTTTGGCAAAATCGGCATCTTCTGTAAGTCGATCGCAGGCCCACTCAGACAAGCGAAAATGCATTAGATGGTCAGTTGGCTTCAACTCCTGAACCAATTGGACTTTGTAAGGCGTCATACCAAGGTCTTTATGCAAAATTCGTCTCAATGATGTCTCCGAAATGTTCAATTGTTGAGAACGACGGTGAATTGATGTTGATGCCGCTTCACGCACACTTTCTGCCACAGCAGCAATATTCTCGGGTGTACACACTGTTTTTGGCTTTTCACGCTTTGGTCTATCGATGAGGATGCCAGTTTCTTTCACTTTTTTCACAAGATAACGAACATACGGAGTTGACGGTGCTTCTGTTCTTCCAAAATCCGTACGCAATTTTCGCACACATTCTGCAACATTACCATGATTTTCAAAGTAATGTCGCAATATTTCCCAGCGTTGTTCAAGCGTATATACAACCATATTCGTTCAGCGGAAAGATAAAACTAATTATCTGTCAAATCAGACATGTGCTAAGTGTTACCATTCACGAAATAAGCACTAGTTGAAAAAAAAAGTTAGATGGCGGACCCTTTATATACATAAAATAAGGGCGCATCAACAAGAGGTGTAGGTTTGCAAAGGTTTACTATCAAGCAGCTGATTGCTTCACTTTTTTCAAAGATATAGTATTTCATACATAATTTCCATGTGTGTTCTTTATAATTTTATTAAAATCCTACAAATACATGCAAACATTTCTTGGCTTGATAAACAAAATAAATCGTACACCTCTTGTTGATACACCTAATGTTGATACATTAAATTCTTAAAGAAGTGAAATTTAAAATTTTACAAATATCTTAAAATTTAATGAGACCTTTCATTATTTATATTGAAAACAAATTTGAGCAATAAGCCAAGTATGTTGACAACAAGACAACATGAAGACAATGAAGGCAACAACCAACAACAACAACAACAACAACAACGGCTCTGTATAGAGCAAATCACACAGCAGTCTAAACAGACTGTTTCGTTGGCCGCTACACCAACTCATCAGTAGTCTTGCATGACTTTTCACTGTAATCCACTCAAGCTACTTCAGTCCTACTTAGACTCCCAATATGCCGAGAAAGTTATCCGAAACTTTATTTTGACAGAGAGAACGCTTTTGCATTAGCAACTGAGTTCTTATCTACTTATGATGCACCATGTGTCAATGTTAACCTTGATCGTGTCATATTTTTAGGCATCATGGTCGGGTGCAGTCTGTTAAGTAAGAGCGGGTACGGCATAATTTATCTAAAAATTTATTTTAGAAAATTTTTCTTTTTCTATTCGCAAGTAGTTACGAATAGTTGCGTGCGATATATTTAAACCTTTTTGCTTCAATTTCGCTTGCCCTTGACGCAAGCTTAAGCCAGGATTCCGCGAAAACAAATCCGCTTTAATTTTTTCATCCTTCTTGATCACGTTCCCTGTTGAGCTACGATCGGGAAGGTCGTCGACGTTTTTAGATTCCTTAAAGCGTTGCACCTACTTGTGGACAGAAACCACTGACTTTTTCAAATACTTTGCCGCCGCTGCTAGAACATTTTTGGTGCTTTTGGATGGTTGCAGAGGAAAACTGCCTCGAAGCGTTCAGCGTATGCAGCACTCATTATGCCTAACACACTTTTCTGACAAAGTTTCGACCACCACTTTTAACTTTTTTACTAGTGCGTCAAGGGCAGAGGTAATGTCTTCTTGTTGACAAAATTTCACGGTTGCACTATTTAATCTTATCTTATCTAACAGACTGTAAGTAGCTTGAGTGGATCACAGTGAAAAGTCATGCAAGACTATTGATGAGTTGGTGTAGCGGCCAACGAAACAGTCTGTATAGTCTGCTGTGTGATTTGCTCTATACAGAGCCGTTTTTGTTGTTGTTGGTTGTTGCCTTCGTTGTCTTCATGTTGTCTTGTTGTCAACATACTTGGCCTAAAGCTCAAATTTGTTTTCAATATTTTTCAAATATTTTTAAATTTTTTCATGAATTCATAAGAAAAAAATCAAAAGAATCGTTTCAATATTTTAAAATTAAGATTTCCTTTGTTTCATATTTAATAGATTTCGATCAATTTTTAAGTTTCTCAAAATTTCCAGATTGTTTTGGACATAATGCCAAAATTATTAAAGTCAATATCTCATACAGGGCCGTAGCCAAGAGGGAGTCTTTGGTGTTAGCCTCACAAAATAGTCTCGGGGCATCGCACGATTGGCAATTCGAAATCGCACGATCTCGAAGGTCAATTGACATCGTCAAATCTCGAAATAAATATCGTCCTGGAAATTTCTGTTCCAACAAAGCTCTAATTCGCGCCCTTTCTTGACTTCTGGCCCTATCTTATTGAAACCACCTATTGCCCTGATCCATATCTTCAATTTAAGGAAAGGGCATCCAGTGGGGGGTCAGGGAGAGGCACGTGCCCCCTTCCCCCTGAACTGAAAAAAAT
The DNA here is from genome assembly GCA_943735915.1 of Pherbina coryleti. NCBI lineage: Eukaryota > Metazoa > Arthropoda > Insecta > Diptera > Sciomyzidae > Pherbina > Pherbina coryleti. The sequence goes on along the minus strand of OX030950.1, from coordinate 160,060,518 downwards.
TTTATTTATTTTTATTTCCTATGTGTGTATGTTACATTTTCGTATCATCATTTTCATATACGTGCTCACCAATGCATTCCTTTGGCGCCCCCCTTGAAAAAATCCTGCTGACGCCTATGATTTGAGTCTAAAAAAATTGGTCAACATACGGCCCATGCGCTCAGATTTGACTGTATTAGTTGTTTCTAGATCGTTTTCAAAAAAATACAGACCAACGACTGTCACTTTTTGCGATCAATGGCTTCTGCACAAAAGCTTGGGGATTTTCAGAGCCCCATATATGGCAATAAGTGGCAGTCGTGGCCGAGTACGTTATACAGTGTGTATGTGGATCACTCGATGCCAATGTGAGCCCAGGCTCAAACCCGTTTCAGCTGGGTTCGAACAGAAAGTTTTTCAATTGAAATTAATTTTTCTGATCGATTGTCACCTTTCTGCAGACAATGTCAAACCTCAGAGTGTAAATAATGCCATGTAAAGTTTCTTGAGAACACATAAAACGTTCGGAGTCGGCATAAAACTAGAAGGTCAAGTTCTCGATCAATTTTGTACAAACATTTAATAACACGCACAACACAATTTGATCATAAGAAGTTCGGTCAAAGTTCTTTCAAGAACTGAAATGGCCAATTTTTTTTATTTTTTATTAGATAAGACACTTCAGGCCAAACATGCCCACTTAGTGGCCCGTATGGCCCGCGTGGCACTTCATTCAAATTTTTTTCTATCTTAATTTTGTCTTTGCGATGAGCCAATTCAAAGAAAGCCTGCAAAAAACAACAACACAAACCGCACTCGTTCAGTGTTCAGCACATTTTCCAGCGAACTTTACAAAAACAAATTCATGCAAAGCCAAAATCAAAAAACGCACGCTCTGCATGATGTTGATGCTGAAGCTGATTGTCCCGCTACTTGTGTGTCGAGTAATTTTTCATGACATTTGATTTTATTGCATTGTAATTGGTTTTTTGTTTTGTTTGATTTTTTGCCAAACGCAACGATGAGCATCATTTTGTATTTTTGTTTTTTTTAAGCATTGGCCCGGGCTTAAATTTTCTTGGGCCCCACTGCTTTAGGCTATTAGACTCCAAGAGGATTACCGATCTTAGGTTAGGTTAGGTTATAAAAGGTGGTGCACCATTTGCTATTGTGCTTTTACGGGAGCCTTAAAGTCTCCACTAACCATGAACACGACAGTTTCAATTTCTATAACTACGTAAAATCGTCGACTATTGCCCTGCTAACAATTCCCAAGGTATTTTTAAAATCATACAATCCTTCTTATACCTCGAGATCCAACCATTTCGCAATACCTCTGACTCCCTTTCTACGAGGTTTACATATAAATTTATTTATTTATTCACCAAGTAAGGTATCCTTTTCTTAACTTAAATTCTAAAAGGGAAAGGGAGCCAGATTACCTATTTAGACATGGACGATGAGAAGATTGTAAAAGAAGTAGGATAATGGTTGGAGAGCTCTTAAGACTAGTTAGCCTAGGTTAGTTTGGGGTTTTGACGTGACAGTATTACGTTTAACTGCGCACATTTCTAAAAAAGTGGAAAAAAGCATTTTTTTAAAATGCAACAGCGTTGCATGGAATTATTACTCGCTGAGTATAGGTGCTATGACAAAAATAATGGTACGACACTAAAGGTTAATTTATTGACATTATAAAAAAACATAAACAAAATTAACAATGTCTTCTGGACGGGGAGGCAGCTTATTAAGCAACGCAAATGAAAATTTGTTACATGGAATTATAACACGTTATATATGAGTAGTTAGGTAAAAATTATTATACGTTAGTAAAGGCTGGTTCTTACTCCTTACGACAAAAATAGAGGAAAAATTAATGACGTCATACGGCCGCGATGAGAGCCGCTCCATTATTGAAAATGCAGCTATGGCGTTGCATGGAATTGTTACTCGTCAAGTATGGCTGTGTTCGGAAATGCAGCAAAAATGCGCAACATGCTTTTACAGTCGAAGAAGTATCACGTTCTGAAATGCAAATCTAGCAGCACTGCACCTTTCATGTGTTTTGTAATGTTAATTATACATCAGGAGTTGCGCATTAATTGCATCATTTTTGATTTCACTGTGTACGCTTGTGTTTGTGCGCGTTGCATTGTTGCAGGCTGCGCATTTCTTTGCATTTCCGAACATAGCCTATATGCGCTACGGTAAATCTTATAAAACGCAAATAAAGAATTTGTACTTTCATTAGTCTTACGATAAAAATTCAAAAAAATTATGTCGTCATCAGGTCGATGAGATGGAAGCTTATGCAACAAAACTGAAATATTGTTTCATGTAATTTTTACTCGATGAGTAAACGTGCTACAGAAAACCACAGCAAAACCATTGTTCGTTGATCTCATAACGAAGATAAAACAAATTTTTTGGAGCCATGACATCACGTTGACAATCAATCAATGCAGGAAAAATGCAACAACAATAAACAAAAAACGTTGCATGGAATTATAACTCTGTGACTGTTGGCGCTACTGTCAATATTTGGAGTGACAGTAAAGGTGATGTTTTCGGCCTCATGATAAAAATAAAATGAAAATTAATGACGTCATGAGACCCCTCAGAGAACCGCATAAAGCAACCTAAATGCACTATCGTTGCATGGTTATATTGCATGACGCAAAGGTTAATGTAAATGTACCACACAAAAGCAAAAACAAAAATTTTAAATAAAAATTAAATTTGAATTAGGACAAGAATTTTATTAGAAAAAGGATGAGGGCAAGGATTTGAACAAAGACTAGGACCAAGAATAACATAATAAGCAGGTCAAAGATTTGGACATAGAATAAAATCGAACATGGATAACGACATGGATTCAGAGAAGGATTGGAAAAAGGACTTGGAAAACGATTAGGGCAAGAACGTAGGCACACTTAAAATCATATTTAGGGCAAGATTGAAAACAGGATGAGGACAAGAATCGGGATAAGGAATAGAGCAAGAATTTGGATACGCTAAGGACAAAATTAAGGCCAAAGATTGGTAAAATATATCGAACAAAGATAAGGAAAGGCATTCAAACAAGGAATGGGTCAGGAATTTGAAATTGGGTTAAAACAACAGTTTGGACAGGGATAAGAACAATTTTTTTGGACATATATAAGAAGAAGAATATGAAGGAAGGCAAGTTTGTGAACAAAGGATATACAGTCACGTCAAAAACTACGGGTGTATCCATAGGTGTCCGCAGGAATTTTTCAAGGGGGAGGGGAGGTTAGGGCAAAGGTATGCATTGGTGTGCACGTTTATGAAATTGATGATATGAAAATGTAACGTATACACATAGGAAATAAAAATATTTAAAACTTGCACTCCCCCGAACCTCCAGAGTGGACGCCCGTGGGTGTATCCATTACACAGCCAACTCATTTTTTTATTTTTTTTATTTATAAAATGTTTTTTTTTTTTACTTGAAAAAAATCGAATTTGATTTGAAATGAAATAGTTGCATTTGAAATGTAAAATGTTTTATTTGATGTTAAAAAAAATTTTACATTTTTTTTTATATAAGTTTTTTCTAACATTCGGTTTCGATATTTTTTTTTTTTTTTTATATTTTTTATAGATTTATATGTTAAAAACAAAATAAATAACTGGCCATTTCAGCCCTTGAAAGGACTTTGACCTAGCTTCTTATGATCAATTATGTTGTGCGTGTTACTAAGTTTGTACACAATTGACCGAGAAACGGACCTACAGGCTTAACGCCGACTCCGAACGGCGATGAACGGAATGTTCTTATTCTCAAGAAGCTTTACATGGCATTTTGATTACTCTCTGAGATTTGCCATTGTCTGCAGAGAGGTGGCGGCCGTACAGAAAAATTATTTTAATTCAAATAATTTTCTGTCGTTGCTGGGGTTCGAACCTGGGTCTCCAGGTTCGTTGACTTAGAGGCCACGCACTTTAACCAACTACGCCACGGACGCCATTTATATGTTATATCTACTAAATATGAAGTTTTTGAATGACAACGGATATAGAGTTGAATTTTTCACTTTTTCGAATTTTTCATATTCTTTTATTTAAATTTAAAAAAAAAATTAACTTTTCTAATAATAATCAATAAAATATTGATTAAAACAATAAGAAATGGTGACAAATTTTTAATAATTTTCTTAACATTTTAGCTCGGAACAGTTCTGAGATTATATATATTTTATATATATTTTTATATATATTTTTTTATATATATTTTATATATATAGTTTATATATATTTTTATTTTATTTTATTTTATTTTTTTTTTCTTCAAAACAATTGCAAAGGTGTCTCAAAAAGAAGTGTAGCAGCTTAGAAAGTTTAGAAAGACATTATAAATTATACATAATCGCCATGTGTCTACTCTATATTTCAATAAAATTTTATGAGTCTACTTTAATTTCTTATAAATTAAGACAATTGTTCGTTTTATTCCATTGAACAAATCTTACACCTCTTGTTGATACACCCTTATAACCTGACATCTCAGCATTATAAATAAAGCAAAATGTGTTAAAAATCTCAAAATTTTCCAAGTTTATTTCACTCAATTTAGAAAAAAAAACATAAATTAATACTATTAACCAAATACCTCTGATACCTCCAAGTAACGATTAACTCTTAACAAAGTAATCGATGCAATTTAATGAATTTACCAACAACATAACCTCAAAAATTATATAAAAACTTAAAAACATTTTCTATGCAAATCACTAGGAAACTATTACTGTAAATAATTCAGAAAAATTTATGAAAAATAATATTAAATAAAACTTATATAGTTATAATGTATAAAAAAAAATTTTCAACTAAGTAAATAAAAAGTTTATGTGTTTTAAAAAAAAATTGGAAAAATAAAAAAAAAAAAAAAAAAAACCAAAAACTAATATAAATGTATGTATTATATATAAATATAATTTATTTTTTTCTTAAAATATAAACACATTATTTATGTTTGTAACGATAAAATTTGTAATTTTCGTTGTTCATTCAAAAGGTATAAAAAGTTCCTCAGAAAAATAAAATAAAAAAAAAAAATACAAAAAATAGTGAGCGAATTTTTAAGAAATTGTATTTAGCTTAAATACAAAATGCAATAAAATGTAAAAAATAAAATAAAATAATATTTATGCAAAAGTTATAAAATTGCACACAATAACAAAAACAGCAACAACACTCACACATGCAAGCAAAAATATTTATGAATTATTACTTGAAAATTAATATAAATTGTATTATAAAAAAAATTAAATATTTTATGCTTACTTTCACTATTTCAAAAAAAAAATAATGTAAATAAAATGTAAAAAAAGAAAATATAAAATAAAAATTAAATTATAATATATTAAATTAGCTCAATTTTTCAGCTAAAACATGTTTTCTAAACTAAAACTTAAAATAAAATGTCAACTTAAACTTAAATTCAAACTTAAACTTAATGTATATACTTAACACATGTGCAATATATAAATTTATATATAATTATATATAAAAAACAAATAAATATTAACATTACAAATTTTATGTTTTATTTGTTGTAACTCAAAAGTGAAAACATATACAAAAATTAGAAAATTCTTATACTTTAGATTTTAGATAAGTAAAAATATAAAATAAAAAACAATATTTATTATCATTACATATAAATAGTTTAAGCTATATAATCATATAGATTTCATTTAATTGTTGTTGTTTTTCCATTCAAAACTTTATGTTAAGCTCTTATTAATATAAACAATGTATATGTTTTATATACCTATATATAAATATATATTAATTATATATTAAAGTTTAAAAATTATAACTTCGATAGAAAAAATTTAACTGTATTGTGCAGAAAAGACATCTATTACAAAATTAAATGAGTTTCAGAAAAATAAAACAAAAAAAAAATCTTTAATTTCTACCCATACATCTTATATATTCAAAAATTTTCATAATTTTTTATAAAAGGGCTGCCTTTTAAGTTTTGAGCCTCGGCAAAACTAAGCATTGCCAGATGCATTTTGACAGTTCTATTTGTAAATTTGATATTTTCTAGCATAAACGTACTCACAACTTTTTGGTGTGTGTGTGCTTATTGTGTTGTTTACAATTTTTAAAAAAATTGAATTAACACTTGAACATTTTTGGGTGATTATTTTTTACAATTTTCAACGTTGATTGTCAAGAAAATAATGCATCGATCAACTTTGTTCGACTTTTGGTGATGAAGCACCATACCATGCGACTGTTAGACGATGGTTCGAGGGTGGTTGTCGCTATCTTCAAGACGAATTTCCTTAAGGTTGTCCAAGAAAGGCTGTTGTGCTAGAAAACATGGATGCTATGCATGAACTGTTCGAAACAGACCGGCATGTGACATACCGTTAGATAGAGAAATCCTTGGGTATTAGTGGGACTACAATACATTAGATGTTACATTAGGTAAACGATTAAAGTTATTATTCGTCAGAAAAGGTTGATTCTTAGCTCTTACCACAAAAATTCATTCATAAGACCGTAAAGAGAGCAGCTCCAAGATTGAAAATGCAGCTATCATGCAACGGCGTTGCATAGAATTATTGCTCGTCGAGTATGTGCGCTACAGTAAATTTTATAAAATGCAAATGAAGAATTTGTACTCAGCTTTACGATAAAAATAAAGAAGAACTTATGATGGCATCAGGTCGCGGAAATAAAAGCTTATGCAACAAAAGAGCACTACTTACTGTTGCATAGAATTATTACTCATTGAAAATAGCAGTGCTACGAAAAATTTTATTTTACGATCGGAAAAATTGACCTCATAACGAACATAAAAAAGAAAGGTTTGAGCCACAACAACATGGTGGCAACCGCTTTATGCAGAAAGATTTTAGCCAAAACAATAATGGGGCAACCGCAGTAGAAATGCAACAACAATAAAAAAACGTTGCATGAAATTATAACTCCGTGACTATTGGCGCTACGGTAAATTTTGTGGAACAATAGTAAAGCTGAGGTCACATAATAAAAAATAAAACAAAGAATTTCATGTGGCCCACAGTGATGCGACTGGTACAAGCTAGAAGGAAAAAATTCTTTTATGGATTATTTTTTTATAGTTTTCGATGTTTATGGTATAGAAAAGTAAAGAAAAAAATGTTTCAGAAATTGTGGACAAGTAGGTGTGGTAGCTGCCATACAACTTAAATACATTTTGCGTTATATCTAAAAAATGAAATAAACCAAGGTGATATAATCAAACGTAGACATCTAGTATGAGATTTCTAAGAAGTATAAAAAATTTCATCGCGATTGGATAAGTGGGCATGGCATCTACAATACAATTTAAATACATTTTGCGCTGTAATTTAAGGCATGTTAACAGCAACGTTAATAGAACTGGATATAAAATGAACGAGTGAGAAAAATGCTTTTAAAAACACAAACAACAAATGGCAAAGAATATAATGTTAAGGGATTGCATGTTGCTCCCACTCTCTGATGCCACAGCAGACTAGACAGACTGTTTCGTTGGCCGCTACACCAACTCATCATAGTATTGTATCAGTAGATGTGTATCAGGTATTGTATCAGGTTGTATCAGTATCAGTAGGTCCTACTTATACTGCCAATATGCGTAAAACATAAAGGTATGACACGATCAAGGTTAACCTTGACACAGGGTGCATCATATGTAGATAATAACTTAGTTACTAATGCAAAGGCGTTCTCTCTGTCAAAATAAACTTCCGGGTAACTTTGTCCGCAAAAAAAAGCCTTATTGGAGGTTAAAGCCTTAACAAAAAATTTTTTTTTTTTATTTAATACATATTAAATTTTTTTTTTAGTGTTAAAATATTGTGTGACGTGTTTAGAATACTTTAACCCCGGATTCAGTCTCATCGACCTCAAATTCAATACATTGCATGCAAAACGGTCAGAACCTGGTGTATAGAGGCATTTTTGAGACCATCATATAGATTAGAAAAAAAAATATAGAAAAAGTTTAAGAATTTTTGTATTTTTTTTAAGAAAGCGGAGGTAAGTCCAAAAAAACACCTGACAGCAATGGATATTTTTGAACAGTTATAAATATTCAGAATGCAAGAATTCGATTTCGAATGCCCTTTCGCATCACTGTGGGGCCTTTCAGAGAACAGCTTAATGTATCCACCATCGTTGCAAAAATATATTGCATGACGCTAAGGTTAATGTAACTGTAGCACACAAAACTAAAGAAAAAAATACAAAATAAAAATAAAAATAAAATTTAAATTAGGACAAGTATTCGGATTTGGATAAAGAATGCTTACTGTAATGAGTAGGACAAAGACTTGGACACAGATTATAACAAGGAATTGGACAAGGATAATGACAAGGATTCAGTCAAGAATTGGAAAGAGGACTAGGGCAAGGATTAGGACAAGGACTTTGCCACACTTAAAGCCATATTAAGTGCAAGATTGAAAGAAGGATGAGAACATGGTTCGTGATATGGACTATAACAAGGATTTGGACAAGCTAAGGACAAGATTTAGAACAAAGCTCGGTAAAATATGTGGAACGAGGATAAGGAAATGGATTCGAACAAGGCTGGGTCAGGAATTTGAAATTGAGTTAAAACAGCAATTTGGACAAGGATAAGGACAATTATTAGGACATATATAAAAAGAAGGATAAGCATGAAGACAAGTTTGGGGACAAAGATTCGCTATCACATCAAAACCTACCTGTGTGTCCACGATACAGCCAACTCATTATTTTGTAACAAATTTAATCGATTTTCAAAAATAAAGATAATTCCCAGCAGCAAAATTAAATTTTTCTTGAAATATTCTTGATGATTCCATAAATTTTTTGTATATCACAGCTCTTTGCTGTGTTCTCTCAGTCCCTACCATATAGCCTCAAATTTACGAAAAATTCTATGTACCCCTGGAACACAAATGATTTAAAAACTCTTCGCAACAACAGGAATAGGGCATGGAAGAAATATGTCTGTAGCTTAGAGTCAAATGAAGGAATTTGAAAATAGCTCAGCTGCATTATATACTGAATATTTAGACACTATAAATCTGAGAATACTGTCTGATCCAAAGAAGTTTTGGGGATTCATAAATGTAAAGAAGAAATTCGATGGACTACCTTCATCATTCAAAACTGTTGATGAAATTACTGATGATGCCGTCATAATATGAGGTTTATTTGCAAATCTTTCTAAAGATTCATTTTGTTCGGATTCTTTTGATCCTAATGAGGGGTATTTTGAATTCCACACCCAAGGTTTCTTTAGGACCTATATCTTTTTTCTCAGAAGATATATTAAAATATATTGTATTACTCGACGGGAATTTTGATGCTGGACCTGATGGAATTCCTCCAGCAGTGATAACTCAATGCAGTTCCATTTTGTGTCAACCTCTTACTTTATTATTTTAGGGCTATTTTCCACTATTTTGGAAAGAATTAATTTATTAGTCCAATTTGTAAAAAAGGTTGCAGGAATGAAGTTATAAATTATAGACCCATCGCTAAGCTTTCGTCGATTTCCAAACTTTTTGAGTGAATTTTGAGCATGGTTTTGTTAATGGCAGATCTACTGTATCTAATCTACTCGATTTTACAACATTTTGCTCAAGGGGGCATATAGGTTACAAATTTAAAAAAAACGTTTTTTTTTTGGGGGATTTTTTTTCATAGAAGGAAAATTTTGCACATATATTTATTAACATTTGAAGCATACAAGAAAATTTTTTCAGACTTTTTGAAGCGGTTTTTGACGTTAATTGACTTTCTTTAAAAAAAATGCCAAAAAATTGACGATGTGCAGGATATCACCAGTCTGGAATATTTGAGGAAAAGAAAAAAAACCAAATTAACCTACGTTTAAGTGGCTATCGCCTGAACTAGTATGATTTTTTTCCGCCGAAAAAAAAACAATATGGCGACCGATTTTGTAACTTCGAAAATCGACTTTTTTTCAAATGGCCGCCATGTTGTTTTTTTTCGGCGGAGAAAAATTGTCCTAGTTGAGATGGTGAGCCACTTATATAAGGATTAATTTGGTTTCTTTTTTTTTCCTCAGATGTTTCAGACTGGTGATATCCTGCACACCGTCAATTTTTATACCCCTACGTTTAAAAAACGTAAACGGGGTATATTAACTTTGTCACTCCGTTTGTAACGCCTATAAGGAGGCGTGGTAGGTATAAAAAAGTATATATATTCTTGATCAGCATCACCACCCGAGTCGATTTAGCCATGTCCGTCTGTCTGTCCGTCTGTCTGTCCTTCTGTCTGTCTGTGATCACGATTACAACTGTAATTCGAAAGCCATCATCACGAAATTCGATATTTAAGCTTGTATTTTAAAAATAAAGGTCAAGTTCGAAAATGAGCCAAATCGAATCATAACCACGCCTACCTCCCATACAAAGTGACTTTATCAAAACGGTAAACTCTCTTAAAATTCCACAAAAATTAATATATGAAATTGAAATTTTTTTGAAATTTTATTATATATCAAATAAAGCTTTGATATATAATATACACTATGAGTATGAAATTCAACCAAATCAGGTTGAATACAAAGTGACTTTATCTAAAATGTAAAATTTCTTTAAATTTCCCAAAACTTAATATATGGACTTGAAATGAACTTTGATATATAAATTGTACTCTGTGTACAAAATTCAACCAAATCGAGTGAAAACCACACCCACCTCCCATACAAAGTGACTTTATCAAAAAACAAAAGAGAAGATTTTCTGTTAAAACTATGACGAAAATGTTTTTACAAATAAACATTTTTTTTACTGCTTAAGACTTTGAATATACTTTGGTTCGGACGTGGGGGTATTTTAACTTCGACCCAGTCGAAGATCATTTCTTACTAGTTTGGCATTATTTTAAAAAAAAATCAAATAACGTCAAAAACTTCTTCGAAAATTCCTGAAAAAAAAATTTTTTTTAATTTGCCCCCTTAAACACTATTGAATGTGGGTTACCAGGTCGACTGTATCTACACTGATTTTAGCAAAGCATTTGATAAGTTATCATACAATTTAATTTTATTTAAACTTAAGTCCATTGGATTTCCACAATATTTTATAAGCTAGATTAAATCGTATTTAACAGAGCGATCTTATCAAATACAATTCTGAGGTGTATTGTCTTGAATTTGTTACGGAATCCGGTGTTCCTCAAAGTAGTCACCTTCGTCTAGTCCTATTTTTTTAGCCATTAATGTTGTGACCTATATCTTTAAAAACTTGCAATTGCTTATTTATGCAGATTATATGAAAATATACAGAACAATAGATTGTCAAGACAATTCAAACCTACTCCAGTCTGATCTGAAATCTTTAGATGTTTGGTGTTCTAAAAATAATAAGTTTCTAAATCCAGATAAATGCCAAACTATGACCCTTTTCGTGAAAAAAACTTTTTAACAAAAAAAAAATAACCGACTTCATAATCACTACAAAGTAAAAAATAATTTTAAATAACTTTTCCCATTAATTTCTTAGTCAAATTTTAAAAGTTATTTATATGTATTATAATATTGGAAATCTTATCTTTTTCATTTTTTATATTTTGTTTTAATATCATCAATATATTAAATGCTTTATGTACATAAAAGCTTTAAAGTCGGCGCTTATCTTACTAAGTCGAAATCTTTTTATTTTAATTTTTTTCTAATTTGTTTTATTATCATAAAAATATAACTAACTTTATGAATATAAAAGCTTTTTAGTGATTTTTTTTCTTTCAGTTGGCAATTGTTGAGTACGCTGAATGTATCCAATGTGTTCCATGCATTATTTGTGCAGCTGTTACACACTTTGTCATATTCAATATGAGCTTTACAAGCTCACCCAAACCAGTATAATGAGAATGTTTATGTGTACAAAGCTTTTAAAATTACTACAGTGTCACCAAGACAGCATAGGATCAAATAAAATAGTTTAAAATAGTGCAGGGATGGTAAAAGATCATGATTGTGTGTCAAAGATTAGCGCCGACTTCAAAGCTTTTATGTTCATAAAGCAATTAATATATTGATGATAAAACAAAATATAAAAAATGAAAATGATAAGATTTCCAATATTATAATACATACATAAATAACTTTTAAAATTTGACCAAGAAATTGATGGGAAAAGTTATTTAAAATTATTTTTTACTTTGCAGTGATTTTGATGTCGTTTTTTTTTTTTTTTTTGTTAAAAAGTTTTTATTTCTTCCTTTTTAGAGAATATGAAAAATTTTATGTAATAGTATTCTTGAGGAATATTTCAAACATGACACTTAAAAAAAAAATTGCTCTTAAAAAATTGTTTTATTAATTCCTGAAAGTTTGTTGGGTATTTTCCATTTCTGTCTCTTTACAATTTTTATTAAAGTGCCACGCCCTTTCTCTAATCCCGCCCACTTTATCTACCGTACTTTATAATGATTCTACTCAGCCCTGTGCCAAGTTTCAGTTCCCAAGTATTAATATTAACCGTAACATAGTACTTTCCTTAAAGTGCCACACCCTATGTACAATCCCGCCCACTTTTGTAATGATTCTACCTACCCACCTACCTGCATACCAAATATTAGTACCCTAGTGTAAATATTACCTTAAGTACAGTGTTTTTCTAATATTGACACGCCCCTTTGTCGAATATCGCCCACTTTTTTAAAAAGGACCTCTGCGTCCTTGGTATCTATCTGTTGACAAAAAATTACGGAAATCGGGCAAGTGCTTTAGAAGTTATCGATGTACATACATTAAAAAAAAAAAAACGGACAAACCAACGAACTTGAGAACCTCCCCCTTTTTGAAGTCGGTTAAAAGGAATAATTTCTTATTTGATTATCACATTAAAGATATTGCTCTAAGTCGTGTGGATGTCGTGAAAGACCTTGGTGTTTGCATGGGTGCTAAGCTCATGGGCGGGTATGGGCACCAATACATATAATGCTTCTGTGTTGTTTATGTGTTTGTCTCTTGGCTTTGATTTTTTGTTGCGTTTTGTTTTGCTACATAAGCCTTTGCTCTCTATTCTTGCTCTCAACGCTCCCTGACCATAGCTGCTCATGGGCCAAAGAGTTCAATAGCACCGTTGCCAGATTGGGCGATTTATCGCCAATTGGGCGCTTTTTTTCTTGTTTTTGCGCTTAAATTTTTAGGAAATCGTCTGGCGATTTTTGTAAAAACAACCTTTTTTCATAAACTCATCTAATGTGTTTAAAATTTCAATTAAAGAAAATAACAATTGTTTTAAGTGTTTGGAACACTCTGTTAACAATGCGACTGAACACAGCTCACAAGCCCTTATCGATAATTTATTTATATCGAAATACTTCTTTTTTTGAGACCGTTTCTTCAAAACATCAACTCACTTAATTCATATTTTCAACGAGAAAAAGTTGACTTTTTTCAAGCTTACGTTGAAATCACAACATTTATTCAAAGACTTGTTTCAAAAATTATAAAAGAAGACATTGTCAAAAATTTCAATTTTGATAATTTAGCTACATTCAGCTTAAATAAAATTTTAGCGGATAAAAGCAATTATAAAAGAATTAATGACCTTACATTTCATTATCAGTTCCATGAGGAAATTTACAAATTAAGTGATGATATTGTTATGATAGACATACTATCAAAATGCCAGAATGTTATTATAGTTTTAATCAAGGAAATGTTAAAACGATTACCTAGTCTGTTAGAAATTATTGAAAATGCTTTTATTTTATGTCCTGAAAGATGTTTAAACTATATAAGACCTTCTTTCCGTGAACTCCCTCTTCATTATCTATCTCTTGAAGAGCGACGTGCAGCAGAAATCGAATACAAATCTTTGTTGACATTTCCATGGAGCAATGTTTTCAAAAACAAAGTGCCATCTGAAAGTGAAGAATTTTGGTAATCGGCATACAAAATTAAAACAGCCGTAGGCGGAAAAATGTTTGACAATATTTGTAAGTTGGCATTTATCTTGTATAAACTAAATCAATCTATGAACTAAACAATACTTCGAGAATTGACGAAACGGAGGAAGAGTCTAATATGGCTGAAGGAACTACGTTTTTGCAAAAAGTTTTTTTTAAAGTTTCATATTGAAAAATTCTAAAAAATTATAGTCTCTAAAAAAATGTTCTTTAACGATCAAAATTCTCGTATAAAATGAAGTAGCTTTTTTATTATTTTTTATAGATCTCAAAAATATGAAAATAAGAATATCTAATACTATTAACAGATCTCAATATTATTTGAAAAAAAATGTATATAATTTGTTTTGTTTTTTCTAATATAATAAATTTCTTAGAAAAAATGGCGATTTTTGGCGATTTTTGGCGATTTTTGGCGATTTTTGGCGATTTTTTTTTTCATTGGGCGATTTTGGGCGATATTTTTTTTAAATCTCGCGCTTTTCTCAGAATAGTTCTGGCAACACTGTTCAATAGTATGATTACAACTACAACGTTGCACAACGCAATCGTGCGTCCTCTCTTGGAATACGCAAATCAAGTTTGATCTCCAAGTTACAATGTGCATGAAAGAATCCCAAAAAAGTCTTGTTTGGTTTGCTCTAAGGGGCTCAAGAAGCTTGTTATTGCATGAAATCCAGCTATAAATTCTATGCATTTTATTAGGGTTTTCTTGAGACCAACTATTACAGGAAGGTTTTTCGTAAGTAAAGTGACAACATAAATCAAGGCCCAAAAAAAAGAAAGCATATTTTCAGAGAACAACACATAAAAGTAAACTCCAACACAAACGCATAAAAAGGATAATGAATGCTTAAAATTTGTTTCAATTTTCAAATCTGCGATGGTTTTTTTATTTTTTCTTTTTGTTATATTTTATGGTGAAAAAGTACAAAAAAGCAGCGAGTGTAAAATGATGAAAAACTTGGCGGCAACACATCAAAGTCACATTTTGGCAAATTAGTGCTAGAGGCAAAATAATTTATATATTTACAAAAAATAAAAAAAAATACAGTTAAGGTTAACTTAATAGCTGTCAAGAAGCGTGATGGTAGTAAGAGTAAAAATAACTGAAAGCTTTATGCTTGGTGTGCAATCAAGAGCTGCTTATAAAGGGTACTTTTACGTTCTCTATTTACTGTTTTGTGAAACATCATTATTGTGACTGTTATATAAAAAAATATGTTTTAATTTTGTACACGATACACACTTTCATCTTAATACAGCATTGAAAAAAAAAAGGATTTTTGCCAGGACCTTTTTTTTCGAATTCCTTAAGCCACTCTCTATCAAATTAAAGCAACTTCAAAGGATACGAGTACCTTCCAGCTTCAAGCTGCCACAAGAAGCTAGAAAACTCATTTTAAGAACCTTGTTTTCTTTTTTATTTTTACTTCACATCTTCTTAAAAACAGCAGCAAATGAGTAATAAGAGAAGCGGTGGGTTGTTGGGCGTTGGGTGGCAAGTGGAAGGGGTAGCAACGAAAGGATATTCAGCTAATACATATTTATGTTTTAAAAAAAAAAAAGAAACAAGAAAAAATTTCAAAAAAATAACGACGCCGCTCGACAAAATGGGGTTCATTCAATCTCAAGAAAAAAAAAAATAAAAAAAACGTAAGGAAAACGGCTTTTTGGGGGGGTGGTTGGTGGATGCTTAAATGGTGTTGTTGTTATTGTTGCCAACAAAACACTTTTTATGCAGCGCTGTTGCTTGCCTTTTCACTCTCTGTTGTGCTCTCACTTTGTCACACGAAAGAAATCTAAATGAAAATGAGAACCAGAACGGCTGAAAACAAAGAAGAGCAAGCAATAGAAAAAAAAAACAAGGACGAAAGGGCTGTTTTGCATAAATTAAATATTTAAAAATTTATAATATGTCAAGCGTTGCCAGATGACGCTGATTAGTTGGTGATGGTGATGGTGGTGGTGGTGTTGGTGGTGTTGGTAATGTTGGTATAGAATGAAGCCATAGCAAGGAAATATAAAAGTTGATGTAGAATTGGCTGATATAGCAAAATTAAAGTCAAGTAAAATGTTGACATCTAAAAATTAACAAAAAAGAAAATTTCAATAAAAATTTAAAGGTGAAAGTGTCCTTTAATTGACAAATTAAGACATAATTAAAGGGTATAAAAAGATAAATAGTAAGAATAGCAAATTCTCTTAATTAAAAAACCTTTCTCTCTCACGGATCTATAAAAATTTCCTGGCTTAAAAGGTATAAAAGGATAATAAAAGGATATCAAATTTGCTAAA
The DNA here is from genome assembly GCA_943735915.1 of Pherbina coryleti. Lineage (NCBI taxonomy): Eukaryota > Metazoa > Arthropoda > Insecta > Diptera > Sciomyzidae > Pherbina > Pherbina coryleti. The sequence continues at coordinate 160,044,288 of OX030950.1, read as the reverse complement.
TCAAGCAAAACCTTTTTCTTACAAGGATCTACAGAACTATATTTCTTTATTTAAAAGATATAAACAGATAAATAAGGGCGCCAAATATGCTCAAATAGAAAATCTTTCTCTTACAAGGATCTACAGAAGTAAATTTTAGATTAATCTTCAAAGATTTAAGATAAATTTTCTTACTAAAAAAACTCTAGAGAGACACAAATAAAAGGAAAAATAAATTATAGCCTCAAAAAGGATTTAATCCTCCTGCTATGCAAATTATCCTCACAACATTTGTTTCAACGTTCGCAATTTTTTCTTTTCTCGTCTGGGCTGCACAAAAAAAAAAACAATAACTCTCACTGAGTTTAGAGGACGCGCAAATATCATTGCAAAAATCTAAACAAAAATGCTTCGTTGTAGTGATGGCCGCACAAGATATAGCAACAAGAACATCAACAACAACAACAACAACAACAACAACAACAATAACAACAACAACAACAACAACAACAAAAACAACAACAACAACAAAAGAGAAAGTATAGCAATAAAAGATAATTTTGCGAGCTAAAAACAAAGAAGACCAAGTTGCTTATTTTTCATGGACGCCCTGATTCATGCAATTCCATGAGTAACAGCAATGCTTGTTGTTGGTGTTTTTATTGTCAATACATTTATTCGCCTCGAAAGGATCAAGGCCAAGCGTTCAATATATTTGCAAAAATTAGAGCAGCAAGTACGCAAAAGTGTGCGAATTGCATTTGTTGCACTTTGTTATGCATGCGCTGCGGGTGGTGTCAAGGACCTGAGTGGCAGAAAAACAGGAGTAGAGAGAGAAAATGCCTTTTCTGCAAATTTTTCTTTTAAGCATTAATAGCAAAATGCTGAGCAATATTATGAATGGAATACTTATTTCTAAATGCATCTTCTCTTTAACTACAAAATAAATTCTTGACGACTGCAACCTCTTTTGTGTAACCATAGATAACTTCTGAGTTAACTGAAATTCTTGAGACATCAAATCCAGGAAGTTGAACTTTGAGCGAATTCTTAAGACATCAAATCCAGGAAGTTGAGCTTTGAAAAAAATTTATCCAAAAATTCCTATTTCCATTGAATGCTCTTACTTTAAAACGTGATTTTAACGATGCCTTAAAAAATTCTACATATCGAAATAACGCCCAAGTAGACCCTCAGTGAACCCAGACTGCCGTTTTCGAATTCATTTTTGAACCGTTTTTGTATGTTTCCTCGGATTAAAATGCCTCTCACAAATCAACCTTATTTTGTTCGGAAAGTCAAAAGTTTATATGACGTTTGTATAAAGGTTAACATTTTAATTTACATTATAAAAAATATTAACAAAGTTTTAAATTCTTCCGTTTTTAACTCATTTTAGAATATAAAAAAGAAATATTTATGATGAACTCAATTATGAACAAAAATGAGAAATTGTGAAATTGAGTTCGTTTATGAGAAATTGTTCCTAGTGATATGATAAAAAAATTATTAGGGGTATTCTCTATGCCTAGGATATGCCGTTGCACGGTGCAAGAATAGGAAATATACAATCCGCCATTGTTGTTTCTCAATTGCAGATATTATACATTTCCTATTCTTGCACCGTGCAACGGCATATCCTAGGCATAGAGAATACCCCTATTGTTTTTTTAACTCATTTAAGAATGCAAAAAAAACATATATGATTCATTTCTGAAGTCATTTGTGAACAAAAATGTTTCATTTACGTGAAATTTTTACCTACTAAGATAATAAAAAATTATTCTTTTTCGACTCAAAGTAAATATATATATTTTTTTTTTTAATTTCGCAAAAGAAGTACAGTATCTATTTATGGGAAAGTTTTCCCAAATTTAATCTTCTATAACAAACACTTTTAAGCGACAAAATAAAAAATCAAAAATTAAAAAAAAATTCTACCCAAAAACGTTCGCAAAATTCTCACCTTACGCAAAACCTTCGCTTATGGTTCAGTGGAACCCCTTGAGTGAATGCATAAAAATTATCCAACCAAAATTACTGTGAGCATCAAACGAAGTATGCACCTTAAAACTTCATATTTAAACTTTTGTTGTATCTTATTTTATAGATAAATCTTAAAACTAATAAATTAATAATGAATTGGTTAATAACAGAAAATAAATCTTATTAAAAAACATTGCAACAAAATGCAGTTAACAAAATAAAGGAAATACTTCCTACAACCATTACGCGTCAAAAACAAAAAAAAAAAACAAAAACTGTACAGTAGACCTTATAGAAAAAAAGCGTACCACACACCATCTAATCAGAATCATTTTTGAAAGAAAATTTCGAAAAAAAAATCTTTTTTGCTTTAAAGGTCATTGGGGCCAAGCAGTGGCAGATCTAGGATTCGCCAAAGGAGGGAGGCTGAAACTATACTTTTGTATGACAATGGGGGGCTGAAACGTCTTTTGGGACTTTTTTTCGTTTTTTCCCATACAAAAAATGCTCCAAGGGGGGGACTAAAGCCCTTTCAGCCCGTATGTAGATTACATACCGGCTGCATACCCGTTCTATCATTTGCCAGATATAAACTTTTACGACATAATTACAAAAATAAAAATTTCTTTGGCTTTCCACCATGCTTAGAACATCCTACACGTGTTTCACTTGATTGACCTTTCCTTCCCACTAATCTATCACCCCATTTCGAACCAAGGCGATATTTCTACTGAAATTTCTACTTTCTTCGTAAGAGTTGTTCTTAAGATGGTTTTTTAAGAGCTTTTGTTGTATGATCTTAGAATGGTACATTATGATAGTAGAAACTGGGTTCTGGTGGGTAAGAAAGCGATGCTTAACCCCAATGACCTTTAGAGAAAAAAAGTTGTATTCCTCGAACCAAAAACAGTGATATGATCATTCTTTAAAATCGTACTGGAAATACCGAAGATATAAGGAAAAACTTAAATACGCGACCCCTACTTTCGGTAAAAAGAAAAACTATTTTTTTTTTAAATTTTCTTTTGAAAAATGCTTCAAATTAAGTGGTGTGCGACCTACTTCTCTTTCTTTAGCCTGATACGTGATACTGTCTACTGTACAGTTTTTTATTGAAGATAGAAGTTTATTGAAGAAGTTCTTTATTGAAATTTAATGAAAAAAAAACACATTCAGCATTTTGTTTACTTTCCTTTTGCTTTTAAAACTACTGTCAGTCTTCTCGGCTTTGATTCAAACTGATTGCAATGACTTTTTTTGGTATTTTTTGCCATTCCTCCAATAAAACGCATTGTTGAGAGTCAGTACTACCTTTGACCTAAAAATTGCGATTTGACCGTTGGTTTTATGTAGTTGTCCTGCGCAAGACTTGCGGTCCATATTATATCAATTCTGAGATGTTCAGGCATCATCCCCGACGCCACGAAGAACGGTCGTTTAATCATACTTTCTTAGAAAGGTGACTTGTCTGTAGGGGTAGTACTCTGCTGAACACCATCAAAAACATCGTAGCATTTATTTTCTATCGATCGTAAGATTCTTTAATTAACTTAACTCTGCGTCTCGATTAAAATGATCTTAGACCAAACCACTCGTGAGAAAGTCAAATCAACAAACACTCTAAATCATCATAGAGCAGTTTGCAGAACGCCGATCACCTTTTTTCCTTCTTGCCATTATCTTCAAGTTAGCTTTTGGATGCAGTGAAAGACGTCTTGGTATAGCAAAAACTGAAAAATATTTTTCGAATCTGTTTAACAAGATGATTCCATTTATGTCCGATGGATTAAAGGTCTGGGGATTGCGGAGGATGGTCAAATTGCTTAGGAGTCAAATAAGGTAACGATTCCTTTACTATTTTTGACATGTGCTTAGGATAGGTAAAGGATCATAAGATCGTCCAATTTCAAAACGCTGGATAGCATTTTTGATACTTTAAAATATTCAAATAATCTGTTTTGACGTGATAAGGTTACGTTTTACAGCGTAGGCGTTGCATTGAATTATTACTCGCTTAGTATAGGAGCTATGATTAAAATAATAGTGCGACAGTAAAAGTTAATTTTTTGACTTTATAACAAAAATAAAAAATGAAAAAAACGTCGTTCGCCAATTAAATACGCCAATAAAGGCCTGGCTAAAGCCCTTAGAAAAAAATTAAAAAAAAACATTTTTGACATCATACGGACACAGAGAGAGCGGCTCAAAAATCAGCAATGCAACATTCATGCAACGACATTGCATTAAATTATTACTCGTTCAGTACATGAGCTACGGTAAATTTTTTTTTAACAAAAATAAAGGAGTCATTCAGATAGCAGCTAATCCAACAGAAATGTAGTATCGTTGCATGGAATTATTACTCGCTCAGGATAATATAAGGAATATATCAGGATTATATATATAATAAATTTTATTTTATAACAACATAAATGTGTTATTAATCCTCACAACAAAAATATTAAAAAATTTTATCGTCATGACTTCATGGTGGCAACCACTTAATGCAGTGAAAATGCTACAACAATGAAAAAACGTTGCATGGAATTTTAACGCTGTGATTACTGGCGCAACGGTCAATTTTATGGAACGAAAATTAAGATGAGATCTTAGGACACATGAAAAAAAATAGAAAAAAGAAAAAGAAAAAAAAATGTAAAGAAAAAAAAAATTTACGGTGTCATGAACCGTAACCGTAAGCCCCTCAGGGAACTGCTTTATGCAACGTGTATGCATCATTGTTGCATGGATTAATTGCATGCAGCTAAGGCAAAGTTAATGCACGACAGAAAAGCTCAACCAATGGAGAAGCAAAAGCAAAATTAAAATCAAAAGCAAAAGCAAAGGCAAACGCAAAGGCAAAGGCAAAGGCAAAGGCAAAGGCAAAGGCAAAGGCAAAGGCAAAGGCAAAGGCAAAGGCAAAGGCAAAAGCAAAAGCAAAAGCAAAAGCAAAAAAAAAGGCAAAAGGAAAAGCAAAAGCAAATCGAATGAAGATCCGACAAGCTGAAAACAGAAGTTATGATTTCAAAAGTTTTTTTCGTGGCAACCAACACTGGCCACAACCAACAAAATAACACAAAATAACACAATGAAACACAATGGATAAGAGCTTGGACATGAAGTAAACACATTATTAGGACAGTTAAAAAAATAACGGAAGGATGAGGATAAGTTTGGGAACAGAGAAAAGAATAGAGACAAGGATAAAGAAACACTTCAAAATCTACTGGCACAAAACCTAACGACACAATCAACTCTTTTTAATTGTATTTTCCAAACAACCCCAGACCATAACTGAGCCTCTTATACGGTTCGAGACTGCAAAATTTCGGATTTTTAATTCTCCCACTTTTGGGTGTTTTTTCTTTTTATCCAAAATCTTTGGGTGAAATAAATTGGTTTTCGTAGGTTAGATTCCTTCCTTTGGTGCTTTGGTAAGAATAAAGACTATGCTTCCAATTGCATTGCATGCATCCGCAAATAGTTCCAACTCTCAAAGCGAACACTGAACTCGCCATTGCCAAAATAGATCCCCAATTATGCGAAAGGTGATTGCAAATTTCCAAATGATTAAGTTCTACAAACTAAGCCGAGGCGGCCAGTTGAAAGATATTGTATTTCATATATAATCTCCATGTGTCTACTTAATAATCCAATCAAAATTAAGGAGACGTCTAAACAATTGTTTGTTTTATTCAAAAAACATATCTTACACCTCTTGCTGATGCACGCGTTAATATTGCCAATGTTTGTTCTATATGAATTATCTATATAAAGGGTGTTTTTTAATTACCTGTGGGATTTCTTATCAAAATAAAACACATAAATATGAATCATATGCCCGATGTTTTTAGCTATGTTTGGCATCAACCAACTCTCAATCATTTCGCGATAGCTTGTTCCATTGACGGTCACGTTTACTCGATAAAAAATAAGAACCAATGGAGCCTTCTGAGTGCAATCCGTACCAAACATCGGACCAAATTTGGCAATTCTGTTAGTTGACATACCGGAAATCGTCTGAAAATATAATTTTTTTATGAAAACCATTATCATAAGTGGCGTCCGTGGCGTAGTTGGTTAAAGTGCGTGGCCGCTATGTCAACGAACCTGGACACCCGGGTTCGAACCCCAGCAGCGACAGAAAATTATTTGAATTAAAATAATTTTTCTGTACGGCCGCCACCTCTCTGCAGACAATGGCAAACCTCAGAGAGTAATCAAAATGCCATGTAAAGCTTCTTGAGAATAAGAACATTCAGTTCATCGCCGTTCGGAGTCGGCGTTAAGCCAGTAGGTCCATTTCTCGGTCAATTGTGTACAAACTTAATAACACACACAACACAATTGATCATAAGAAGCTAGGTCAAAGTCCTTTCAAGGGCTGAAATGGCCAGTTATTATTATTATTTTATTTTTATTATCATATTTTAATGTAAAATTCTAATATTTGGTGACGTTGGCGGGGATGTTAATATTTAGATGTTGCAAAAAACATTTTTCCATTGGAAAAAATTACGTCGTTCTGTTCTCCCAGACGTCAGATGTCCCTATTAGAAAAACTACAGTGAATAAAAAAGCACCCTTTACAATGTTGTTTAGAGATTTCTTAAGAAATTGAATTTTTGCTTAACATTCTGCTCCTGATATGTGTGGTTGTTATTATTGAACAAGCTTCTTAGAATTGCACATCCAAAATGCCTGGATCTTAAACAATGATGAGTTGAAGTCCTTCCAATATATTCATTGTATTTTTAGTAAAAAATAAAAGTTGACTGAAAATTTTTTTCAACCCCATTAAAAACAACCAAACTTCTTAAAAATATGCCACTGAAAATCGTTATAATTTTTTTTTTTATTCTTCCAGTGTATTCCTTAAACAGTCGGTAAGCATTTTTTGTTCCAAAACTAATTTAAATTTTAGCTGACTTCATTAATAAAGATTTCCGTAGAAGCAAATCGAAGAATTAATCTCTATTGAATCCATAAATCCATCATTATCTCCAGCATGGCGCACGCTACAGCTGAGTACCAACACCCAACATAGCCAGAACCCAACATCACCATTAACTCGCCCCGAACGCTGTGTTTCACGTAGCGCACCGCACAATAATAAATTATTTTTGTCATGATTTCATCGACATTTCGATTTTTCTTTTTTATATTCAATATCATTGTCTATGATATTTTTTGGGCGCAGCGTATCCTTTTAGTTATCCTTGCGTACTTGCTTTTTTTCTCGTTTATAAATTATTACTTAAGCTAGGCTCTTCAGACATTGCTGTCTAGTGAACTTCATGCCTATCAGCGCCATCTGCTGCCTGTTTGGTTCTGACGCTCGATAGTCAGGTGAGTTGAGTTGAGGTCCTTGCTTAAGAAAGTATTAAAAAAATAAAAATTATTTACCTACGGTGTTCACAATCTTTTAGGTTTATTTTTAATTCCAAAGGCACTCAAGATGTAATCTTTTTAACTTTTTTTTTTGTATTGAAGAACGAAGTCGCAAAACTTCGCTGATTTCATTCTCAGTCTACTGCATTGTTTCGTCGCGGCTTGCGTTGAAGAGTTGAACTGCTGCGCTTGTCTGGCGTGACTCTCAAAGGGCTTGGGAGGTAGCTATGACATTGCTTTTGGAGCCAAGATTCTTCTTCCTCTTCTTCATCATCCTCATTATCGGCTGCCGTGCTCTTTCTTCTGTTCCGTCATCTTGGAGTTAATACTGACAAATAAACATGCTTAAAAAAGGGGTTGTTAGTATTTTTTGTTGCTTTTGTTGTTGTTATTACTCAAAAATTATACCCACAGTATATATGTATAAATTTAAAAATTCTTTTCTTTACTTTCATTTATTAAGAAAGAAAAAAAAAACAAAAACAAAACTGTTACGAAGGAGCAACCAAAGTAGAGAAAAAACCAAACGAGAAAAAGAAATATAACCGCATAAAAGTCTCAAGCAGCCTAATGAGAAAAAGTGGTGGGAGAACTTATTAAATATTTTAAGCTTTCCGGAGGCTTTCTTAGCGATACACTGAAAATTTTTTCAAGCAAAGGCATACGGTAATTACGAAGAGAATATTTTAAAACATAATAAAACATTTTTGAAGCATGCCCGAAATGCAAAACAAACAATTTTAATATGTGGATCTACAGAGGATAACGTGGAAAGACTTGGGGTCTTATCCAAAAAACGATGCAAAGACTTCACACTCTCATCGTCAGACCTACACTGACCGACATATGATAAGACCATTCCTACTGCGGCCCTCAACTTTATCTTAGGGCTAACTTCTATGTACATCCATCCATAATCTAACAGAGGCCATACTCGCTTTTCATAGGGTCTTTGCCCAAGGAAATGTGCATACTTATACCCATCTTTAGGGACATCTATCTTTAATCAGAACCTTAAAGACCGAACGAGATTTTTCCATGACCCTAGGTGGCATGCTTCCCAAGTATTGCCTTAAGAAAATCAATAATATTATATGCATAATAATTCCTCTATACCATATACCACTGAGTATACAAGCAACTAGTCCCGAATAGACCTCGTGGGCTTTAGTGATAAATATAAAATTAAATAGGACAACTGAGCAATAATCTTCTAAGGATAACATATTTAGCCACAAAACCACTTATTTAGCTTGTAAGTTCCATTTCTTCACAATCTTTCAAACAGAAATACTTGCCATAAACAGTCATATCAGACTCAAAAGTCTGCATCACGTTATGGGCGAAACCATTTTTATTTCTCTGATAGTCGAGATACCCTCAAAACACTGAAAATACTTGTTATCAAATGAAAGCTAGTTGTAGAAACTATCACTGTTTTCTTAAACCTTGATCAGTATGACAAAATAACACTACATTGTACTAATATTTTGTACTAACACTGAACCCTACTCACTCATAATGGCTTAATTGGACACAAAAAGGCGTGCTCCTCAACTAAACTAGAATCGACATCACCATTGACAGGACCGGAACTTTTCAGCGATGTTCGTAAAACCCACTCAAACAACAATACATCAAAAAAGATCACCTGGTCAAAATCAAAAAAATTTTGGATGGAAGCCCAAGTTTCTCATCTAAGAATTGTTAATTCCTAATAAACCTGAAAAAATGGTCATAGAAAGATGACAGAAATGATAAATGGGCACGCAAATTGAAAATTGTCTTATAAAAATGCGCCTGTCAGTATATTCACTTTCTAGACTTTGCCTAGAGAACGAAGGAACCCCCGAACATATTCTCAATGGATATATAGCCCTCATTCAATTAAAATTGTAAATAAATACGTTAGACGTCACGCCGATGTTAACCAAAAAACATAATATTTTGTTTTCTAAGAAAATCTCATAATAACACTGTGAAAGCTATATTTTTCTATTAGGGAAACGTACTGTTCACAGAATCAAAATCAATGTTAGAACTCGTGAAAGATTTCTGAAAGTTTCTGAAAGCTTAAAGCTGTTATATGAAGATCTGTACGACAGATCTTATCTGTCCCTTTCTGAATAACGAAAACAATTAGAACCATTAAGATGCCAAATTGGCGGCCTTGGCATCCAAGTAGGTAGCGTGCTTGACTGCCACCCCAAAGGTCCCAGACTCGAATCCCGGGGAGGTCATGGTACTACGCTATAACCCCTCTTCATATTCTATCCTCTTTTCTAATAAAATTGAATTGAAAATTCATCAATATTTACGACTTGATGTTGAAGTGGATGAGATTGTCCTATAAAGGCATAATAATTGCCTCCGATTCAAATTCACATGTTTCACTTGATTGCTCCTTCCTTCTCATTAATCTATCAGCCCATTGCGAACAAAGGCAGACTTGACTGAAAAGAAATTACACCTGCAATCCTTGGTTCAAAGCTGGTTAAAAAAAAAAAAATTATATCATGCCAAAATGGAGGATGACAACCCTTTTATTGAGGATATAAGTATAAGGATAAGGATAAGGATAAGGATAAGGATAAGGATAAGGATAAGGATAAGGATAAGGATAAGGATAAGGATAAGGATAAGGATAAGGATAAGGATAAGGATAAGGATAAGGATAAGGATAAGGATAAGGATAAGGATAAGGATAAGGATAAGGATAAGGATAAGGATAAGGATAAGGATAAGGATAAGGATAAGGATAAGGATAAGGATAAGGATAAGGATAAGGATAAGGATAAGGATAAGGATAAGGATAAGGATAAGGATAAGGATAAGGATAAGGATAAGGATAAGGATAAGGATAAGGATAAGGATAAGGATAAGGATAAGGATAAGGATACGGATACGGATAAGGATAAGGATAAGGATAAGGATAAGGATAAGGATAAGGATAAGGATAAGGATAAGGATAAGGATAAGGATAAGGATAAGGATAAGGATAAGGATAAGGATAAGGATAAGGATAAGGATAAGGATAAGGATAAGGATAAGGATAAGGATAAGGATAAGGATAAGGATAAGGATAAGGATAAGGATAAGGATAAGGATAAGGATAAGGATAAGGATAAGGATAAGGATAAGGATAAGGATAAGGATACGGATACGGATAAGGATAAGGATAAGGATAAGGATAAGGATAAGAATAAGGCTAAGGATAAGGATAAGGATAAGGATAAGGATAAGGATAAGGATAAGGATAAGGATAAGGATAAGGATAAGGATAAGGATAAGGATAAGGATAAGGATAAGGATAAGGATAAGGATAAGGATAAGGATAAGGATAAGGATAAGGATAAGGATAAGGATAAGGATAAGGATAAGGATAAGGATAAGGATAAGGATAAGGATAAGGATAAGGATAAGGATAAGGATAAAGATAAGGATAAGGATAAGGATAAGGATAAGGATAAGGATAAGGATAAGGATAAGGATAAGGATAAGGATAAGGATAAGGATAAGGATAAGGATAAGGATAAGGATAAGGATAAGGATAAGGATAAGGATAAGGATAAGGATAAGGATAAGGATAAGGATAAGGATAAGGATAAGGATAAGGATAAGGATAAGGATAAGGATAAGGATAAGGATAAGGATAAGAATAAGGATAAGGATAAGGATAAGGATAAGGATAAGGATAAGGATAAGGATAAGGATAAGGATAAGGATAAGGATAAGAATAGGATAAGGATAAGGATAAGGATAAGGTTAAGGATAAGGATAAGGATAAGGATAAGGATAAGGATAAGGATAAGGATAAGGATAAGGATAAGGATAAGGATAAGGATAAGGATAAGGATAAGGATAAGGATAAGGATAAGGATAAGGATAAGGATAAGGATAAGGATAAGGATAAGGATAAGGATAATGATAAGGATAAGGATAAGGATAAGGATAAGGACAAGGATAAGGATAAGGATAAGGATAAGGATAAGGATAAGGATAAGGATAAGGATACGGATACTGATACGGATGAGGATAAGGATAAGGATAAGGATAAGGATAAGGATAAGGATAAGGATAAGGATAAGGATAAGGATAAGGATAAGGATAAGGATAAGGATAAGGATAAGGATAAGGATAAGGATAAGGATAAGGATAAGGATAAGGATAAGGATAAGGATAAGGATAAGGATAAGGATAAGAATAAGGATAAGAATAAGGATAAGAATAAGGATAAGGATAAGGATAAGGATTAGGATAAGGATAACGATAAGGATAACGATAAGGATAAGGATAAGGATAAGGATAAGGATAACGATAAGGATAAGGATAAGGATAAGGATAAGGATAAGGATAAGGATAAGGATAAGGATAAGGATAAGGATAAGGATAAGGATAAGGATAAGGATAAGGATAAGGATAAGGATAAGGATAAGGATAAGGATAAGGATAAGGATAAGGATAAGGATATGGATAAGGATAAGGATAAGGATAAGGATAAGGATAAGGATAAGGATAAGGATAAGGATAAGGATAAGGATAAGGATAAGGATAAGGATACGGATAATGATACGGATAAGGATAAGGATAAGGATAAGGATAAGGATAAGGATAAGGATAAGGATAAGGATAAGGATAAGGATAAGGATAAGGATAAGGATAAGGATAAGGATAAGGATAAGGATAAGGATAAGGATAAGGATAAGGATAAGGATAAGGATAAGGATAAGGATAAGGATAAGGATAAGGATAAGGATAAGAATAAGGATAAGAATAAGGATAAGAATAAGGATAAGGATAAGGATAAGGATAAGGATAAGGATAAGGATAAGGATAAGGATAAGGATAAGGATAAGGATAAGGATAAGGATAAGGATAAGGATAAGGATAAGGATAAGGATAAGGATAAGGATAAGGATAAGGATAAGGATAAGGATAAGGATAAGGATAAGGATAAGGATAAGGATAAGGATAAGGATAAGGATAAGGATAAGGATAAGGATAAGGATAAGGATAAGGATAAGGATAAGGATAAGGAGAAAGATAACGATAAGTAAGAGAGATTTTCATCAGATCCCAACTTTTTGTTAGCAGTAACAACGGATTGTAAATATCTGTCAGATTTAAATACAAGCTCTGTTCAGACCATTGCATAACCAGAAGATTAGGATTAAAATGAAAGTTTTGAAACACTTTGGTTATGTGGTTCGGATTTCAGTCTTGTTGAATGACAATTGTTTTGAATGAAAACGGGCTCCTATCAACAAAAATAAAAAACAAATAAAAAACAAAAAAAAAGAAATTAGTTGAAAGAATTATTTATTCCTTTGGATATAATGTCTTCGATTCTCACCCAAGTCCCAATGTCACACCATATAAAACAGTGGGGCCCAAGAAATTTTTTACGCGGGCCAATGCTTAAAAACAAAAAAAAAAAAAAAAACAAAATGTTGCTCATCGTTGCGTTTGGCAAAAAATCAAGCAAAACAAAAAATAATTACAACGTAATAAATTTACATGCTATGAAAAATTACTCGACACACAAGTAACGGGACAATCAGGCTCAGCATCGACATCATCGGGTCTGCATTTTTTTATTTTGGCTTTGCATGCATTTTTTTTTTTTTTTTGTAAAGTTCACTGAAAAATGTGCTAAACACTGAACGAGTGCGGTTTGTGTTGTTGTTTTGTGCAGGCGTTCTTTGATTTTGGCTCATCGCAAAGACAAAATGAAGAGAGAAAAAAATTTGTATGAAGGGCCGTCTGAAATTGCACAGTGCGTTGTAATGACGTCTTCTCAGTGTATTTTCTCACTGCGCCGGACATTCATTGGTCGCTCCACTAAAGGCTAAATTTGAATAATGTTGCTGCTCATATTTTTATTTTTCCTTATGTATTATATTGGAATTTTTTTTTTTTTTTCTTGGCATATTAATTTCTTACTTTGCATTTTAGGCCTTTTATTGACCCTTTGCAAAAAGTGTATCTCTCCCCCTTGCTCTAGTTGAAAATTCTAAAAGAACTTGTTTGCGTTAAATAATGCTTGCTTACTCTTACACTGAGATAACATTAAAAAAAAAAATAAATGTACATAAATAAAAATATATACAAAAAATAAACAAAAAAAAAAAAATTTTAGATCCAAAAAAAGGCTTGGAAGCACAGTCAAGCTATGAAAAAGAACCTGGTTGTAATAAAAAAAAGTAGAAGGCATAAAAAGAGGCAACACTGGCATCATCAGTGATGCTCTGCTTTATTTAACTTTTACTTAACGCGTGTACGAATACAGCCGCATTTACCAACACAAACATAGTCTCAGCTGAACTCACACTAATGCACATTTATAAAGAAAATACAACGTTGAAGTCTCAACAATGAGGACATTCGGGAAATTTATTTAAATTAGGACGATGATTACGCGTGCAAGGCTCGGCTGGCTGCTTTCCCCTTTTTTTTTGCCTGTTGTCAACATTCTGCTGCTGATGCTGCTGCTTCTTGTTTCTTTTTTATGCTGCTAGCTCCGCTTTAATTTCGTGTTTCATTATGTGGGTAGGAGGGTGTTTCAAGGGGGAGTCGCAGGTGTAGAGCATGGCTGTGTGATAACAGCAATCGTTGTGAAAAATATAAATATAACAAAAAATAAAACAGCTCAGCTCAAGTCAAAGGATACACAAGGATATGCAAATGAGTTGAGAGTCAACTCGTTGCTGGAGCGGGGGTTTGACGCTGGTGGTGGGTGATTAAGTTGGGTGTCATTTTCTTGTGCGACCGCGGATATTTTCGCGGGTTCTTTTTATTGTTATTATTCATCCCACTGCCACTATCTTGGGGGTTGGTTGCTGCCACTTGGTTGCTCTAGTGGTTGTTGTCCTGGAAATTTCGCTAAAATTCTGAAAGGAGTAAAACGAGTTAGTTATACAACTTTGAAATAATGACGAAGTATTTTTTTTTTTTTAGTACTTCAAAATATTTTAAGCACATTTATAAAGTTATCAGCAGTAGCTACCTAAGAATAAATGTTTGTGAAATTTTCTTTCTTGTGACTCTTAAATAGAAACTTAAAACTTCAATCTCACGGGAAAACATTTTTTTTATTTTTGTCTTAGTTAATTTCTTATCATGTTTAATGGTCTTTTAAATGTAATTAAGAATTTACAATAAAAAGAAAAATTTTATTTACAACTCATTGTGTGAAGTTTTGAACTTTTTCCGAAACTTCATCTATCAAAATATTTATTGAACTTTAAGGGATTTTTTTAATTGGTTAGTTTTCCTAAATTTATAACCGTCCTCATGTCTTCCCACCCAACTTAATAATTTAACTCCTAACAGGTTCCATTTTCAAGATTTGTAGAAGTTATACTTCGATATAACTTCTAAGAATCTTGTGATTATAAGTTCAAAATTATTGTCTCTCGATAAAATTTCGGGAGAACTTGTATGACTTGCTTTGTGACAAGTATTGGCGAAACAATGAATCGAGTCCTTCAGAATATAACTTGGTATAAGCCTCGCTAATACTTCTAAATCGAAGCTGACACGAGGAGCCACTCTGAACTTACAAGCGAAAGTATTATTCTCCCTCGATTATACTTCGAAAGGACTTGTGATGGTAAGTTTCGAATTTAATTAAGTGAGATTCTGTCTTTACCTTTAGAGAATCTATTTGTTGAGGTTTTCGGGTATAGCTCTTTACATAAAATCCTCAAAAATGCTGCCAAGGCTGAGAAGCTGAGTTTTGAAGCCTTTTTGAACTTGTGAGAGGAAGTATTATTCTCTCCCGATACAAACTCCGCCTGTTCTCACGAGCAGCCTGTCCAAAGACAGGATAAAGGAGGATGGTCGCAGGTAACGGGTTCGCCCTATCTTGTGTAGATGTAGAGGAACTACCCAGATCATGTAGAGGAACTACCCAGCGTATACCTACGAAGGAATAGCAATGATCCTTAAAATTTGTTAGCACGGAGATAGTCTTTACCCTCACCAGGCGTACTATCACAATTTCCACCGGCACATTGGCTCATGGATAGTCTTAAAAAGACTGTTTAAAACGGTGGTTAATATGGTGTATAATTTGGTGTACAAGAGGTGTCAGAATTGGGTACTTCGAGGTGAAAAGTATATCTTAGTAGCCTCGGAGTGCCAGTTTGAAAAGGTGCAAAATAGTGGTGACCATGTGTCACACACAGTCAGAAGTGATGGGCTCTATGCTGTAGCACGTCCAATAGTGGTGGCTTTTGCCATCACAGTCAATGAACGATGGGTGCAGATGTGTCAGTGTGTGTTGGTGTGTGTCGAGGTCAATCCCTTTTGTCCGGGGAGACTATCGCAGGGCTGGTCATGCTGGCAATCGTTCTGGCGGAGAGAGTATCGTGCTGGCTGTGGTGCTGGCAATGTCGCGAACAGGTCTATGAGATCGGCGTAGAGTTGCGCTTAATAAACCGGGTGGCAATGACAATAACTTTTTAGAGTTGTAAGATGGGTCTCGATTTCCACCAATAAATGTGGATGGTGACCCAACTAATCATCCATAATTGGTACCGTTGAGTTCCAGCATTGGTTGCTATTCATACAGTATGTTTATTAATTTAAATCAACACTTAAGTATATAACCGGTGTTGAAACTACTATGACGGGGAGTTAGTCGCGTTTGGAGTCATAGAAGTGACACCCGGGAGAGATTGGATGGACGTTGATTTGTATTTGCGTGGTAGTAACGTCCTGCAGATTTATCTGCTTGGCATAAATTCCATGAACCTCGATCCCATTGCCATGGGGCAACGTGAAATGAAGCCTATACGGCAGCTGTTTACGTTTCAATAAAAAGGAATTTCAATCTCTACCGATACTCAGGCCCGCCTTGAGCCTTGCGTGATTAGCTAAATCAATGGTAGCAGGTAGGACAGTTGACATAGTAGCTTTATGCCTACAAAGGAGTAGCAAAGATCCCAAATAAATTTGTTAGCACGGGGAAACTCTTTACCATGTCCAAAACGAACACAAATACGTTAGCACATTAGCATGTCTTTTGGGTGAATAAATTGATGTATAAAAATGCGTGGCAATATAACTGCAAAAATCGTGGGATTGCTCGAGGGCATTAGATGAGTCCGACAGTCTAGTTTTGTGGTGTTGCGATGATTAGGAATAGCGTACAGCTAGAGAAATTTTGAAACATAAATGGACACGAAGCGGTGAAATAGTTCCTATCCATAAGTAATCTCGGAATGTTCAGGTGAGGTATTGCTGTTGGTGAGTAAACTGTGATGCGATATGGTGATGCTGGTGTGCCTTCAGAACGGTTTCCGAAGATGCAGCATTAGTCCTAGCAAGCTTGATACCCATCGACCTACTCATGGATAACAACGCGTCCATTTATATGAAAGTTGCTAGAGAAAGAAGCATGCTGATGTGGCAAGACCGCTGGAATAGATCTCTGAAGGGTCGCTGGACATAGCAGCTCATCCCGAACATTTCGCCGATTGGTGCGAAAGAAGTCACGGCTAAATGAACTTTTATCTGACACAGATTTTTTGCGGCCATGGTTGCTTCAGAGCATACTTGTTCAAATTTAAGCACGCGGTAAATCCATTCTGCTCACACTGCTCTTCAAATACAATTGAAGATGCAAGCCATGCTTTATTTGAGTGCCCCAAGGTCGATAAATCCCACCTTGAGGCTTCGAACAGTCTCAGAGAAACTGTGACACAACAAAACTTTGTGTTCCTAATGATGAAAAGCGGAGCAAACTGGTTACCCTCAATAAAACTATAACAGATGAACTGCGAAGAATTGAGCGTTTGCAAAACACAGGAGGCTGAGTTGTGTACTTCTCGTCTATTTACCCCTTAAACGACGATTATTAGCCATCCAGTTTTCAGCTCAGTGCTGTTCCCATGCCCCGTGAAGTCATGCTTTACGGCGGTACCGCGGGGTTCACAGGTTTAAAAATGGATTAAAGCTCAATGCGAAGGTTCAGGCTTAGTACGTAAGAATCGCACACTCCTATCTGCATGTTGGCGCCTTTTGAAGGTTTCCCCTTCGCGAATAAAATAAAAAAAAACGGGCTGTTGGATGTTTGGTGACTCAATGTTGATGGCTCAATGTTGAGTAGTAAGAGGCGAATACAAATCGTCACAGTCATGTACGATATACCAAGTGTCAGTGTGTGTGAGTGCAATGTTGAGGTAAAACACTTTTGCCCGGGAGACTATCGCAGGGCTGGCCCTTCGGGGAGTATTGTGCTGGCTGTGGTAGCTCAATGTCGCAAGCATGGTCTACGGTGGCCGTCGTAGAGTTGAGCTTGTTTACAACCGAGTGGCAATGTCCATATATTGTCAGAGATTGTAGGTCGGTGTCTATTTCCATCAATAAATGAGGTTGGTTATAACACTAGCCATCCAAGATATGGTTCTATGGTTTTAATACTGGTGTGAAATTCATACAGTATATTTATTAAATTAAATATACAACTTAAGTGTGGTGGTGTAGCCAGTATTGCAACTACTAAATACAGGGCGTTGGTGGCATCTGGAGTCAAGGAAGAGAAGCGCAGGAAGATAAGTCTTTACCATGGACGTTAATTAATGGAACAAAGCTGTTTTTAACGTCCGGAAGATCATATATTGAATGGACACTTATCATCGTACGTTGCTGGATTAATATTCCTGAAGATCTATCTGCTGGGTGTCAATTCCTTGAACCAAGGACTCCGTGCCATGGGAGTCCTTGGTTCAAGGAATTAAGCTGACAAGGCAGGCGTCAAACACTAATTGGATACTATCCAATTGGCAGGCGTTAAGCACTAATTGGATACTTTCTCTCCCGCTACTTCTTCCAAAGGCAAGAAAGCATGTGTGACTAAGTTCTACCTTCGGGGAGCATCGTAGTGGCTTTGGTAAACCATCCATATAGCGGGCAGAGCTATTTTACTCGATATAGAGTTGCATACAACCGTTGGATCCAACCGGATGTCGTACACCAAAGTACGGAAGAGGTGTTAGATAGGCATTCACACCTAAACAGGTTTGTGATATGTAAATAAAACATGCTGCTAATAAATTTGAATTCTTTGAATACCTTTGAATCCTCAAAGGAACTCCTTCTGAAGCATTGTTCCGGTTTCGGGCTTAGAGAAGGTAAAATTAAACCAGCAAGGTATGTGCCTGCGTTAAACACTATTGGATTTTCTCCCTTGATAATGCCGAGCTATTCATTTTATGATTTTAAAACCATCATCCCAGATATGTCAAACATATCAGTCCTTGCATTTGATATTTTAATGGTCTATTGTCTCATATTTATGAAAATTAATTGTTTAAGCATCGAACAACGCATTAAAATTGTTAAAAACTTTTGCAGAAGTAGTGAACCTTGCGTGGTCACATTTCTCACTTTAAGGGGAGGTAGGAAATATTGCTGAAGTATTAGAAAGTGTGCCTAAAGAACCGAAGCTCTGAATTCCTCAACGTTCTCAGCATTAGAGCCTGTCTTACTGCTCATTATTTCGGATTTTGATCCTAGATTTACACCTCCATCCTTATAAAGTCCTGATCATGCAACAATTGAAGCCTGCTGACCATCCACAATAGCTTTATGCATCTCAACATTCGTAAGGCCATATGGGTGTCCCTTGATAAAAACACACACAAACGTACAACAAATTGATCATGTTTTGATTGACGTAGGGCATATACACACACAGGATACCACCATAAACAAAAAAAAAACTCATGTCCATTTTTTATGAAAAATTTTGCTGTGGGTTTTTATTTTAAATGTTTGTACACAAATGATCGAGAACTTGACCCAATAGTTTAATGCTGACTCCGAACGGCTATTGCGCTTGCTCTCATGATACTTTGCATGTCATTATTTACTCTCTGAGGCTTACTCTCGTCTACAGAGATGCGGTGGCGAGTCATCTACGCAAGTAAACGCACTCAGCCAGGGTGTCCATCATTGACTCGGGAAATTCTCTTGGCAAGACCAAGTTTACCAGTCCCTGAATCCCTCGATTATTTAATGCGATGAACTTACATAAAAACCGCCTTACTTACTTGCCCTCTGAAAATGACTTCGCTTTTTCATAAACTACTCTAATCACGTTTCCAGGTGCAACTTTAACGTCAATCGCCTCTCTGGAATTTACAAATCTTCTGTGTGGATAAAATACACAAAAGAACTAGAAAGGGTGGGCCAAATACAAGCTTTTTTTTAAATGCAATAACATAAGCGCAATTGAATTTTTTCCATATATTATGGCTTTATTAGTAAGAGCAAACATTCCCATTAATAACGGCGTTCAAGTGGCTGCCTCGATTGGTTTCACAGTATCGCATTCTTTCCCTCCAATTTCCAAAACCTTGTTGATGGTTTCGGGCTGTAGTTCACGAATTGCTTAGATGATATAAGCCTTAAGTACTTGAATCGTTTCGGGATTGTTGGCATAATATCGGTCCTTCACTGTCCTCTACAAAAAAGAAGTCCAAAGGGGTCAAATCGCAGCTACGAAGCGGCCAATTAACATCGCCAAGACAGCTGATAACCCGATTTGGGTATTTAGTACGCAAAAGATCCATTGTGGCATGGGCTGTGTGGCATGGCGCGCCATCCTGCATAAACCAGAGGTCGTCCAAATTCATGTCTCCAATTTCAGTAAAAAAAAGTCTGTTAACATGGCTCTGTAAAGCTCACCGTTGACTGAAACGTTGTTCCCAGCCTAATTTTTGAAGAAAAATGGTCCAATGATACCACCAACTCCACAATCCGTGCCAAACTGTCACTCTCTGTGGATGAATCGGCTTCTCGCCAATAACGTGCGGGTTTTCCGAGACCCAAGATGGGGCAATTTTGTTGTTAACGAAACCGTCGAGATGAAAATGCGTCGAGATGCAAATGCGCCGAGATGAAAATGCCCCTTTTGTGCGATTATTTTTCGCCCAAAATCGTTGACCAATTCAAGCTGCTCTATGGCCCAAACTACGAAGCGATAATGAAGAGAATGGTCGTGCGCCTTAAATTGCTGAGTCAATTGGACCTTGTGAGTCATGAACCTTACAAAATAATCTGAGATCTTTGTGCAGAATTCTCCTCAGGCTAGTGCGTGAAATGTTGAGCTGTTGAGATCGATGGCGAGTAAATGTTCGTGAATTGAGTCTCGCACTCTCGGCTATAGCAGCCACATTCTCGTCTGTGCGCACCGTACGACGACGGGGCTCATAAGTGTTGTCCACTAGCATACAGTCTCACGAACTTTTTGCACAAACTTGAGTACAGATGGGTGCTTCATTTCAGCCAAAACTTCTTTTCAAATAACGCACTGTTTGGGCTGGACAGCAATCACTTTGGAAATAAGTTTCCAATATTTTCCAACGTTGTTCAAGCGTAAAGCGACTCATTTCTTTACGCGGAGATATGATACTGACTTTATGTCAAGATTTCGAGCGGGAAACAGCTGTCAGTGTCAAAATAACCTACGATTTAAAAAGAAACCAGTAGATGGCCCTCCCTGTACAATGCACGAATGCCCTTCAAAACCTGCACTTCAAAACCTGAAAAATACCTCGCTTTCTTTACTTTTTCGAAATGATCATGAATTTATGTACAAAATGGCATTATTTTTAAATATACTCAAATAACCTTTTGTCATAATCAAAAATACACTCTGTCTTATTACAAAAGATTTCTGACCCCACCCCAGCATTCATTTCACCCCAGGGTTTTAATTTCATTGTAACCACGTCATTTCCACTTTCACATTTAAAACAAGCCAATGGAAAATTTTAATTACCGCCTACTAAAACAATCATATTTATTCATCACCGAGCTTATTATCCTTGCTAATTTATGCACCACTTCCTGCATAAATAATCCAAAAAGAAAATATTAATTAAAAGGATGCTTGGATGGTTAATGCAAACGAAAGGATCCCCAACTTTACAGAGCAGTAAAGTTGAGGAGAAAATTAGATTTAACAACGTCGCCGAGCGACGACATCAAATGAAAGGATAAACAGGAAGCGTGGCAAGGGCACTGAAACGCTGAGAGTCGATAAAAAAGTACGCTTTATTGGAGGATTAACCCCCATAAATGATTGAGCCAATGAGCTAAACCGCTGAAAGTAACGTCAATGTTGAAAAGTGCGCAGCATAAAATCATTGCAGGATATTCTTATTCTTCTTCAATAAAAATAGACATTGTTAATTAACATAAAATTAAGCATGAGTTTCAAGTTTAATCTATGAATTAAAAATGACTACCAAAAGCAACAAAAATTTCAAAATTGAAATCGTCTTCAATTAAAAACTGGCGTATCCTTTTCACAGCCCATGCTCATTATAATGCAAAATATAATTTTCATTTTAGCATTAAAAAAGCTTCCAAAGGATACTCTTTACATTTCAAAAGAAATGTAACAAAAAAGACAGCCCTTTTCACACAGCCTGCCCGTGCAAGTCGATGAATATTTAAGTCGCACTCAGCATCCTTGTATTTATAACTAGCCAGCCAGGCTCACTAGAGTGTGAGCCAGCCATCTTATGAATGCTCTTAATTTTTATGACTTAAAATGAAACTCAAAATTAATGCTGCTTCAAACACAAAAGACGCAAACCAAGACATAACTCAACCCATCCATTTAGAGTCGGCGTCCTACGCTTTTTCTGAGCGCTACCCAAAGTGTCGTCAGATTCTTAGCAACGACCAACGAGGGTTAAATTAGCGCCAGCAAAGCACTCTTCCATCGTTCAACAACAACAACAATAACAACAAAAACTATAACGGCATCAAAGGATGTTGTTTGGCTGCCAAGGATATTGTTTCTTGTTTGCTGCTGCTGCTGTTGTTGTTCTCTGTGGCTGCTGCCACGTTCCACTCCTCGTTCATTTTCTGCTTTTAATCCATTAAAACAACAAGCGCGTAATTTAATATTCTCATTAGGCCGCCATTAATGAAGGGGCGCCTGCGTTTGCGCGGATTCTTCTTTAAGTTTTTTTTTTTTTTGTTTTTTGCTACTTTTTTACTGATGCCGTTGTTGTTGTTGTTGACGTTGTGGTTGTTGTTCTTTTGTTTTATGCTTACGCCATTAAAAAATTTACTTTTGTAAAGCTTCTTT
The DNA here is from genome assembly GCA_943735915.1 of Pherbina coryleti. Classification (NCBI taxonomy): domain Eukaryota; kingdom Metazoa; phylum Arthropoda; class Insecta; order Diptera; family Sciomyzidae; genus Pherbina; species Pherbina coryleti. The sequence continues at coordinate 160,021,817 of OX030950.1, read as the reverse complement.
GGGCTGTTCTTGGCTGAGGGGCTGTAATTAAGTTTATGAGTAATGTAATTTTTTTGCCTGCGCCACCCCTTTGTCTGTGGCTATTGTTGTCCTTGTTGTTGTCGCTGTTGAAGGTGGGCTTATTTTAAATGGACATTCATGAAAGTCTTCTTCATGGTTGCCAACCTAAAATGCGTTTTAAGCATTTTTATTCAGGTTGTTGTTGAAAGTGTGGCCTTTAAGAAATACTTTTATTTTAGAGTATTTTCTAATTAAATATTAAAAAATTAATAAATTTTTCATAATATTATTTCACTATAAACTTCCAACTGAAATATAGAGTTTTTTAACTTCAGATAACAGATCATAAATGTTCTTTTTTGATATTTCACTCAAATGCATTTTCCAAATTTGTTTTTTGGTCGAGAATTACTTCCAAAACTTAAACTCCCCTTTGGAATTCTATATCTATTCCAACTAACCTTATAGGCTGCAGATGTTCAAGTTTACATTTCCTTGTAAATGGCACGATAGTGGTTTTTGCCGGATTTATGTTCAGTCACACCTTTTTGCACCATTTTTTTCACGCTTAAGTCCATTTCTATCTTCAAATTTTTCTCGTAGATAAATACTATGTCGTCATTATAATGAAATGTTAATCCAGTTTTAGACAATTTTTCCAGTAGTCCATCTACTACAATGCTCTACAATTGAGGAGGTAATACTCCCCATGTGGACAACCTCATCTTTAAACTGCAATTATAGTGCTGGTACGAGTTTGTTTAGTCCTATTACTGAGCATATTACACATTCTATTCAAGTATTGTTAAAAGCACCTTCACACAAAAAATAATCTCGTTTGTAAATTCAAACGTTATTTGCGGTCACTTTACCGCCAATACAATTGTTGTTGCACAGTTACTATTTTTCATTTAAAAATTACCGAGCAAAAACTCTAATTTAACATTTGTGATAGTAGATCTTAACATTTTGAACAGTTAAAATCAGAGAACGAAAATAAACGAAACGATATCCGAACCGAATTCTCAGAGGGATTCAAAAACGTTATTTTTCATTCGTTTCGTTCGTGAAGGCGAACGAAATCAAAGCAAACGTTTCATTAATGATCACTGGTATGCCAGAGGCATTGAACTCAAATTCCGTGGAAAGAGTCAGCATACGAATGATGATTGCCTCTTCTATCGCGTTGATTTTGAATTTTGCTTTTGACCTGTTTACCAATAGCGTTGTCATCATTCAGTGGTTGATGTTTGTGAACGTAGAAAAAAAATTTTATTTGAAGAATCTATCAATGAAGATGGCTTCTATACTTTTGTCCTCTTTATTTTCGTTTGCTTTGTTTTCTGTTTTACTCTGATATTCTAAGCCAAACATTCATCAAGTTTGAGTCAACATTCTTGATACGAACCCTACAAAAAATGCAAACTACGCAAAAAATGCTAAAGCCTTCATTAAATTGCTCATTTTTTTGTCATTAAAAATGAAAATAGAGCAGTTGAAATAGTACTAATGCATAGATTCAATTGGTGTGAGCGAGTGCGCATATAGTACGAATTGGAAAAATAATGTGCGACGAACTGCATTTTTAATGCATTGTTTTTGACGTTTCTCTCAATTCGCTCATCGTTAAGTTTCGATAATATATTTGCTGTCAGCTTCTTGTTTCAACGCAACTACACCCAAAAATAACTTTTTTTGTATTATTAACATTGTTTGTTAAATTTATTTCAGAAAATGCTATTAATAAGAAACTCTTCTCTTTATAGCAACCATATTATAGTTTGAAAAATACTCAAATCTTTGTATTGACAAGATTTCTTGATGGTTGTTTATCAACAAGATTCTTGTTTAGTTGAAAACAATTTTTTTTTAATATACCAGAATTTTTTTGTTGGTGTAGCTCCTTGCAAGAAGAACAAAATCAGCGACAACTAGCAACGTCGCTGAACAGTCAAAATTGGTTCTTGCCATGAAATATATTTCTATTCTATTCTCGCACAATAGACAAGAATAGGGTTGTCTTGCCCACCCGCCACTTGTTTTCAGATTTTAAAATTGGACAAAAAAATGAAGTGTCATACAGGCTTAACTGCGCAAAATAATGCGAAGTAGAGAATTTTTTGTTGTTATTCGACAATCGTTTAACGAATCGTTGTTTCGGTTTCATTTGTGTCTTTTCGTCATTCAATCATTTTGTTTTGTTTATGGTTTCGTTAGTAACACTAAACGAAAAACAAAACAGACGCTCAATCGTTCTTTTGTTGTATGAATCATTTTTGTTTCGTTCGCTTAAAAGATCAGAACGCAACAAAATAGAACGATTCATTTTTGTTTATTTTCGTTCTCTGGTTAAAATTGGTCATTCATTTTTTTTATCGAACATGTTTTTGTGTATATGTAGTGGCGGAACCACTCGGTGAAAATTTTCAAGCCACGAGGTCCGAGGTTCGAATCCGCCAGAAAATTTTTTCAATTAAAATTAATTTTTTTTATTCGTCCAGTACATGTACTGTAAAAATTGTTGTTAAACAAATTTTGGGGTAGAGCTACAATTCATTAAAGGTCGAATTCTCAATTTTTATCGTTTGGCTCGTTTTCAATTGACAGTTTACCGTTCGTATCGATAGAATTTACTGTAAAATTTTTTTTCTGTGTTCTATGTCGAGAAAAGCGCATAGAACTATTTCTTTTATGTTTAAAGTTTCCTGGAGTACATTTGTTACTTGATATAGTGCCGTCTCTATGGTTCTACCAGTTCTGTACGCATACTGACAGGGGTGTAAGGAGAATGATTTTTAGGAAACTCAACCTTAAATGGTTATCTACTCATTTTTCTAGAGTTTTTAGTAAGAAGAATGTTTGACAGATTGGTCTGAAGGATTTAGGGAGAACAGGGTCCCTGTAAATTTGAAAGGAATAATCTTTAAAAAATGTATGCTAACAATGGTTGCATGGTATGGTAAAAACGATTGGTTGCTCGATAAAATATAAGAGTTTCTTTATGTTATTTTTTTATATTTTTGGTTTTTTTTTTTTTTTTTTTGACCTCTGGGTAAAGGTATTCACAACGTTTAGATGTACAAGTGCTATTTGTTTTGTTTACAGTGAATTAGGAAAAACAATTTGTTCAAAAAATGGAAATTTCAAGAGAAGGTTTTCGTTGGATTATTTTTCACAACTTTCGACGTGGATGATCTCAACAAGAATGTGTCGATGAACTCAGTTCTTTGTATGACGATAAAGCACCATCAAAAACCACAGTATATCGCTGGTATAGTGAATTCAATTGTGGCCGTAGTTCCGTCGCCGACGAATTCCGTGAAGGTCGTTCAAAATCGGTTGTTGTGCCACAAAACATCGGTGCAGTACTTAAACTAACATAATAATGCAAGATCATCATGTGACATATCGTGAGATAGAGGCATCCTTGCACATTAGTTCTACTTCAATATATTCGATTTTGCATGAACACTTATCTGTTAAAAAAAATTTGCTCTCGTTTGATACCGCATAATTTATCAATCGCTCAAAAAAAGTTTCGCGTCGATTGGTGTAACGAAATGATTAAAAAGTTCTATCGTGGTGCTTCAAAAGACGTCTATGGAACCGTGATTGGTGGCGAATTATGGATATATGCGTATGAGCCGAAAACAAAACAGCAATCGACCGTGTGGGTATTCCAAGACGAGACAAATCCAACAAAATTTGTTCGCTCACGAAGCACTGCGAAGCAAATGTTTCTTCCATCCAATGGGTCATGTGGCTACACTAAGGGAAATAACGCATATTAACATTATCCACGCCTGAGTATATATTCCATTTAAATATTAACGTGGACAAATCAAATATTTTCCTTACAACTCGTTTTTTTTTCCGTATTTAAATTTTATTTATGCCACACACTGACACACATATTCCATACAGCTGCCAAGCAGCCGCCAAGCAGCAGCAGCATCGCACTCTGTTCCTGTGCGTTGAGTTTCTTCGTACCAGCAGTTGAAGGTCTTATAGTTCTCATTTAGTTAATATTTCAAGGGTAATATATCGTGAATATTTGGCAAATATGATTTGTGAGTGCGGTGGTGAGTGCGAAGCATGATGAATTCATGTAAGGTGAAGTGACAACTCGGTATTTTCTGAAGAATGTCACTCCACTCTACATGATTTCATCATGCATCGCACTCACCACCGTACTCAAAAATAATATTTTCACAAAAAGAAAATAAAATATACCACTAAATGGCGTTTGATATGGACGCAGCTCGTGGGAAATATTTAAATAAATTGTTTTTCAATTTCAATATTTTTATATAAATTTTCCTTAAATGCGATAGTTTTATTTTCAAATAGTAAATATTTGAAAGATATTTAAATATATTCTTGCATAATTTTAATATATTTTTTATTAATTCTGTTTAAATATTTTAATATTTTATTTAATTAAAAAAGTATTTAAATAAATTTTAAATATTTACGTGGTCGATTTAAATAAATGCGTTATTGGTGCAAAAATGACTCGCTTTTTGGATAAATTAAAAAAGTTTTTGGATAAATTTAATATTTTTTTCCCTTAGTGTACTGTTTCGCTTGATCAACGTAGGGCGGTCAATTCTGAATAGCACACGACCATTTGTTTGCCGGAAGTCTTCGGAGAAATTCGCAAAACCAACCGCCAAAGACGAATCATTCTCCACCATGACAATGCGAGCTCTCACACATCTCGTCAAACATGTACATTTTTGAGAAGTCAAATCGTCGAATTGATGACTCATCCTCTATACAGTCCTAATATGGCACCCAATGACTTCTTCTTGTTCCCGAATATCAAAGGTTAACTGCATGGTCAACGATTCACGAGCGCCGCAGAACCAGTAGAAGCGTTCCAAAAACCATGTTTTGGAGGTGTCTCAACAGGAATAGAAAAAATGCTTTGACAAATGGTTTGAACGAATGCAAAGTGTATTGATCGTCAAGGGGAATATTTTGAAAAACAATAAAGCCATTTTCATTTAAAAATTTTTGTTATTATTTGCTATTCCCGAAATATAAATAGTACCCCTCGTAGTACCCCTCACCTCATAAGTGTTGCCAAACGTTCAGGTCGTCCAAAAGAGGTCGTCACGCCAGAAATCGTCGATACAATCCATGGAATGATATTGGACGATCGGAGAATGAAAGTGCGTGAGTTGGCTGAGGATCTAGGCATCTCAACTGAGGATGTAGATACATCACATTTTACATGAATATTTCGTGATTGATGGGTGACGTGATTGCTCATACTCGACCATAAGCTCAGGCGTGTGACCACTCAAAGGAGTGAACGTTGGAGCATTCACATGCTAATGGTTAAACGATCACCGGCATTAACTTGAAACAAAAACGATAAGAGATGTGGGTCGAATGAAGAGGTCATCACTGAAACAAACACCTATTTTGAGAATCTTGATAAAACCTATTATTTAGTAGGAATGAAATTGGAAAAACGCTGGACTAAATGTATCGATCTAAAAGGAAAGAAATAAAACACTTTTTTACCCAAACAATACCTTTTATTCAAAGTCTCTGATATATAAAATTGCCCTCGCACGCCATTAATATTTAGTATGTTAGACCTTCGTTCCACTTAACTCCACATATATTTAACCATTGCTATTAGCAATCATCCTTTGCTATTAGCTAAACGTTGTCATACATCATAAAGTATTATTCTTGGAAATAGATTAAATTAGTTCATATCAATACTTAGTCCATGCACCGTCCTTTCATCTTTAATCCGACAACTGGTAATGCGAACACTTTCTCTGGACACTTTGAAGTGACCAAGGCATGAAAATATAACAACACATAATTAGATAAATTTTAAGACCAGACCAGAATTCAATTATTAAGCCATAACATAAAAGCAAACATAAAGGACTAAGCCACACAAACATACACTCGTACAGACATAAAGCAACAGAACTAACCACCATGTGAGGAAAATATTACAACAAAAATGTTAAATAATCCAGTGACAGTGACAAAAAAAAAGTGGCAAAAAAAAAAATCAAGAAATCCAGACAACTGAGTAGCCTATCATTAGCAAAGCATAATAAAATAATTGGTTAAAAGCACTGAGCAAGGAACGAGCAAAACCATATCCTTTTTTCAGAGTATTTCTTTGTCAACAATACATGGAGTGTAATTTAATAACAACAAATAATATCATATGTGAGGCAAAAATGTTAAAAGTAGGAATGTGCTCGAAATCGGAAATGAACTGAAAACTACGTGGGGCCACCACCACAGCGGGTGGTTTTCATTTTATTTACCAACACGCCAAAGTATAAGAACCCAAGAAATTGACACTGACCTCTGACATAAACAAACAACATATGCATATCTTTGTAGGAAAAACCACCCGCACCAACTTGTTTTTCACAAAACACACAAAAACATGTTGAAAAAAAAAACCATAGAAAATGTGAAAAATTTGACGCGAAAAAAGGGGGCGAAACAAAACCTTCACACATATCAACATTGGGCTAGGTCATTTGCGTAGACAAGCGGAAGGATTCTCACGGCAACCGGAACAACAACAAGTTAACCACAACAAATCGGCAAAATGTGTCAACAGTTTGCATAAAATACCAGCCACAAAGCATAACGACTAGCAGGATGCAAGACACACATTCACCCACAAAACCAACACACATCCACATATCCACACATCCACATGTCGAATCAAACACATGTGCCATTATTTATATGTGTATTTTTATCATTCAAGTGATAACCCATTCCTTGGAGGGTTTTTCAACAAAAGCTGAGGGCTCAAGCAGCCGCTCAATCACATTTACATGCATGCACGAACACAGCCACAAACACCCACACACTCAGTTGCTCGCTCTCCACACATGATTTTTGCGTCTTCACATGTGTATTTAGCCTCGCGTAACCTCCGCAACCAAGAACTTCAGCAACCAAGAACTTCCTCATATTAGCCAAGCACACACTCATTCACTTATGCACACACACACACAAAAACACATACAATTACATAGCGACCCATACTGCAAATGCCTACTTTTAAGCAAATAATAACAGAAAAACGATACAAATTCATATCCTTAGCTTGTTCGCGCACCCTTTCCTGGTTTTTTTTTTTTTTTTTTTGGTTTTTCGCTTTTTTATTGCCCATCCTGTTTATAAATATGCGACGATCTTGTTAACATTTGTTGCGAATTTGTTTAAAATTTGAGTGAAATAAAATACACCACATATGAGCAGCATGTGCTGCATGCCGGTTCCAACGAGTGTTAGTGGGAGTGTGTGTGTAGCAAGTGTATGTTGATGACTAGGGTTGATGATTGTCTGTTGGTTTCGCCGGAAACGGATATGCACCATTGTTGATAGTTAGTTGAGTGTGTAAAGTGAATTTTAATCGTTCTGTTCATCATTCATATCGTCATTTCTGCCGTTTCTTTATTTATCGCTGAATTTGTAATCAGTTTTATTTGAGTGATTTTGTGTGAATTTGCTTGTGTTGGTGTGTGTGTGTGTGTGTGTATGTAGCTGTTTTGTTTTTTTTTTTTGCTGTGATGAGCATTATGTTGCTGGTATATTTACAATATTGCAGGTCAAGGTCATTGCATTTTTTACTTTGATTTTGAACTGTACTACTTTACCTTTTAAATTGAAAAAAAATCGGCTTAGGAGTCCTGCCAAAATTAGACTAATCCACTTTTAAGGATATCGAAATGCATAGCATTACTTCGAGTGATGCTATTGTCAACAGTCACAGTTCTAAATGCAATTTTTTTAGACGACAAACGTTGACACAGCCCACGGTCTTTGTGCAATAAACAGCCAGGTTAATTTTTCGAAAGCGGACGTTGTTAAAACCACTTATGCTAAAAAAAGTTATAGCCCACAACGGTCTGAGTTTTTTTTAACTGAAAGTTTATATGAGAATTATAGTCATATTACAAGAGACAAACGTTTCAAAAACTCATTCCTTCCTTCGCAAAGTCACTAGACAATGAGCAAGAGAAGAGTTGTACCAAATACGAAATCCATCAGACACACAATACACTGAGCCCATACAAAAGTTGGTCAAAAATAGAAGAAGTGCTCTTACCATAATGAATTTTGGTAAGCTTGGTTAGTTTAAGCTTCTTAAGAAAACTTTCAAAAATAGTTTGAATCGGTCAGTCCCTAGGGGTACCTGTCTAGGACCTATAATAACTTTTTATATGATTTTGTATGGGAAGAACCTAAAGGGTTTTTCATTAAGGATTTGACAACGTTTTTTTTAAATAAAACGCAAACAATTTGAGATATTTCAAAAAATTTATTATCGGCTTAAAGTACAATCATGAATATTTATGAATAAAACTCATCTTCGTTCATATGACCACCGCGGTCACGTATGCAGCGGTCAATTCGTTGAACCCAATTCTCAATGACTCGGCCACACATTTTGGACGAAACGCCCGCTATTTCGCATTCAATGTTGGCTTTGAGCTCTTCCAATGTCGTCGACTTGTTGGCATAGACCAATGGCTTGACGTAGCCTCAAAGAAAATAGTCTAGAGGCGTTAAATCGCACGAACGAGGCGGCCAATTGACTAGCCCATTTCCTGAGATAACACGCTCATCAAACTTACTCTTCAATAAATCGATTGTAACGTGTGCTGTGTGGCTTGTGGCACCGTCCTGTTGGAGCCACATGTCGTTCAAGTTCATATCTTCCAATTAGGGCCAAAAATAATCCGTAATCATGGCGCGATAACGATGGCCATTCACAGTAATGTTACGATGCTGCCGGCATGCAAGCCACACCAAACAGTTATTTTGTGTGGATGAAGTAGTGATTCATGAAGAACATGTGGATTTTCACCCGACCAATAACGCATATTTTTCTTATTGACGAACCCATTGAGCCAAAAATGAGCTTCGTCACTGAAGATGATTTTGCGATGAAATTCATCATCTTGGCGCATCTTTTTCAGAGCCCAATCGGAGAACGTACGACGCTTCAAATGGTTCATCGGTTTCAATTCTTGAGTGAGCTTGATCTTGTATGGTTGTAAACCAAGATCCTTACGCAAAATTCGCTATAAAGTGATCTGGGCGACGCCCAATTCTTGAGTACGCCGTGGAATTGACTATTTTGTAGCGTTTGCCACGGACGCCTGAATGGCAGCGATATTTTCGACACTTCGACCAAACCGTTGTCTCACGGCAACATCACTTAACGACTATGTAGACTCAAATTTTTGCACTAAACTTGTTATTGTCTGTCTACTAGGGCGAGAATTACGACCGAAAATTGCAATTAACGCTCTTAAAGTTACAATCACCGACTACAAATTTCGGTAGTAAATTTTTATAATTTTCAGACGTTGTTCGTTCGTCTACTTTACCATGATGAAAATGTTGAATTTACTAAACTAATTGAAAGTGACAGTTCGTTGCTGAGTGAAAGGGTGCGTTCAGAAATTTAATTCAAAGTTGTCAAGTCCATATTGCAAAACCCTGTACTAACAAAAGTTGACCGATCGTAACAACACTCATTTAGAATGCTAGAAAAATAGAGTAATACATGTGAACTGAAAATGGTGGAAATCGGTTTGACCCTAGAGGTACCCGTCTTGAACCTGTATTAATGATTTACATGGTTTTATATTGAAGTAACATTCTAAGGTAGTTACATACTAACGAAACTCGATCAGAATGCTAAAAAAATTGTGTAATGGATGTGTACTAAAAATGGACGAAAACGGTTAAACACTCGGGGTAAACCTCCCAATTGGATCTATATTAACTTTATACATGAATTTCTATTTTGAAAATTTATAAGTTCGTTCAGAGATCAGTAAAAGTCGATGAATTTTTTCACGTAAATTGAAAGAAAATTGATTTTTGTGCTTTGAAATGAATAGATTTTTGTTTTTTTTTTTTTTTGAAAACATTTTATTTATAAAATGTAACGAGTGGAATTGTACGTGAGGTCGAATACCGATTTCCGAGGCTGTGTGACCTATAACTCTAAAGCTTTCCGATATCGCAAATTTGGGTTGTATGGGATATGCCACACGCCCAATAAAGATATTCGGTGCACTCCTTCTCCCTACTCTTATACTCTTATAATAATTATGAAAACCGGTTGAGAAACACAGGAGAAAATGGTTCTTTACTGTTCTGCCTACGCCTATTTATATATAGATGGGATTTCTCAAAGAATCGATAAAATTTCTTTTAATTTTTTTTTATAGATACTGTAGGAAAATATAACGTTCGTACGATATTTGTTAATATGAATGCGGGTCTCGATGGAAATTTTTTTTTTGACTACTTCAATTGGATAATTTTTTTGAATGTTCTATATTTTTTGACCTTTTTAAAAATTCCGTCAAAATTTACCTACTCAGTTTTTTGATATGTTGAAAACTGTGTTTTTAAAAATATTTTTCCTAAACGCTCAAAAACAAAAAATCTACAACAATGAAATTATCCAAAAGTAGGGATTTTAAAGTTCTATAGAATCCACAAATATTATTTTTTTTTTTTACTGACAATTTGGTGTATTTAATATAATTTTTTATTTGAAGTATTTCTTTTACAACGATACCTATTTTTTTTTTTGGGTTTTAAGACAAACACATTTTTTATTTTTGTCCACTATATGATCTCATATGAATCAAGTAGGCTTCGAGAAATTCGAATCACCAAGAAATCACGTTCAACTAACCTTGATTGTAAAATTGGTCTGAAAATTCAAAAGAATTCAAATTTCATAAAGAAACTCAGACATTTTTTTTAGACAAAAATCTTGGAGATTATGTGGAGATTAACTTTTTTACATACATCACAGGTCAAACTCTTATAGCTTTTATAGTTTTGATGTAAAAGGCCCTCATACAAACTTCCAGTAAAAATAAAAAAAAAACTTTATTCTACTTTAACCTTGTCTAACAAAACTGATTAGCATTACAGCCTATTTCAGAACTTTACCACAGGTACCCTGTTGTATTCAAAATTTCCTGACTGTGGAGGTATTCTGGGGAACTGTATTGGATTGTGGAATGAGCGAAATTTAGAAAAACAAATCAATTAAATACTATATTTCATTTATGGAAATTTGTAAAAGGCTGTTACAACATGAGACAATCGAATGGTTCCAACTTTCAATCAACTGGGATTATTAAAAGTACTGGCATTACTGACAATACTTACAAAACTGACAATAATATCAATATTGATAATACTGAAAATACTGATATTACTGACAATACCATCAATACAGTTGATTCTGCCAATACTAACAATAATTATAAAAAAAAAAAATAAATAACTGGCCATTTCAGCCCTTGAAAGGACTTTGACCTAGCTTCTTATGATCTATTGTGTTGTGCGTGTTATTAAGTTTGTACACAATTGACCGAGAAATGGACCTACAGGTTTAACGCCGACTCCGAACGGCAATGTTCTTACTCTCAAGAAGCTTTACATGGCATTTTGATTACTCTCTGAGGTTTGCCATTGTCTGCAGAGAGGTGGCGGCCGAACAGAAAAATTATTTTAATTCAAATAATTTTCTGTCGCTGCTGGGGTTCGAACCTGGGTCTCCAGGTTCTATGACATAGCGGCCACTCACTTTCACCAACTACGCCACGGACGCCACGATAATAATAATAATAATAATAATACAGACAATTGCACTACAATGCCAATACAAATTATGCTGATAGTATTGACATAATTGACTATACTAACTGAACTGATAATATTGACCATACTGCCTATACTAATATTACTGACGATATTATCGTTGATAATTTCAAAGATTTTTGGGTTGTGGCTTTAAATGAATTAATGCTGAGAATGTGCAAAAAAGCTGTAGTAGCTAAACTCTATTGTTATTGCATGTACTGAAAATACTGACAATACTTACAATATGTCAATACTGACATGTCAATGATCAGTACTGTCTGACTGATTGCTGTCAGTACTGAAAATAATTACCACTGACTACTGACTACTGCCTACAGACTACTTATTACTGACTACTGTCTACTCACACTGACCACTGAATACTGTCTACTGACTACTTACTACTGACTATTGATAACTATAATTTTTGTTTTTTATTTCAGCTTTGAAAAAAAGAGATTTCAGGTGCCAAATCTATTTAGGAAGTCTGTCTTGATTCGAAATGTTATGATAGATTTTTGGGAAATATGTGAAACCCAACCAAGTGAAATCCTTAAAAACAAACTTTGTAGGATGTTCTAAACGTAGCTGGAACCCGTAGAAATATGATTAATTCAAATATGAAGCAAGCTGTATGCCTTTACCTCAGTCAATTCTATTTGTAAAGCAATCTCATTCAACATCCCTAACACTGACTACAACTTTTAAGTTATGAATATTAATGAATTTTTATTTTTAGTTTATTTTAAATGAGGTAAGAAATGCAGAAAAGTTAAAGCGTATAACGTAATCATGGCCTGGCCTGGATTCGAACCCAGGACCCCTGGTGTGGCAGTCAAGTGCGCTACCTACTTAACTACTGAGGCCTCGGAACCAGTGTTTCTTTCTGGGTAGATCAGATAAAAAAGCATTCAATCAAATATAGCATAATGACCCGCGACCACATTAATAAAGATTCATGGTGCTCGAAACGGTCTCGAAGACTAGGTACCATCAGGCCGTTATTCGTCCACCAACCAGTAGAGAATCATAGATAGCACGAAGAGTAGCAGACCTTGTGCTCATGTTTTTTCCATTAACCCATATGCATTCAATTGTACTGAGGTCATCGGCAGTAGCTCGAGTTAACATCACAAAGTCCTCGAAATGGTCTTGAAGTCTAGATACTAGCATGCCGTTTTTCGTTCTCCAGCCACTAGAGAAAAGTAGATGATACGGAGAGTACTAGATCTTGTGGTCCTGTGCTGAACCATTCGCATCCAAATCTATTGAGATCACCGTTAGTAGCTCCAGTAAACATTCTAAAGTTCATATATTTTTCTTAGTTGGTCCAGAAATGCGGCTACCAAAACGAGGCTACCAAAAGCCTTTTCAAGCAATATTCGACGAGTACCTAAGGCTTATCAATCTACTTCCGAAGCTTGCTCTCAGAATTAGGGCGATCATTGACGAAGGAGCAAGAACCAGCCTATAGTGAGGTGATTAATATTATAATACTTTTTCATGTAGATGGTTATCCATTTCGGGTTTCTGAAAGTGCAGCCCTGGAATTTGGGATTTGAAAATATTGAACTCTTAACCACCGAACAACGCGTTAAAATTCTCAAGGGAGGTTTTAGGCAAACTTTTTTTTAAATCAAATTTGTTTTAAGAGTAAATTTTACTTTAAACGCGTTTTTCTCGAAACATACTTTATCAACAGGGGCCACACTACAGCGAATAAACAAATCGACCGATTTCAATTTTTTTGTTTTTTTTTTTTTTCTTTAAATCAGTTTGTAATGTAATTCTACACATCTTTCAACAAGATGAGCGACCTTGGAAGATTTTTCTAGTTCTTATACGCAACAATAGGGTCAGAAATAATGTAAATTTTTCCAACAATAGGGTCAGAAATAATGTAGATTTTTCCAACTCAGCAAAGTACCTGGGAGTGATCCTGGACAGCAAACTGTCCTGGAACCTCCACATAGACCGCACCATCAGCAGATCAACAGCCTCATTGTTGACCTGCAGAAGAATTTGCGGCAAAAACTGGGGGTCAAGCCCTAAGATAATGTGCAATCTCTACACTTTGATCGTCAGACCCGCACTTACATATGCGTCTGTAGTGTGGTGGTCGAAAACCCTACAAGGATCAACCATCAAGCGGTTAGGACAAGTTCAAAGATGTGCAGGGATATGTATGACTGGCTGCATAAGATCCACGCCAACAGCAGCCCTCAATGTCATCTTAGGGCTCACCCCAATCCACATACACGTCCAGATGGAGGCGAAGCTCAGCCTTCACAGACTTTTCCATCTAGGTTATACTGTCCCAAACCATCCCTTAAAGGGACACCTCACCTTAATTACAACCCTAAAGCGAGAAAAGGAATTCTGCATGCCATTAGATGACATGCTTCCCAAAAGCCGTTTTAACAAAAACTTCATCGTAGTTATCCCCCCCCCCAGATTCAATTGGGAACACGAGAAACTAAGCGCGTCCGAAAACGACCTTGTGTGGTGCACAGATGGCTCCAAAATGGAGAAAGGCACGCGAGGCACTTTGGAGAACACTCCAATGAGAGCCACTTCTTCAGTGCAGGTCTATTCACCACAATCTTTCAAGCGGAAATCCTTGCCATTAACAGATGTATCAGACTGAACTGTCTGAAAAATGTTAGGCGCAAATCAATTTTCGTCTTCTCTGATAGTCAAGCTGTCCTTAAAGCTCTAAAAATCACCCATTATAAAATCAAAGCTAGTGCTGGAGACTGCCTACGTCCTCAACGACCTGGCTGCGCAAAACAACAAAGTTACTCTACAGTGGATTCCTGCCCACTGTGGTTTTAACGGGAATGAAAGAGCAGACTCCCTAGCCAAACAGGGAGCAGCATCACCACTCATAGGACCGGAACCGTTTTGTGGGGTTGGTAAGAATCTCTTTAAGCAACACGTCAAAACAACCTCATTCCGCGAATCTCAAGACATTTGGAAGAACTGCTTAGGACAGATGTGCACTAAGCAAATATTTCCAGAACTTTCTCCCAAGAAATCGAACTTTCTTATCAACTTAGGGAAGAAAGACTTAAAGATGATGACCGGAATTATAACTGGACACTGTAAACTAAAGAAACACCTACATAAAATGAATCTCGCTTCTGATTCATTATGTAGATTATGCCTTGAGGATGGAGAAACCTCCAGACATATTCTCACTGAATGTCCAGCTCTTCTCCATATAAGAAAGAGAATCCTAAATAGCGAAATAGTCTCTCAAGGACACCTTGCGATCCTCAACCTCGAAAACATACTATGTTTTCTGAAAAAAACTAAAGCAAACGAACTGCTTTAAGCAAAGAAAAGGTATGGCACAATAGGCATCACAGGATGCCGCAGTCCCAGAGCTAAATTAGCTCGCCGCAAACATATCTATCATTCATTTCGGTTAAAAATGTCATTCAAGTATGTTTTTTGAACGAATTCTTCATTTTCTTTTTCAGACAATCCGAAGCCTAGCTGATGTGGCCCGATTTTCACCTTTTTTAATAATACACATGCTTCAGCGCCATCTTTATTTATGAAAAATAATTATAAAAAACAAAACATAAATTCTTTTTTTAATATACTAAGGATGTTAAATGAACCAAGGATGCTAAAAAATTATTTAAAATATGTAATAAGCTTTTGTATAAAAGATCTTCTAAAATATGACTTGCATTTTACTCGCTTTTGCATAAAACCTCCCTTAAATTGTTCTAAAAACAACAAAGCTGATTTTTCAAAACCAAGTTTTTTTCAGCGATGAGGCCCATTTCGCGCTAGGTAGATACGTGAATAAGCAAAATTTCCGTGTATGTTGCTCTGAAAATCCCCAAGCGATTGTGGAGTAGCCATTGCATCCACAAAAAGTGACTGTCTGGCATGCATTATGGTCTAGTAGTGTCATTGGTCCGTATGCTTTTGAAAGCGACCAAGGAGCGTTGTATTGAATTCTGGGCGCTATGGCCGTATGTTGACAGATTTTTTTGGTCTGAAATGGAAGATATGGGTCTGGACGATATGTGGTTTCAATAAGATGGGGCCACAAGCTACACAACAGCATCAATTAGGGCTTTGTTGCAACATAAATTTACAGGATGACTTATTTCGAGATTTGGCGATGTCAATTGGTCTCCGAGATCATGCGATTTGAAGCCTCTGGACTTGTTTTTTTTTTTTTTTTGGGCTACGCAAAAGGTGGTGTTTACGTGAATAAACCCTTCACTCTTCAGCAATTAAAAACCAACATTCGTCAAGTCATTGCCGAACGAGTGTGTGAGTTGTGCACAACAATCATCGAAAATTATCTCAAAAAGATTGAGTCCTTCAATACTCCCGTGGAGGACATTGAATGATATTGTATTTCACGTATAATGGCAAAGTCCAAAAATTTTAACGAAATAAATATTTTATCAAAATCTGCATATTTAGTGTTTTTTTTTTTAATTTTACCTTTCTTACTTTAAAATGGATAACCCTTTATATAACTGTAGGGTTTTGTACTTGAGATCATCTGGGGGTTTTAAGCCCGAGAGCTTATTCAATATTTTTCCTTGAATATTTTTCAATTATTCCGACCATACTTATGAAATTTAAGAAATTTTGATTTTTCAAGAAAAATTCTGAAGTCACTTCTATGAGAGAATTTATATCATTTGAATATATCGCAAACATCAAAGAAATAAGATTTCTCATTAAAAGCCTGCTCTTGCTATAAAAAAATAAACTCCTTTTAACAACCAAACACATCCTGCCACAAAAAATTCTAATAAAATGAATATCAAATAATGTTGCTCATGCATCAAAGAGTTACCAAGGATATTTGGCAAAAGTAGAAAAAAGGAGTACAAATAAAAATGAAAACAGTCAACTTTTTGCCGATTGCAAATGTGCGCCGACTGGGTAAAGCAAATGAGGAAAATTCAATAATGTCACAATGACATGAACGCGGCGTCAAATGCTTATGAGGAAAATGTTTTGCTGATGATGAGTTCGAGAATGATGATGATGGAAGGAAACAAGAGCAGAAGCTTTGGCAGTGGCAGTGGCAGGATTTAAGAAATAAAACTTAAAATGAAAGAATTTGCAAAATAAAATTAAAATATCGATCAGAACAACTCCAACCCCTTTCATGGTATCAACACAAGAGGCAGAAGCGGTAGCAGAGGGAAAAACAACAACAAAAACAACAAAAACAACATCAAGATGTTGTTGATGAGCAAATGAAAGCAGGCACAAACTTTCACTTTGTGCCGCAAGAAGCTAAAGCATAAAACACAACAGCAAGAACGTAGAAAAAAAAATCCGTTTTATAAGAAAAGCGGAAAATCGCTGGAAGCGCTAACGAACATTGATGAGCAGCTACAACAACAACAAAAACAACAACAGCAACAAGAACATCAGCAACAAATAAACACCAAAAACGTAGGTTTATGCCAGAAGAAAAGCGGACTCCATGCAGAAAATAAGAAAACAGCCAAGCGGGCAAAGGACGTGGCAGCGACAAAGGATGTCGAGGCAGCAAATGCTACAAATAAAAGCTGACGCTGAAGCTGGCTTCAAACGCCAAGTCAAAAACAGCAGTAGAAGAACAAGCAGCCGAAAGAAAAAAAAAACCCTTACCGGATACGGATGTGGATGCTTAGCTTGGCTTGAAGAGTCCTTTTCAACATTCATTTCGAGCGTGCTTTTGAAATTTAAAAAAAACCCATCTCAAGGGTGGCATTTCCCCCCCCCCCCCCCCATCCCCTTTCCCTCGCCCACGCTTTCCTGCACCCACACCCTTACATTTTTTTAATTCATCAGCAGCTATTTTTTACAACGGCACAACCGACCACCCCCGCACTCGTTACCCCCTTCTTCTTCTTCTTCTTCTTGATTATGCGCTGCCTTATCAGCTGCCAAGGCTCAGTCAGTCAAGACTGTGTTCGGCTCGGCGTTATCCTTTCACTGCGCTGCTTGGCTTGCTTTCTCTCTCACTCTTTCACTCTCTCCCCCCTCCCATTGCTGCTTGCTTTATTTTCGCTTTTATACTTTTTCATTAAAAAAATTTCGCAGCAGTGTTGCTTTTGCTATGGCGACATTTTTTATCCCCCCCTTACTTAAAATTTTTTTGTTTTCAATTTTTTTTTTCTTATTTTTTTATTCAGCACCAAATTTTTTCCTTTTCTTTTTTTCTTAACGAATTTTTCTTAATTTCATTCACCCCTTGCTAAAAACAGGACGATAGCAAAGCTAAAAACAACAACAACAACAACAAAAACAAAAATGTAAAATTTCAAATTTTTCTTCGTTCGCATTCGCGTCGTTTATTTAAATTTTCGCGTTGTTGTCGTCTTTCGCGCTTTTCACTTCGTTCCTTTTTAATAGCTTCGAATTTTTCTTCGTTCTGGCGCGCGATTTTTTCTTAAACTCTTCTAAGGCTCAAAGGATACCGCGGAAGTGTGCTACATTCACGTACGGTGCGGAGAGCGCGCAGAATGGGTGTCAGTCAGGATTTATTGTTGGTGTTGTGTGTTGTTTTTGTACACGTCTGGGGACACATTTTTTTCCAAGCGTTATTAACGCACCCACTCATTCTTGTCAAAGAGCTGCTGGGCGGGGGCGGGTAGTGGTGGCAGCGACTGGGTTAACTCAGTGGGCAGAGATTGCAGAGTGCTGCGCCGCACACAGGACGGGGTTAAAATAGAAAAGTATTACTTAAAATCGCGTGCACTCAAAAACGTTTTAAGAACTTTGCAATATCACTTGCGGCTACAACAACAATAAGAACAACATAGCCGCTAAAGAAGCCAAGAAAGAAAAAAAAATAATTTTAAATATATCATAGTTGCATTGTACATTTTTTATTGCCTTTTTTCCTTAGAGTCTGTATGGAAGAATACACTTTTACTCTGAGAGACAACGCTGGGTGTACTGTACGACTGCAGAACGATTGTATCGCAAATGCGAGGTTCTATTGGGCATCCAGGCAAAGGCAAAGGGTGGGCCTGATGACTTGTCCGAGTTGACCTGTATAGAAGACTTAGGCAATCAAAATTGCGTCGATGCCCAAGACAGTTGAGAGAAAATTTAATACTTTCATACTCTATCAAATATGTCGCATGTCGTTGAATTCGGTTCAGAAGCTCCAAATAAGGTCTTAAAACCCCACCCGAATGTGCTGCAATTGTACAGCATTTTTTGCCTAATATATATATGCGGTATAGACCATGCGAAGATCAGTTGGATTGAAGAATTTCTAACACCATTTCAAAAAAATCTAGGCACTTGGACGTTTCTTTTAACATATTGAACATTGAATCATTCCAGTATTTGGGAGTATTTGGCTCAACAAGATCTAACTTCATATTGGACAAACAACGTTGTGATAAACTCTACTCCATTAGCAAGCCTCCACTCGGAGATTTTTTTCAAGTCATTAAGTAGTGGGTCATTCATATTTTGAATTCTTCTTTTGAATACTTCTTTCTCTCAAACTTATTTATATTAGTTCAATGGGTAGATAAATTTATCAGACCGCTTCATATCATCTTTAATAAATCTTTGGCCTTAGGTACCTTTCCATCGTACTCGAAATCTTCCCATCTCACACCTATATATAAAAAAAATGACAAAAGATCTGTCAAAATTATAGGGGTATTGCACTATTTTCAGTTATTCCAAAACTTTTCGAAAAACTCATATGTGGAAAGCTTAAAGGTCTAGTGAATCCATTACTAAACGAACCACAGGATGGTTTTGGTAAGCGTAGATCAACCACAACAAATCTTGTAATTTTAGTCTCACATGTGCTTACTGAAATGAAAAAAGGACACCAGGTCGATGCGGTCTATACTGACTTTAGTAAAGCCTTTGATCGTGTTGATCATGTTATCTTATTTCTAAAATTGCAGAAGTTTGGTATTTTTGGTTCTGTACTGACTTGGCTCAAATCTTACCTACACGAAAGGTCCCAGTACGTTAAGTTCCAAGGTATATTGTCTAAGAAAATATCTGTCTCATCTGGTATTTCTCAAGGCAGTCATCTCGGTCCACCTCTTTTCAATATCTTTATCTCTGACTTGTCTGAAGTATAAATTGGCATTCCACATCTAATGTAAGCGGATGATCTAAAAATTTACCACGTCATTAAGAGTCATTAAGAGGAAGTTGATGCCAGTTTCTTACAGTCGAAACTATATGCTTTGGAACAATGGTGTAATCTAAGCAGGCTCTATCTCAATGTAAGTAAATGTAACGTTATTAGTTTATCCCGGAAGATTCTAGGAACATTCCACGGTGACGGGTGTTACATTTGCACGCCTTAAAATATCAATATTTTAGCATACATAAAAGTATTTAAATTTCTTGTAGTTATAAAAAATTGCTTTTATGCTTGTCTATCAATACGTGGAAAAAATCTTTCAAAATCATGGTCAATGTTTGTGTAATTTTTATAAAAGTACCTGTGACGGGTGTTACGAGTACTCATTGAAAAATCAGACTTCACTTTGAATGTTTGTGAAATTCAGCCAAACTAGAATTGTTAAAAAAATCATTTTAATTTCTGTCAATAAAAAAATCTTTGACGATTAACCCTGTATTAAAAAAAAAAAAAATTAAAAATACGTTTTGGAGGTTTTTATTGCAATTTTAATGTGTGACGGGTGTTACACAGATTGTGACGGGTGTTACACGAGAAAAATAAAGACAAATTTAAAAATGATTAAGTTAATGGAGACAATCACAGGATATTATATCTTCAATTATTGAAATATTATGTAGTTTGGAATATGCTGTTGTCCCGTATGCAATGTTATTTCCACACAAGTGCATAAAATAATGACTTTTTTGTATGGACGGAATTGGTTTTAAGGGGTCCCACCTCTTTATAAGAACTTCCTTTATTGAATTGACGTCAGCGCTGTCTACGTACATGTATTTAATGCCTTTTGGGTCCTTAGCCAGATAATCGAAGCAATCGAACACATTATTTAAATTCACTTTTCGAGCTTTTGTGGCACACCATAATCTGCGCTTCGCTGTTGCGCCGACACCATCGATGGGACCTTTTCCATGGCCAGTTGCGAAAAATGACCACTCAGTATCGACGCCCCAATCTTCTTTACTGAAACATATGTTCGATAAAGTGAATTAATTTTTGAATTGAGCTGCACATCCATCACTAAATATTGATATTTTAGTCATTTGGGGATAATCAACTTTTAAATCTTCTATCATTGTTTTAAGGAATAGCCATACGGAAAACTTGTCATGAGAGAGATCGGAACTTATTATAACGTATGATATGCATTTAGTGCCAGATTGTAACCAACAGCAACCTGTGAACAAGGTAGCTTGCGGATGGCGCCAGTGTGCACTCTGAATTTCATCTTGAGAAACTATAGCGTAGTTCTCGGCGAAATCAATTTGCAAAAGAGCTGCAGTTTCTGTAGTTTATTCTTTTTTGTGTTGCAAAAATTTTGCTTGTTGGGACTTAACGAAGCAGTAAAACTTAAACTTTTCAGTTTGATCTTGCAGCATTTTTATAAGTTCTTGTCTTGTGCCCGTTATTGTTTTTATTTGAAGCCATTTATCGGGAGATTTACCCCATTGTTTCCATTGTATATTTTGAGTTGTGTCAACAGATAAAGGAAGGATATCCCAAACAGAAAAGCAAGACGTACAGTTTAGAACCATACAATTTTCATCGTTTAAGTCGCAACATATTTCACCCAAGTATTCATTGTAGGTTTTTATAGAAGAAGTAAATTTTTGTAAAGCACTTATTAGAAATTTAAAATTTGCATGATACACGCACACGCAAACTTCATGGGGCACCTCCGACGTTGGTCGCACGTGTTCAGGTCTAAATTCATAAAATTTACTTTTCGCAATTATAAATTCGGGGTTATCGGATTTGAATAGTGCGAACACCTCAGCAACAGTCATTAGCAAGTGCCGTTTGATGACTTTTGACTTAACACCTGTGTCAGGATCCCTAACTGTGATGGCGTCTTTACGGTTGGGCGACTGTCGGCTGATATCATCACGTTCGTAAAATTTCTTAATAATACTTACATATATCATTCATAGACACGGCATCGCTTCTTGGCTTTTCTCTCTGCAGACATAATTGTCCGGGCAATATTTCCTGTACAAGCTGCATAACGACGGATTTTTTTTTATGGGCTCGCAGGCAATGAAGTTTTTGCTTTAACGAATGCCTTACGCAGGGTTTGTATACACTTGTATGAGCCTAAAGGACTTTGCAATACTCCACTTACTTGTTCTGTATTATTTTGTTTCTTCTCTCTACATTTCCGTACCGCTTTAAATTTTTCTCTCCTCTGCTTGTCTCTTGCCCTCTCTTTTTCCAAAAAATGCCTAGATTTCTTCTTATTTTTCTTCAAATTTTCCCTGCTTCTCCGTTTCCTAGTTGCAACGTTCATCTCTAAAAATATGAATAACATTAATATGTGTAGGGTATGAAACAACAAATATACACAAATCTTACCTAATTATTGAGGTGAAATAGTTTGGAAAAAAAAAATTGTGACGGGTGTTACACAATTTTGTCGAGCTATATTGACGATCTGCAAAAACAGTAAAAAAAAATAACTTTGAAAATTAATAACCTGCAAGCATAACCTTACTTTTGTAAAGTTACACCAAAATTGGATTACAACTTTTGTACTTACATAACTATTTGGTGTTTTTTGTGACGGGTGTTAC
Organism: Pherbina coryleti; assembly: GCA_943735915.1. Classification (NCBI taxonomy): domain Eukaryota; kingdom Metazoa; phylum Arthropoda; class Insecta; order Diptera; family Sciomyzidae; genus Pherbina; species Pherbina coryleti. Next base: position 159,999,380 of record OX030950.1, on the reverse strand, counting down.
CAATAACGTAGCAAGTTTAAATATTCTAAAATATTGCTTCTGCTAATGTACTTATTTTAGATTACAACAGCTAACTGTTATTTTCAACAATTTTCTTTTCATATTCAACTTTAATATTTTTACTGGCAACTTATTGACGCATAAAACGGTGCATACAGTTTTGCTTTATTTCAAAAGTGAAAAATATTTTTGTAATAAACTTAACTTTAAAGTGGAAAATATGTTACATTACCATTTATTTTTAATTTTTAAAAATATGGCACTTAACTTGGATTAAATCTTTGCCATAAATAATAGGATTTAATCCGATATCTTAAAATATAAAATTTTTTCTTGGGAACGATTATCTTGGAATGCTCCTCTAGTAGAGAATAACCGCTACTTTCTGAATAACATTGACCTTAACAGAGTAAATCATATCGTAGATCTTAGCGTACTTCTGGACAAGCTACGCTTTAATCTTCATTACAACAAAATTTTATCTAGAGCTAGTAAGCAACTCGGATTCATAAAAAGACATAACTAAGACCCTTTATAGTACATTAGTGCGCCCAATACTTGAATATGCCTGCATAATCTGGAATCCTGCTTTTGAGTCCCATAGTGCTAGATTCGAATCTATCCAAAAACAATTTCTGCCCTCGAGACTTCAGTAATCTGACACCGTACGAACACAGACTAGGCCATTTGAATCTGATGCCTCTATCATCACGGAGAATCTTACTAAGTTCATGTTTCACAATTTATGTTATAACTGGAGTTATCATGCAAAAGGATATTGATGTTCTTGGAGAATATTTTGAAAAACAACAAAACCAATTCCGATCCTAACAATATGTTTTTTCATTATTAGGCCCGAAATATAAATAGCAACCGTAGTAAACCACCACCGATGACGAGTTCACTGTACAAAATGCCGTCGACCACAATATGGGTCGATCTATCCTTAATAAACACGGAATCTATCAAAGTTATCATCAACACGATATGCAATAAGTTTTGACACGAGATCTTTAATTTGACACTCGTTCAAATGCCTAACGAAAACTCGTCAATATTAACGATTTGATCTAGTAGTTGGTGGAAGAAAAGTGAATTGACTAAGGTAAAGGCATAACACTAGTCGCAGATTCAAATTCACATGTTTCTACGGCTTTCCACCACGCTTAGAACATCATACACAAGTTTCACTTGATTGCTCCTTCCCATTCACCAATCTATTACCCCATTTCGAAGCAAGGCAGACTTGACTGAATAGGTATTATACCTGAAATCCTTGCTTCAAAGCTAAAAAAAAGCAAAATATATCTTGCATCAAAAGCTATCTATTTTCAATTGAGAACTGAGGCCGATTGATTTTCGGGATTCTAGAATTTTGTGCAAAAACTCGGTTCGTTTTCAGCAGAGTCAGTCACGGATGACCCAGTATCCTTAAAAAAAGTAGAAATCGGCGAAGACGTCTGATTTTTAACTGTTTTAATGAATAACCAAAAGTTTTTGCGCCTTTTGGGGAAGAGAAGAATCTGTTTTCTTATGCAAGTTTCGTACAGAAACTTTTCCCTTTTTAAAATTGCATTACAGCGATTTCTAGCCTTAATGCAAAATCTTCTAGTATCACCGTTCTTGTTCGAAAATGTTGCAAGTCTTCCTCTTTGGAATTGATAGCAATTCTGCAAACATCAAGTAATCAGGAGTGATCTTTTGACTTAATTTATTTGGGTTGAAAAATGATGGTATAAAAAATATAATGTCTTATACCAAAAGAACGGTGGCATTTACATTTCTATCAGCAAAGAGCAATTTCCAATTGATTCTACAGTTAAAATTATTTTACTCAATTCAATTTATCTTTCCATAAAACCAAGCGATCCTCTTCGGGGCTTTAGTCATAGCAATGCAAAGGTTAGAATATGAAAAAGCAGCGGATATGATGCACTGGTGCACGTACAGTCACATCATATTTTTCATGATGCGAAGTTAGGAAAAGGTCTAGGGCTTTATATCTTTGTAGACCAACTCTAGGCATGATAGTTTGTTTCTTACTCTAGTTGAATCAGTTGATTCGATTCAGCAAGAAGCTCCTTCAGGTGATATTTGACCTGAGTGACATAACCAAGCCGGGTTCTAGACATTGAAATCCCCAGCAACAACAGATCTTGCTGTCAGAGATCAGCCACAAAATGTGCGTTATCAAATCAGATAGAGATGCGTTATCAAAGAGAGAGTACAATTTGTTAAAAGTGGGCTCCCTGACTAAATTCTGACTTCTGTAGACGAAGCAGAAGTGTAGCAAGCGAATCGAATGATTCTCCACTGTACGGCTTCGATATGTCTCGAATGGGAATAATAGAAAGGGGACAAGACCTGGCTAGCATATTCAAGGATGGGTGCTAGAGAATTCGAAAAATGTGCTGGAGAAATTTTGTAACTTATTACAAAGAATTCTCTGTACCAATGTTTTACAAAACTAAGTACAGAGTTGGCTGATGATATTATCGATATGGGACCGATAATTCAGTACCTTATCGCAACTTCCATCCAAGTCCCGAAAATAACTTACTAAAGGAACTTGCTTATCAAATATGTGACAAGTTATTGAAAATAATTATATAATTCTATAATATAATGAAAGTTTTTAATATAATTTTTTTTTCTTTTCCTAGGAAAATTATTTTTCTATTTTACATCGTTTGAAAGGTGCCTGATCTTAACTGGGAAGAAATGTATTAACTTTGTCTTAGCCCCCAGACTCGTGTGTAATATATAATACCCGAAGCTAAGAAGGTTTTATTACTCTGATGACGTCATCTTCTATGAAGTATAAACTTGTGGTTTGTATTTTATTTATCTCAATTTCAACTTCGTTTTACATCCTTGATATCATGTGTTTGAAAAGTCAAGGCAATAAATTTATTCTTGAGGCATTAATGAATATATTGTTATTTCGATGACATCACTTTGTTTGAAAGTATGAATTAGAGGTTTCCATTCGATTCGTTGAAATATCAAATCTAAATTATTTGATATCAAAGCATATGTGCGAATTTTCAAAGTTTTAGATTCATTTTTGGTGGAGTTTTTAGAAATTTTACCATTTGAATGACGACACTGCATATATGTAGGAGGTAGGTGTGGTTTTCATGCGATTTGGCCAATTTTTGAACTTTGGCATTCGCTTTTGACAAATTTCGTTTTTCGAATCAAAGCTTTGTGCAGAATTTCAAGTGTTTAGATTAATTTTTGTGTAATTTTTAGAGAATTCATCATTTTAAAGGCGTCATCTTGAATGGGAGGTAGGCGAGGTTTTCAGTGAATTTTGACAGATTTCAAATGGAGAATGCATATTTGCAATCAAAGCTAAGCTGATATTTTTGTCCTATCCTTCCAGTCCCCGTATGGACTACCCTCGTATGGTAAAACATTAAGAAATTTTAGTGACGGAGGATTATGACTCATTGGTTTCTAAGATTCTTATCCAATATATAAAAGAAAAATAAACTATTTCTAAGTTTTATTGTGAATCAATCTCATTTTCGCTTTATTTAATGTCTTAAGTTCTTTAGACGATATAACAATTGCGTTATATTTACAAATCCGACGTATCTTGGCAATTATGTTCGTCCTGAATTTCCTATTCGTTCGAGTAACTTATAGAGAATGCAATTAAAAATTTCCTTATTTTTTTTTAGTGTATTTCAATAATATGAAGCATTTTAGCAATTCCACTTAATCGAATTGTAATTGCTGTTTAACCATCAGCATGTGTCCTGCTGTCAGTTATTCGGGCAAAAATAGCGCTTCTGACACATCCGGTTGATGGACTTAGTGAAGTGGTCGTAGGTCAACAACTAAAACAGCTTGTTTGAGGAAGCTCCAAGCATTTCTAGCTACCATTACAAATGGTCCATGAAATGTAAATAAAATTGCACGTGTGCCTATGTCCCAATTGTCAAAAGAACTACGAGCTGACAAGAAAAGCAACAACAACAGAAAAAAACACTGACCAACGTTTGTACAGGGTGTTTTTTTTAGAGGTATAGAACTTCGAATTGAAATAAAACACAAGAAAATCGTTTTAATGTCCATCAATTTGGCTTTATTGGAATGATAATTTTATGCCAATAATGTTTAAATATGATTTCGGGCATGTGGCCGCCGCGGCTGGCTCGAATAAAGCCAATTCTACAGGTCCAATTTTCAACCACTTTTTCGAGCATATGGGGCCGTATGTCGGCAATAACGCCACGAATGTTGGCCTCCAAGTCCCCTAACGTTTCTGGTTTGTTGGCGTAGACGAGCGACTTCACATATCCCCAAAGAAAATAGTCCAATGGTGTCAAATCACACGATCTTGGTGGCCAATTGACAGGTCCATTCCGCGAAATTATGCGCTCATCGAATGTTTCCTTCAATAAATCGATTGTGACGTGCGCTGTGTGGCATGTAGCGCCGTCTTGTTGAAACCACAACTCATCCACATTCATGCCATCCAATTCGGGAACAAAGTAGTCGGTTATCATGGCTCTATACCGGTCTCCATTAACGGTAACTGACTCTCGAGCATTATTTCGGAAGAAGTATGGCCCAATGACTCCACCAGCCCATAGAGCACACCAAACAGTCAGTTTTTGTGGATGTAATGGCGTCTCAAGGATCTCATGTGGATTCTCTTCACTCCAAATGTGGCAATTTTGCTTGTTGACGTAGCCATTCAACCAAAAATGAGCCTCATCACTGAACAAAATTTTGCGATGAAAATCAACATCGAGATCAATCTCATTTTCGGCCCATTTGCAAGCGTTGTTCTTTTGTCAACCTGTTCATGATGAAATGGCAAACCAAACTGAACATAAATGACATTAGAGTTGCCAGATTTGACCACAAAATGCCAGTTTTATCTCTATTCGAAAAACAAACCCCTAAAAAAAACACCCTTTATAAGGTGAAAAAATGTCCATTTCTAGTGAAAGTGAAAAAAAAAACACCAAAAGCAAAGATGATCCTGTTTTTTTGTGCAGGAACTAATAGCTTGAGCAAATAACAGTAGCAACAAAACAAAAAATGGTTAGAAACATAAGCATTCTCACACACGCACACTCAACAGGATGCAGGATGTCAAGCAAGCGAGAGCGTATGTGCTGTGTGCTTTGCTTGCTTTTTGAAGCACGAATTGAAACATTTACAAACACATGCACACAATAGCACACAATGCAATAATAGTTCTTGAAAAAAAAAGAACTTACGAGTATGGTTTGGCTAAGAAATCAGGACATTTCCGCTATTTGCTTGAGTATTTTTTTCTTCATTTCTGGCACTGCTATTGTTGTTGTTGTGCTTGAGTCAATATTTGATTGATGTGTACACGTAGCATTTGACTTTTAGGTCATCCGATAAGCCACCAAAAGCTAAGCTTAGGTGGCTAAGGTAGGTTTTTTTTTGTGTACTTGTGCCCAGGCTGCCTGTGAGTCCTTCCAACGTGTACTGACAGTTATAGCTGCTTTAATTCTGAAGGTTTCAAAAATAATGGATTATTTTCTTGTCAAGATTTTTGCCAATATCCGGAGTCAATATAAGATTTTTTTTGGGTAAAATCAATAATTTGTTCCTTATAAATGTTTAGACAAGAAGTTCCGTTAAAAATTTTAATTTCTTTAGTTAATATAATATATATAAGGTTCATTATAAGGTATCATTGCCTTTTTTTACATATTCGCGGGCCTCTAAGTCTTGCGCCTCGGCAACAATTATCATTGCCAGATGAATTTCGACAATTTCATTCGAAAATTTTAAATTTTCTAGCATAAACGTATTCACAACATTTTGGTGTCTGCTCACTTATTGTGTTGTTTACAGTAGTTTAAAAATTGTATTTCAGGGAAAAGATTGAATTATTGCGTGAACATTTTTGGGTGACGATTTTTACGATTTTCGATGTGGATTGACAAGAAAAATTACATGGATCAACTTAGTTTGGCTTTTGGTGATAAAGCACCAACCCAGCGGTAATAAAAAGCTGTTTAATAAGTTTGTGCGTGATCGTCGTTCTCTCCAAAACAAATATTGTGAAGGTCGCCAAAGAACGGCTGTTGTGGCAGAAAACATCGGTGCTGTACGTGAACTGTTAGAAGCAGGACGGCTTGTGACATACCGTGAGATGGAGTCTTCCTTGGGCATTAGTCGGAATAAGATAAGTTCGATTTCATATTAGCAATTAGGTGTTAGGAAAATTTGTTCCCGTTGTATACACCATTATTTGTTGATTATTAAAAAAAAAGGATTGTTTCGATTGGTGAAAGGAAATGCTAAAAAAATACAGCGAGGCTGGTTCGAAATAGGTTTACTGCTACACCATAAGTGACGAATCATAGATCAAAGCTTATGAACCCAAAACAAAGCAGTAATCCACTGTTTGGGTCTTTCAAAGTGAGCAAACCCCGAAAAAGTTGTCCTGGGACTTAGCACAAAAATGGTTATTTCAGAATAACTGGCCTTGTAGCAGCTGTATCCCAGTGGGCAATTATTCTAGGCCTTAACAAAAGAAGGCATGCTAAGACTACTACTATTGGCATATGTATACCTCCTAATATCGCTGTACCAATGAGCACTTCTAGAAGCCCTTCCTATGGATGGGGCTCAAAAATTTTTCATTTCTGTGCAACGCAAAACATAAAAGAAGTAAAACATAACATAAAGTGTAAGCCCAAGGAGAGCACAGCGCTCTCCTATAAAAAACATAAATAAAAACAAAGCGAGAAAATTTTATTTTTTGTCACATGCGAGCATTGAACTCGGACTGCTTGCATTATAGTCAAACGTTTTACCGCTCTGCTATTACCCCGTTTGATAGCTTGTGAACAAAATGTATACAAAAATATGAGGTCCACAACTCTGAAATTATTTTTCCGCTGGGCATCTACAGCAATTTGATTAATTGGTATGTAGAGTACATTCCTTTATGTAGAATTTAGCTTAATAGATAAGGCGTTGTTTTTGAAATCTTAAGTTCGCAGGTTCAACCCTCAGCGGTGACATAGAAATTTTTACAGACATTTATACAATGTATATATCTCTCATTCTCTCTACTATAAAACATATCTTTCTTCTCTATCGAGTGACGAAATGAAGTAAAGTGACCTAAGAAGTTTCACTTCAAAATAGCGGTTCAACTCCATTCGGCATAAATTGCCACCAATCTGATGTCGTGCAAAACAAAAAACAGTTAACTGCATATGTTTTGCACGGCAGTTAACTGTTTTCTGTTTTGCACGGCCATCCAGCAAATTATAGAGGCTGTCTTTTTTTAAAGCTTACAAGCTTATGCTAGAACACTCTTATTAGCACTCATTAAAAAATAGGTACAATTAGGTCTACTAAAGAAGCACCCTTCTTCAGCCCTAACAAATTAAGTAGAATAATAAGGCTTGAATTGAATTTTCTCGTTTCATATAAAAAAGTTAATGGGCTTGGATATGAGTGCGGAAGGTCTTCAAAATCCATATGAAGGCCTGCAAGTAGCGCTTCGAAGCCCTGCTTTTGCCCACTGGGATCATTTGTGCAACAAATACTTATAAATACTGAATAGTACACAATCATTTGTTTGCCGAAAGTCTTCGGAGAATTGAGGAAAACCAACCACCGAAGGAAGATCATCCTCCATCAGTAGGATGCGAGTTTCCACTCAACCGCTCAAATAAAAGAGTTTTTGAACACTCAAAACGCGGAATTGATGGATCATCCACCTTACAGTTCCGACTTGGCACCCAATGATTTCTTCTTTTTCAAATGCGTGGCGAGCGAAATTTTTTTTGCGTGTAAACTCGAACAGAGGCCGTGAAGCATTCAAAAACTTGGTTTCGGAGGTACCAACTTCAAAAAGGCAAAACTGTTTCGAAAATTGGTCCAAATAAATGCAAAAGTCTATTGATTTTCTTGGAGAAAAATACACTTTGAAAAACAATAACAGCATTTTTACTGATTACCACTTGTTCATTGTTAAGCGCAAGACTTAAAAGGCAACCAACGCATTGCAACACATCAAGAATAACTTAATATCTTCATGTCTTAATGTCGGAAATTGCATTTCCATATCAGACAAATCGTCTTTTATAATCAAAAATTTCACAATCGACGTGCTCTATCGCATTAATCTTTTTAGCTGCTTACTTCAGAAACAATGGAAAAACATTTTCCTTTCAACATCGACACAACGACAGGACCAAACGGATTGCCTCTTAAAGAGTTGTCAAGTGTTCGCTCAGAATTATTACAATACTTGATACATCAATCTGCTGACAAGGGAAATCTACACTTAGACTAGGGTTCATTTTCACTCTCTATAGGAGTAGAACTACTACATTTTTCAAATTCGTGAATGAAAGAATGAAAAGCTTGCGTTCTTTATTCAATTACGTTTCAAGCGAAAACTTTCTGATTTTTAAAGTAAAAAATGTGTGCGTAAGACCGTTACGAACCGTAGAAACAGAAACCCGACAGAGAGGACAGTTACACAAAATTTCCTCCATTTTGTCCAAATGGGTTGCCACTTCAGTTTTTCCTTCTGTGGTGAAATAATGCTGCCTTCATATTGGTCGGGGTAGATTAAATCTTTTTTAATATAATTTCTCATAATTTCAATGTAGATGAAACATTCAAGAAAAACTTTTGAATAACGACATTAGAGGTTATAATCGTAACTTTTTTCCTTTTATTTCACTTTAATGGAATTTATTACCATAAAAAGAGTCTTAAGTACCGTACTCCTATTTTAACTTAATTTATAGAAAGGTTTTAAATTTAACTTTTTTACTTTTTACTTTTTACTTTTTACTTTCTACTTTCTACTTTTTACTTTTTACTTTTTACGTTTTACTTTTTACTTTTTACTTTCTTCTTTTTACTTTTTACTTTTTACTTTTTACTTTTTTCTTTTTACTTTTTACCTTTTACCTTTTTACTTTTTACTTTTTACTTTTACTTTTACTTTTTACTTTTTACTTTTTACTTTTTACTTTTTACTTTTAACTTTTTACTTTTTACTATTTACTTATTACTTTTTACTTTTTACTTTTTACTTTTTACTTTTTGCTTTTTACTTTTTACTTTTTACTTTTTACTTTTTACTTTTTACTTTTTACTTTTTACTTTTTACTTTTTACTTTTTACTTTTTACTTTTTACTTTTTACTTTTTACCTTTTACTTTTTACTTTTTACTTTTTACTTTTTACTTTTTACTTTTTACTTTTAACTTTTTACTTTTTACTTTTTACTTTTTACTATTAACTATTTATTTTTTACTTTTTACTGTTTACTTTTTACAATTATTAATTGTTCTTCATTTTCTACCCTGTCATTTGACTCCCAGACTGAAAATACTACTTTTTTAAATACATACGAAATTTGAACCCAGTTGTCATGAGGTAGTGAAAGAATATTAAGAAAGACACATACAGATTAGATGATGATTGAAAAGGCAGAAATTTAAATGCACGGACACGATTAACCACTTTACTGTGATGAGAAGAATGCCAGCAAATCCTTTTCATAATTTTTTTTTATGACAAATAAGAAACATAAATTGTGTGAAGCCTGCAAAAGGAAACAACAAAACATTAACAGCCCGAACGCCAAAAGTCTCAAGTATCCTTATTAAGCACAAGATTTTTTTAATAATCTTCACAACGAACCCTGCGCGCTATACATAAAGAGTAGATATAAAATATTCAGCACATAAAAAATCAGGCTTTACTATTTGCGGCGCATCCTTTTTTTTCTGCGAACTTATCTACGACGTTAATTTAATTTCGTTTTTGGTTTTGTGTCACAAGCGAAAAGATGATGAGAATGTTAAGGATGATGATGGTAAAGAAGATGATGATGAAAATGATGATGATCAGTACGTTGGTTGGCGCTCTCAGGTTGCTTTGGCTTGTACCACAGTGCCTGTAATTGATGTAGTAAGAATAACGAAAAAAGGATTCATTAAAGGAAAAATTTGTGTTGCAAAAAAATGTGCCACCCTCATTTTTTATACAAATTAGTTTTTTTTCTTGACTGTAGCACAAAAAACGCCAAAGGATACACGTGCTGCATGCAAAGAAGCAGCTTAGAGTGTAAGAGAGAGCGAGGTATACCTAAGAATATGCGCATCCTTGGAATCCATACCAACTCTTTTTTTTCGTTTTAATTTTTCAAGGGTTTTAATTTTCTTCGGCAGCCCATAAGCAGTGACGTTGCTCAAAAGTTTCACTCTTCGAGTTCTAAATAGATTTTAAAATATATAAATACAACCTGCACTGCGAGGCTTTTTTATCACATCTGCAACCCGTTCGATACTCGTTTCAACGTTCCATAAAAAAAAACTGTATCTGCGCATATTTTTCACATTAAAATTAAAATCGCTGACTGCATCTCTAAGGATGTTTCTCAATTTTCATTTTCGTTGAGTTTTTTTTTTTGCTGTTTTTTAATTTCATTCACCCCTCATGAGCTGTGTGTTTGATTTGTCGACAAAAAAAATTCCGTTTCCTTACCCAGAAGCCTGTGGCTGTAAATTCGTTCGCGTGGGTATAGATTTTTTTTCTATCCGCATTGATTTTTTTTTTTCCTACGTATCCTTTCTTCATTTGCTGGCTTCACTTCAGCACTAATGCTTTGTTCATCTGGTGCTTTTTTCCAGCATTCGTTATTAACTCTTGGTGCATGCAATATTTTTTACTCAACTTATTCAAATTTCATACATTTTTGATGTATTTTATTTTTTCATTTTTAACCCTCTCACTCAACCCTTTTATTCGCATGTCCTGACTGAGTGTTGTCTGGGTGAATTTATTGCCTTTTTTTAAATGCAACTTATTTTTATGCACGGCGCGCTATTTTCAAGCTTGAAGTTTTTTAATCGGATCGTGGTGTGGAATTGCGTTCTACAGGGTGATGCTGAAAATTGAACATTAAAATTTCTTTATATTTTTAAAAAAAAAATGCATATGCTAAAAGTTAAGCCACATCAGTGGTATAAAGTATAAATTAAAAATTATCAAATTTCATTAAAAAGTAAAAAGTAAAAAGTAAAAAGTAAAAAGTAAAAAGTAAACAGTAAAAAGTAAAAAGTAAAAAGTAAAAAGTAAAAAGTAAAAAGTAAAAAGTCAAAAGTAAAAAGTAAAAAGTAAAAAGTAAAAAGTAAAAAGTAAAAAGTAAAAAGTAAAAAGTAAAAAGTAAAAAGTAAAAAGTAAAAAGTAAAAAGTAAAAAGTAAAAGGTAAAAAGTAAATAGTAAAAAGTAAAAAGTAAAAAGTAAAAAGTAAATAATAAAAAGTAAATAGAAAAAAGTAAAAAGTAAAAAGTAAAAATTAAAAAGTAAAAAGTAAAAAGTAAAAAGTAAAAAGTAAAAAGTAAAAAGTAAAAAGTAAAAAGTAAAAAGTAAAAAGTAAAAAGTAAAAAGTAAAAAGTAAAAAGTAAAAAGTAAAAATTAAAAAGTAAAAAGTAAAAAGTAAAAAGTAAAAAGTAAAAAGTAAAAAATAAAAGTAAAAAGTAAAAGTAAAAAGTAAAAAGTAAAAAGTAAAAAGTAAAAAGTAAAAAGTAAAAAGTAAAAAGTAAAAAGTAAAAAGTAAAAAGTAAAAAGTAAAAAGTAAAAAGTAAAAAGTAAAAAGTAAAAAGTAAAAAGTAAAAAGTAAAAAGTAAAAAGTAAGAAGTAAAAAGTAAGAAGTAAAAAGTAAGAAGTAAAAAGTAAAAAGTAAAAAGTAAAAAGTAAAAAGTAAAAAGTAAAAAGTAAAAAGTAAAAAGTAAAAAGTAAAAAGTAAAAAGTAAAAAGTAAAAAGTATAGAGTAAAGAGAAAAAAGTAAAAAGTAAGGAAAAATTCTCTCCAAAGCTATCCTAGTACTCGTATTCATTTTGAAGATTTGCTAAGAACTTTCGAAAAGAATGTAAGGAAATTAAAAATTTTAAAAAATTTTCTTCATCACCCTGTTTGTTAAAATTTAAATCTTAAAATTAAAATGCTCAATATTTCAACATTAACCAGAGCACATGTTGACGTACCCACAGTTTTTGTGTTTTTTTGTGTCCCTTCTTAAATTTTAATGCATAAAAAATTCGTGACAGACGCGTTTTTTTCAGAGCACTACAAATTTTAACCCTATCCTCAAGAGCAAAACAAAAAAAAACCTTGGCGAATACATGAATATTCACTTGTCTATGACAGAACATAGAAAAGAAAAAAACGTCTCAAAAATATAGCCTTGAACAGAAAAAAACGTGCCATCTGAACTGATATCCCACACTAATACATGCTCAGAGCATTTAAAAAAAAAATATCCACAAAATGCAAATTAAAAGGATGCTGAGAAAAAAATAAACCCTTTGCTGAGCCAGAGACCTCAAAGGGTTGCGAATATCCTCGGGTGAAGCGAGTACACACGTTTTTTGCTTTTTAAATGTAGCTCTACATTTTTTTCACATTGTAATTTCCAAAATTTTAAAAAGTCATCAGCCGAGTGGAAACTCGAGCAGACACAATGGATGAAAAAAAAGAGTTGAAAGACGCAGCAGCAAGCAGTGCACGCCAAATACTGCAGAAAAAAAAAACTGCTACCCAGACAATGAGGGGTGATTTGGTCTATGCTGGCTGAGTCTGTGAAGATTTAAGTGCTGCCAGCAACAACAACATCATCAGTTGTAATTTTTGATTTAAAACTAGGCATGCATAACAAAAAAAATTACCCCCTGCATTTTTTTGACAGAACAAGTTTTGGAAGTTATTCAAAAACGCACAAAAGAAATTGAAAACATTTTCTTTTGTGTCGAAAGAAAAGGCTGTTGAAAGAGTTGACATGGAAACTTTAAATATAATGCGGACGCCGGTGTTAGTGGTGAAGTGTGATTTCTTTTTTTAACAAAAAATAACTGCTTTGGAAGCTACATAATTAAATATCGATTCAATACAAGTGTTCGTTAAAAAAAACTCATGTTACTCAATTTTCTCTCAGCAAATTTGCAACTTCTTCCTTCAATATGTGAAGTAAGCCAGCAGAACTGAATCCTCAAATCCAATTAAAAATGCCACACGCAGTACTTCTACACTTCTCTAAGGATAAGAGTTTCCCGCCAAAATCTTTCCTTTCATACCTAGCGAAAAATAACTAGTTGCTTATGGCAAATTTGCAAACACTTTCTTGTGGCAAATAAATACACATCCTTTTATGCAATACACATACACATCCTTTAATAAATGCACATTCTTTCTTTGGCAAATCCTGCTTTTCTTCTTCAACCATGTGGCGGTTGATGTCAATGAAATATTCTTCTCTCTCTTTCTCTGCGCTAGGTACACAGTTTCTATTCAAATTAAAGGATACCTCATTTTGAACAAGCTAATTTACTCATAAGTTGCACATTTCTTACGCTTGCCTTAATCCTTTGACCGAGCTGTTGCAATTTCTGAAATAAATGCTGCCACCTTGAGCTGCTGCCTAGTGTTACACGTACGAGTTCATGTTGCATTAAGAATTGCTCTAGAAATTTTTGACAACCATGACAAAGAAGCATAAAAGGAATCCTAAGGACATTTTCAATTATTTTGCTAAAGTCGAAAGTTTTCTTTATTAACTCAATTTCGACGTGACAAAGTATATTTTTACATGCAGCTTTCCAAAAAAGTGGAAAATGACTTCTTCCAGAATGCATCAGCGTTGCATGGAATTATTACTCGCTTAATATAGGTGCTAAGAGAAAAGTAATCATACAACAGTAAGGCTTGTTCTTTGCTTTCATGACCAAAAAAACTAATAAATCAACAGGACGCGTAGGGAGCTGCTTAATCAACTAATACATAACTACAACTACTATGAAAAAAAAATCTGGCTGAGTATAGGTGCTACGTTACAAAATATTATTAAAAAAAACCAATAAAGGCTAGTTCTTACCTTCATGTCAAAAGAAAACAAAAATTTGGCCGCGGAGAAAGCCTTCGTGAAGTTATGAGATCGATCGTCATGAGGCCACAGAGAGAGTAGCTCAATGAGCGAATATGAAAGAATCATGCAACGACTTTGCATGGAATTATTTATTTCGTAGAATTTCGTTTAGTATATGCACCACGATAAATGTCAAAAAACTTAAATGCGGGATTTGTACTCGGTCTTACGACAAATTAAGGTTGACGTCATCAGTCGAGGTGGTAGCACTTTACGACATTTTACGACATCATTACGTTACATTACATTACATTTGGTGAAAACCTGATGAAAGCAAAAGCAAAATCAAAATCACAATCAAAATCAAAATCGAAATCGAAATCAAAATCAAAATCAAAAAAAAAAAAAATCAAAATCAAAATCAAATCAAAATCAAAATCAAAATCAAAATCAAAATCAAAATCAAAATCAAAATCAAAATAAAAAAAAATCAAAATCAAAATCAAAATCAAAATCAAAATCAAAATCAAAATCAAAATCAAAATCAAAATCAAAATCAAAATCAAAATCAAAATCAAAATCAAAATCAAAATCAAAATCAAAATCAAAATCAAAATCAAAATCATAATCAAAATCAAAATCAAAATCAAAATCAAAATCAAAATCAAAATCAAAATCAAAATCAAAATCAAAATCAAAATCAAAATTAAAATTAAAATCAAAATCAAAATCAAAATCAAAATCAAAATCAAAATCAAAATCAAAATCAAAATCAAAATCAAAATCAAAATCAAAATCAAAATCAAAATCAAAATCAAAATCAAAATCAAAATCAAAATCAAAATCAAAATCGAAATAAAAAAAAATCAAAATCAAAATCAAAATCAAAATCAAAATCAAAATCAAAATCAAAATCAAAATCAAAATCAAAATCAAAATCAAAAACAAAAACAAAAATAAAATCAAAAACAAAAACAAAAATAAGAATAAAAAAATAAAAAAATAAAAATAATAATAAAAATAAAAATAAAAATAAAAATAAAAATAAAAATACAAATAAAAACAAAAACAAAAGCAAAATAAATCCATTAAGAATAGATAGACAGATTTGCAGAAGAACTACTGCATAGCTTTAGGACTTGTTCAATGATCTGTTATTGCATTCAATTGAGCAAAGTTTGTCTGCAATTTTGTGTTTCTAAAAAAATAACATGTGGAGAATTGTGCAGAAACAACTCGTGGTTTCTTCTCCATGACAGAGCTCCGGCTCACGTACATCTCAACTTGTAAGCGACGTTCCTGCCATTCCGCAAGCATCGTTTTCACCCGACATTGGAACCGACATTGGTTCTAAACATGAAAAAGACGGCCAAAATCGAATTCTTAAAAAAATTGTTTACTTCAAAAACCAATTAAAGACAGATAAATAAAAAAAAATGCGGTATCAATTTTTGTGCCAAAATATCGCATGCTTCCACTGAGTCAGCTGTCTAAAGAGGTCCTCTAAGCATCCCATAAATTTGCGAAAAAAATTTCGAAAATCCAGTCTGGGCTTGCCACAAATGAGGATGTTTTTCACATGTGGCTTTTATATCCAGACCCGAAAATATCTTTATCGGGAGATTACCGAAAAAAAATACAACATTTACTTAAAGATGTTTTAGTATTGTAAGAAGAATAGTTTATAAAAGATAAACCTATATATACCTTTATTAATATAATTAAATATACCTATAATTATTATTAAATTAAAAATAAACCAAAACAAAGCTAATGTTTCTGTAATTATTTTCTTTTTTTATATTGTGGACCTCAGATTTATTCATTATAAATAACAATTAAAAAGTATGAAAAACTATGGTTTTAGAAAATTTAACTCAAAAGTTAGTTCATGGTCGCCATTTTGAATTTCGAATTTTTGACCTCAGATTCTTGATCAGCGACCCCAAGAAACCATATATCTATATTTTTATGCAGATTAGACAACTCCTTGGGGTTTTGGTCGTCATTTTCGAACCAATGAGAGACATGGCTCCTTGTACCTTTTCTATTTCCACGAGTCAAGTAACCCCTTTGCGGAAAGCATTTTGAGGCTATGAAGAAGAATTTGCAGAGGAGCTGCAGGGGATTTCAAAGTCAGCCTATGAAAAGTGTTTCCAAGATAGTGAAAAGCGTTGAAATATGATTATTGCTTGCAGTGAAGATGAAGGAAATAAACTATCCATGCGTAATTGAACCGTTTTCGTTTTATTAAAAACAAAAAATTGATGAAAATAGGGTGATTTATCAACATTGACGATTTATGATGATTTATCTTTGACGGTCGGCTTGAATGAGATTTAAAAAATAATTATTTTGAGAGAGTACGATTTAATAATAGGTGCAGCCCCCAATACTATCTATGAGCACCACCAAGAAGGGTGAATACAACCCCTTTGTAATACCGAACTGTGCATAGGTTCCAATGAGTAATGAGGGCTGGAAACTTCCGATTTTTTTGCAGGAAGAAAAATCAGGTAGTTGATTCAATGCGTACCCCAAAACCCCAACCAAAGATTTACTCGAACCTTCCCTGATCAGGAATACCGCACATAAATGTAGAGGAAAATGAGTGAAATGCAAAATCTTAAGATTTTTATTACTAAAAGAGATAATTTTTTGAAAAAAGCAAATATACACTAAATTATATCGAGATTAATTTCTAGAAAGGGTTCAAAATACCCCAATTCAATTCAAAACTACTCGTAGTAACTAATAACTAGAAAAAAAATAATTGCAGCTATGCAATTTTGCATGAGTAAACTTTGAAATTTTGTGAGAGCAAAAGAGTACCTTTATAGTGAGTTTTTTGACTTTAAGGGTTAGTTACTTTAAGTCAGATTTAATATACTTAGTACTCTCATATGTTTTGGTAAACGACTGAACGTCCTCACTGTGAGTGAACTACTGAACGCACTCGCTTCGTTTTGACGCCTTTTTGACATTTATGCTTCTTTGTCGAGAAAAAAGTTTTCGGCGGCAGATGTTTATAATCATGGAATGGGACTCTTTCTTAAATCGTGTTATTATAGTTGGTCTACAGAAATGTGGCATGTAAAGAGGCGATATCTCTCGGACCTTGCGACCACTCGGAGTCACTCGTTATTTTGTGAATCGTACTGTGAAGTGGAATTTTCGACCGTCTTAAATCCGGCCGTCCGCGTGTTTTAAAGAGGAAGTCTCGAATCAAGCGAAAACCGCTGCGAAAGCAGAAAATCTTGTTGCGGGAGATTAGTATCTCAGTGCAATCGATCTCTCGCATTCTTAAATATGATTTGGGGCTCAGAGCATACAATAGACACACCGGGCAACTTCGCACGGTATTGTTAAAGGAACAATGTTCGAAAATCGAAAGCGTTACTTCTCAAGCACACGGGTAATGCCCACAGACGAATTCTATTTACTGACGAAACAATTTTAAAAGTAGAGGAATCGTTCAATAAACAGTATAATAGAGTGTATGCTCTGTCATCACGACATGCAGCAGAACTCGTTCCGAACGTTCAGTCAGGTCACCACCCATATTTTGTCATGGTTTGGTGGAGAGTCGCCTATTTTTAAGAAAAAGGAGTCAAAACTTCGGCGAAAGTGTATGAATCCGTTGTTTTGGCATTGGTTGTGAAGCCTCTTAACACGACATTATTCCAAAACAAGCCGTGGAACTTTCAACAAAATTTTGCTCTGGCCTATAAGGCTAAATTGATTCAAGAGTGACTCAAAAACAATGAACCGGACTTAATTTCCACGGATAAGTGGCCAGCGGGTAGCCCAGACCTGAACCCATTGGATTACAAATTGTGGTCGGTGTTAGAAGGTATAGCTTGCTCTACTCGACACTAAACCTCTGCACGAGTGCGCTTGAAATGCGTTTCAAAGCACTCGTTTGTAGTGCAAGCTTTTGCTATGTTTTGCTCTCATCAATGAAATCAAGCCTAACACTACAAAGAGCACTCGTCGCTTGAACAGAACAAGAACAAACTAAAACCAAAGCAATGTTAGGCACGATTCGTAAAAGAAGTGTGCACTGACTAGAAAGTTATGTTGTTATGTACACAACAGCAGAACGCTTGGAGTTATGCTGTCTTTGAATAGCTTTGGAAGTAAATGCCGTATAAGAATGAAACTCAATATGTATGGAGTTCTTACTTGGTATATCCTTCTACTAGAAAGTAGAATATGGGAAGTAGGGTACTGGGATGGGGATTTGACAAATGGGTGTGGCTCCGATCCAAATAATTCAAGTATCCAAATAATTCAATGAAGTGTAGGAAAAACTTAAGCGTATTAAGACCGTTTAGAGTTCTGTAGATTTCGTGTTTAGCCGTTTTTGGGGTAGCTGATTTCGAATCTGATTTCAGAATTTTAAAATTAAAGATGGTGGATAGGGTTGCCACCTACATTTTTTGTAGTTTAAAAAATTCGGTGCTGGGGTGAACACTAGGTAAAAATTGGTCGCTGAATCCGAATCCGTTGTCAGATGTTCAAAAGTATGATATTTTAACAATAGGGTTGCCACCTAATAGTATGTTGCTTTTTAAAGAGTTTTAAACATTATCTAACATTTTTAGGGGGTCGCTGATTTTGAATCTGATTTCAGAATTTTAAAATTCAAGATGGCTGATAGGGTTGCCACCTAATTTTTTTTATTTTTACGAATTCGATGCTGGGGCGAACACTGGGTAAAAATGGGTCGCTGAATCCGAATCCGTTGTCAGAATTTCAAAATTATGAAATTTTTAACCCTTTAGGGTTGCCACCTAAAAATTTTGAAATTCTTAAAAAAGCATATTTTTAGGTGCCAACCCTAAAGGGTTAAAAATTTCATAATTTTGAAATTCTGGCAACGGATTCGGATTCAGCGACCCATTTTTACCTATTGTTCGCCCCAGCACCGAATTCGAAAAATAAAATAAAATTAGGTGGCAGCCCTTTCAGCTATCTTTAATTTTAAAATTCTGACATCAGATTCGAAAACAGTGTCCCCTAAAACTGTTTTACAATGTTTAAAACTCGTAAAAAATACATTATAAGGTGGCAATCCTTTTGTTAAAAATTTTATAATTTTAAAATACTGACGACGATTTCGGATTCAGCGACCTAGTTTGACCTAGTGTTCGCCCAAACATCGAATTCGTAAAAATTACATTTCTATTTGCCAATGGTGTTCTGGCAAGGTTCTGTTGTGTTAGGTGTGATTGGTGCATTTTTCGCTGTTAGTAATTGTTCTATTAAAGCAAACCGAGAACATGGTTTGATTTGAAGCTGACGAGTGCTCTGCAGTGTTCGTTTGTTATCATTCAATGACTTGGACACGCTCTGCTTGACTAACAGAGTTCTGTCAAGCTCTGAACTCTGCACTGTTGGATCTACTGTTGTGGAAAAAACGAGTGCATTTGTGCAGAGGTTTACTCGACACCCAAATATCGAGTCTCTTAAGCGCGCTCTTGCCGGAGTAGTGGAGAAATTTCCTATGCATGTAATGCGTGCTGCAATCGATTACGGCCGGATCAACTTCGCTCGTGCTGGAAACCAAATGGAGGCCATTTCGAATACGTTGTTCTACAATTTGTAGCTATAGAATGACTCAATAAATATCAAAATTAATTTTGAAAAAATCTTTTGCCGTTTTCATTTTATGAGCAAGCAACCGTGCACGAAAACTTGAGAATACTAGGTTAAGATTGTCCCAAAAGTCTTCCAATGTCAGACATTTTAATATTTTAATAAAATGCAATTTTTTATTGAAATGTCTATAAGTTTTTATTGAATTATAAAGTAGAGACATGAAGGTTATTGATTAAATATAAAATGACTCAAAAGGATGCCTCGACTTTGTTTGCAAGCCGTTTTCACAAAATTTTCCATGACATTCTGGCATAGTTCTGGATCAACTGCTGCGAAGGTAAGTTGAATTTCCTGAATTTCAGCTGCAAAATCGTTCGAGTTTCATTGGCATAGACCTTCTCTTTGAGGAAACCCTAAAGAAAGGAATCCTACGGCGTCAAATCAAATTTTGATTATATTTACCAAAGTGTTGCGAGTCAATGCGTTATGAGACGGGTTTTGCGAACCCTCTCCACAAAATTTTCACTACTTTTGTAGGGAATTTTCAAAATTTTTACGCATTGCTCGACCATAAATATCTCCATGACTAAACATCCATGCTTGTTGTTGACAGCTGTCATATAGTCATATAGCTGTCTTTAGTACTCCACGATTGTCACAAAAAAAGTATTGCCCGAATCAGTCAGTGCCTTTTGAGACACCCTTTAGCTGATCAGCAATCAAAATATTTGAAATTTAGTAAATTAAGGTAAAGCTAGAATTCAGTTCAGCTCCACAAAAAGCTAAATGACGAAAAACAAAAAACCGCTTAATATGCATGAGATTCAAACTCCTGACCGTTATTGTCAAAGTTCACCTAGATTTGTTTCCATTTGTAAATAACATCAAAGTATGTTAATGCAACTGCTTGATACTCAAAACTTCACTGCAATTAAATAAATCAAAAAGCTATTGCATGCTTTTTGGCGCTGGGCAAAGGACTGCCCATATATCTGTACTACTATAAGAATGGTATAAATTTGAATATGGTTTTAATGTCGTTTGTTTCTAATTAATTTTATGAGCAGTGACATCCGAAAGAAGTTAATTTTATATGCAAACCTAAAGCTAAACCCGTTTAAGCGCCGCCTAAAATTAGGCAATACAAAAACATGTTAATGATTGTTTGCATTTGCATGAGAATGAGTGAAATTATTTGCATATTAAGTGAGGTCAAATTGCGGTGGGACATGTAAGTGTGGAGCGGGAAGGCACAAGGAGCCGCAATAAACAGGATAACTTAAAAAAGCAACTGTAAACACACATAAAAACCAGGTTTCTTTTGACAATTTTGAAGAATTGTGTTTATAAATCAGCCCATAAAGTGGCGAATAAAAGGATTTTTCACAATAACTGAAGGCTTCAACTGGTTAAAGGATTTGCCATTTTAGACACAATACAACCTTGATTGATCTTTGTATAATCGAAGCAAAAAAGGATATCCTTTTCTTCATTCATGCACTGAGAACGCTGAGAAAAGCCTTTCGGTTGCGAAATAAGAGTTGTGGCCATTTGTGGGCGTTGGAGGAAAATGTTTCGGTTGTCATGTCAGCTTGATGTCAGGCAAAGAATGGATTATATTTTGATATTTTATGCCTATTACGGCATTTAAGAATCGGGACTTGCAATAGTGTTTTTTTTTTTGTTATAAATCCCATCTGTATGCATGCAATATACTTTTAAGCCTACTTTTGACATGCCATCCAAGGCAAACAAATAATAAATCATGCCATGAAAGAGATTTTCTTATAATTTTACCCAAAAAAAAATATTTTTCACTTAATAAAAAAAAAGTATTGTCAATCAGGTAGGTCTAGTTCTTGGCTGGAATGAGCAACTACTTCACTTCGAGCAGTTGTTTGGTTTCCTTTTTCATCATCATCATCGTCATCAACATCATCATCATCACAAACAGCAGCATCTCCTTCATATTCCACAGAAATCAATGTTTCAAACACTTTGTGCACAAAAATCCCGTAGGAGTTGCAGGACAATCACCAAATATCCCAAAAAAAATTTTTTTTCATAGTAAAGGAAAAAACTTTTTGTGTTAAAAAAAGTGAAATTGTGTCATTTCATGCCATTGAGAACACTCAGTCAGGACATCTATTTATTTATTTATTTCCAAATTTTTTTTTTTTTTTGTCTTATATCTTCCATTTAGCTCTTATTATTTTTATTCAGCGTTAGCTGCATCCTTATAGCTCGAGTGAGTTGCGCACCTGGTTGCCCTCTCAATTTACCTTTTTACTCCTGCGATTTAACCTTACCCTACCTCACCGTAATTGTAAAGGATAACGTTGCGTCTTGGGTTGCATTGCACAGTTATATTTGTGAGTTATCCTCTTTTGTATTGTGTTGCTGTTTCTTTTCTGGTTTCTGTTGTTGTTTTTGATGTTGTTGTTGTTGTTGTTGTACCCCATTCTTCTGTTCGATTTATTATGAAAACATTCTTTTTTTATTACATTATTGCAATTTTTTTTTTATTTTTGTTGTTAATGTTGCTGTTAGTGCGTCGGTTTCTTCCATGGTGTCCTTGTCGTGGATGCACTCATGTGATTAAATACTTAAAATCCGTTTTTCATACTTTTATTGTTATTTCTGTAATTTGTAGTTTTTATTTTGGTATTATTTTTTATTTTTTTTTTTTTTTTTGTGACAGTTAAGTAATCGGTTGGAAGTAAATGTGGTATTTTTTCAAGGAACTGTTATCTATATAAACAGGAAACGTATTGAATTAAGTGTGCTGTTGAAATAGGCTTCGTGGACAATAAGAAAAATCTTGACAGATTGTTAAATTCGGTCTTAATATTTGAAACGAAGTAGTTTTCATGTTAATTTTCAGTGCAACGACCATAAAGAACCAAGTAGAAGGATTTCTAATGTTGCCGTTGTGTACATCCTCACAACATAAAAAATGACAACTTTAAAGAACAGAGTAGGGTTTATTAAAATAGTTCTCTCTCTTGGATTGTATGAGCGAAAGCACGCTAAAAAAAGCGTGAAAAAAGAGAGGAAAGAGAGAAAATAACAAAAAAACGCTTTTGGAAAAACTTTTTGGAGTTGGGTAGAGAGTATCTGTTAAGCCTGAAATTAACTTTATATTTTCTTAGTAAAATTTCTGGGCTACTTAATGCATTCCTTTCATTTTAAGCATTTTCTAGGGGATGGGGTTTAAAAACCAGCCTTCTTTTCTGTTCATAGTATTATTAAAATGTGACAGTAAGGTAAAGATAGGCTTGTAGAGAGCTTTGTTTGCTAGGACTCTGCAACTTTTCAAAACTTTGAGGAGCATTAGGACATATGTACATTCAGGGAAAAAACAGTATATAATCAAGAAAAACGGTCATAAATCAAGCCCATCCGTTGACAAAAATCTGTTAAGGGGGACAACGCACCGAGAAGCGCGAATGTTCAAAGCTAATGAACAAAGCTAATGTTCTGGATTTTTTTAAAGGAAACCCATTGCAGTAATGGGAATTGGTTTTCTTTTTATAAATGATAGTACACATTTTTAAGAATATATAAATTTTTTTTATTAAAAAATATCCAATATTCGCCGAGTAATTCAGTGTTCCGTAAAGTACCTCAAAAAAGATCCTCCGCGGTGCACACTCCTGCTTCATTTGTAATCATCAAATTAAAAAAAAACAAAAAAATTATTAAACTTAACAGTATAATCTAGTCTTTGTCATAAGCGATTTTGAAAAAATATCGATTTTTGACAAAATGGCGGACATTTGAATTGAAATTGCGCTTTTTAAGAGCAAATTCGACCTTATTTCGTCGATTAAAAAAAAACCAAGCCACTAAAAAAAAGCCCTATGACAAAGACTAGGTAATTATACATAGAATAAGCACAATAAAAGATAATTGTAATCGGCTCATTACTTTTCGAGACATCTTGTGCACCGATTTCAAAAACATGATTTCGAGAAAAATGGGTTTGAAAGTTGAGCTATGAATAAATCGCCAAATTCTTCAACTTACATAGAATCATCCATGCCAGATTCATAGTTAAGGTCCTGGGGGTTAGCTATCTATGGGTTAATAATAGACCCGAGCGCCTTTTGTGAGCACAATAAAACCGGTTTATTCCTATTTAACCGCTCGGCGCTGACTAGACTATTCAATGCTGCAAGGCGCATTCCGAACGCCTTAACTAAATCGGCCATAACTCCGTTATTTTTTCGAATTTTTGCACGCGGCTTTCACCAGAAATTCTTAAGAGGTTCATCTTGAAGAAACGCAAAAAAAAACGAAAATTCATATATATATCGACATTTCTCGGTGCGTTGTCCCCCTTAAGTACGAAAATTCTTAAACCAAGAACAAATTCTTATTTTCATCTATACATAAATAGGTGTAGGCAAAACAGTTAAGAACCGTTTTCGCCTGTGTTTCTCAACCGATTTTGATATTTTTTTTTTTAATCAATATGTGTAGGAAGAAGGAGTGCACCGAATATCCATGGTGGCCGTTGCATATCCCATACAACCCAAATTTGTGTGATCTAATAGCTTTAGGATTATAAATCAAACAGCCTCGGAAATCGGTATGCGACCTCAAATCACACGTACCATTCCACTGAAAACATTTTATGGGTGTTTAAAGAGGAGCGTGGCACTTTTCAGCAGCCCAAATTTGCGGACTATAACTTTCGAACTATAAGTCACAAATCAACTAAACTCGTTAGGAACTTCCTATTTAGTCGTGTTCTTCGACTGGAAAAATTGAACGAGCATTAGACAAGGGGGCGTGGCACCACCCATAAAATTCCAAATTTTTATATCTAACATCTTTTAAATGCCGTATAACAATGAAACTTGATATGGAGTTCACACTTAGTGATATCCTTCTAAAATAAAGTAGAATATGGGTACGGGACCACTGGGATACTCCGCATATATGTTGATGCGAAATTTTTGATATCGAATAGCTTTAAAAGTAAAAGCCACAGAAGCTCAGAATGGAGTAATTTTTTTGTGATTTCCTGCTGGTGGTGCGTTTAGTGCGGTATGAGTTCGATTACGTTAGCACATGAGTGCAAAAAGAAAAACAATGTTTTCAATGAAAACTTTTTTTTTTTTAAATCTCTGTATTTGCAATCTATTTTACAATAATAAGCGAATTTGATAATAAGAAAACTGACTTCTAAATTGAGCTCCACTGAGCACAATTATACTATGTACATATTTTTATTTATTTATTTATTTATTTATATTTATATATATATTTATATTTATTTATTTATTTATATTTATATTTATTTATATTTATTTATTTATATTTATTATATTATATTTTATTATATATATTTTTTTTATTTACTATTATATAAAATGAAAGTGAACATTTTTTGTGTCCGCAAAACTCCAAAAGTACTGGTCCGATTTTTTTGAAATAAGTTTTAAAATATCACATTTGTGCTACAAAAGGTTCATTGGTTATTTACTTTTCGAAATTTCAAAAATAAGTATCTTTAATTAAAGTGTTAAGTTTTTTAAAAAATCATCCACAATGCCATGCATTGCTTGATCGTTAGCTTTTCATGCGTTTGTGCTGCGAGAGCCTCAATAAACTGCATGTTGCTCTCTACTATACTCTTTTTGTTCTCAGCAAGCACAAAACAACAAAACAACAAAACAAACAAAGTAACGGGCAGTGGAACATGAGCGTGATGTCAGACTAAGGGACTAATAAAAGTTTTGAATTTACTTATTATTTCCAATATACTTGAAGGGTGCAGCAACGCGCGCCGGGTATCGCTAGTACTATATATATATCTATTTACATGTGTAAATTTAAAATTAAAAACAATCTTAGGATATTACAATAAAAGCAAAAGGTTTATGTTCTAAATGGTAGGTCAAGAATGTGGTGTCTTTTCAGTCGTTTTATTTCTTCACTTTCATCGAGTAAGCCTATGGCTAATGGGTTTATATGATTACTGAGTCTTCCTAGATAATTTGAACTAAATTTGTTTATTTCGTCTTTAACTCTTGGAATGTTGAGATCATTATGGATGATGTTGTTCGATTAAAGCCAGGGTGCATTGGCTATTTGTCTTAGCGTTTTGGATTGATACCGTTGTAATATCTCAATATTTGACGTCCATACAGGTTTAAGTATTGTTTTATACAGTAAAACTTTATTTTCTACGCTTAGTTCTGATTTTGGACCCAGTAATGAAAACTAAAAAAAAAAACAATCAACGAATTTCGACCAAAAGCGATACTAGTAGGTACTAATAATAACGTTCTGTTTTTAAGACCGTTTTGGTACATTTTAAAGAACATTGTATTCAAGATTGAGAAGATAAGATAGAACAAGATAAGCCTGTTTTGTTTTTATTTTAAGAATGTTTAAAATTGATTTTAGAACTGTCAGCCTTGATTTAAAATTTTTTGATACTTACTTTTTCATTTTCGAATTCGAACTTCAAAATAATTTAACATCCATTATGTTAATACCATGCGGTTTATTAACGCATATAAAAAAAACTTCATTTTTATTTTATTAATAAAAATAAATAAATAAACTTTAACAAAAAGAAAAAATATACATTATATTACTAATTTTTTTTTTTTTAGCTTTGAACCAAGGTGTAATACATATTCAGTCAAGTCTGCCTTGGCTCGAAATGGGATGATAGATTAGTGCGAAGGAAAGGGCAATCAAGTGAACACGTGTACTATGTTCTAAGCGTGGTGGAAAGTTAAAAAAACATGTTAAGGACTTTTAAATTTAGAAATATTTTTAATATACATGATGTCATTACTGGAACCCACTTCGTATAGCTGAAAATGATTACTAAAATTTTTTTACAAAGTTTTGTTACACCAACATTGTTATTTTTATACAAACAATATTTTACTTTGTACAGTTCAAAGTCAGTTGACTTAATGGTTAGGTAGAAGCTATTTTTATAAAGTATTACTTTGAATATAACTTAATTTAAAATTTCCAAGTTCTTAAAATTAATACCTTCTTCTTCCTGTACTAATTAAGAAAAATAATTATCTTATGTTAAATCTACTTTTTGGGAAAAATTAAAATAATTAATATATTTCAAGTTTCAAGAGAGTTCGTCGAAATACACAAAATTTGCACAAAAATTATACATAACAATAATATATTCACAAATGATATGGACAAAGTTAACATTCTAAAAAATCATTTTGAAAGAATTTATGAGAGAACTGTTCCAGAAAGACCTGATTTAAATGATATAGAATCTTATGTTCAGAATACTCTTTTTTTTTTTTTTTTTTTTTTTATTTGTTTTATTTACATGTACAAAAATAATTCATCTTTAATATTTGGCCTCAGCGCCGATAAGGCATTAATGAGGCAAGCTGGCAATTATAAGTACAAAATAATTAATTTAATATTTACATCAAAGCTTTATTAATATTAGTCACAATTACAAAAGAAGCGATTCAAGATTTTGTAATAAGTGCTCTTTAACATAAATTTTAAAGAGTGATATCCTACTTTGGTTTTTTAGAAGTGTTGGTAGTTGGTTGAACTCAACAATACCTGAGTATTCAATGCGTTGCTTTGTGGTTTCTAACCTGCACCTCGGTACTCTTAAATTCTCTTGGTTCCTGGTATTAAACACCGACTGATTTTGTGAGAAGTGTATAGTATGGTATCCGATACTGTTTAAACATTTGTATATATACAATAACACATTAAACTTGTATATTAAACGGATTGGCATAATTGGCATGCAAATTAGATTATAAAGTGAAAACGTTGAATATGCAATTGGTAGATTGTAAACAACTTTTAGAGCTTTATTCTGCAATCTTTGAAGCGATTTCAAGACATTTGTATTTTTATAACCATAAATCATAATCATATAACTAAGATGGCTTTGTACCAAGGCATAATAAATTAACAATTTCGTTTTGTTGGTTAATTTGTTTTTCATTTTGTACAAAATACCAATAGCAGGGGCTATTTTCCTTCTTACTTCACAAATATGTAAATCCCAAGAAAGATTGCTTTGTAAAGTTATTCCCAAATACTTCACATAGTTGGTTTCTAGTATTAAATTTCCATCAGCAGAAATGCTAAAACTATTGTTTGCAGCATTAGAGTGTGGCCTGAAGCGTACCAGCTTAGTTTTATTAGCATTTAAAACCATCTTATTTATTCTAGCGAACTCAAATATAAGCGAAACATCGCGTTCCATATATGTTTTCAAAACAGGATCATATTTATAAGGATAAAATATACTCACGTCATCGGCAAACAAGTACACACGACCAGTAAGATTTAAATTAGACAAGTCATTTAGATATAAAGAAAAGAGTAACGGTCCCAAGCAACTACCTTGAGGAACACCACATTTGACTTCCAGAGTATTGCTTTTCACGCCATTTATTTCTACATACTGTTTACGATTTTTTAAGTAACTTTCAAACATCCTAAGCTCTTTTCCTACAACACCGTAGAATTTCAATTTTTGCAACATTATTTTGTGATCAACTATGTCGAAAGCTTTCGAAAAATCAAGAAATAAACCTGCAACTCCCTTGAAACCTTGATCTAATCCATTACAGATATAATTTATTACATTTACAACAGCTTCTTCGGTACCACAACCTTTTTTAAACCCGTACTGGTACTTGTAGATGAAATTACTGTTGTCGACATATGATGAAAGCATTTGATAGATCAGTTTTTCAAAGATTTTATCGATAATAGATAGAAGTGCAACTGGACGAAAGCAATTTACTGTTGAAGCTCTTAAACTTTTAGGAATCGGAACTACCTTACTGAGTTTTAAACAATCGGGATATATTGCTGTGTCAATAATTTTATTAAAAATTGTCACTAAGATTGGTTTAATAACTTCACTACACATAACAACTAATTTTGGTGAGACATTATCAAATCCAGCTGACTTTTTTATGTTCAAACTGCCTATAATTTCATCCATATCACTTAAAGTGACAGGTCGAAAAGTAAAACGGCGCGTACTTTGACACAATGTTCTGAGGAGGTTACAGTGGTCACCAGAAGAGGTGGGTAATTGATGTCTCAAGTCATTGACAGACTGTATAAAGTATTCATTGAAAAGATTAACTTTAATATTCTCATCTAAAATTCTAGTACCAGCGGGCGACTGAATGTCATATTCTCTTTTATGAGCGCGCCCGAGACAACTATTTATAAAATTCCAGCACTTCTTTGGATCACCATCGAACTTTTTCAAATTATCACTATAATAATTGTCCCTCGATATTTTGCATGCAGACTTAATCACTTTACTAATTCGCTTAAGCAAACTGTCACATGTACCGTCTTTGTTTTTACGTCTTTTAATCAGTAATTTCCGTTTTACCATAATCAGAGCTTGTAGATTTTTATTAATCCACGGCGTTATTTCAAATCTTAGCTGTGATCTGCGCTTGCTATGTGTGGTCGAATGACGAATGGTGTCAGTTAAACAGCATATAAGTTTCTCTGCTAAGTCTGAAGAGCTTCCGGAAATTTCGGTTTGTGGCAATTTACAATACAAGTAATCTCTAGCTTTTACATAATCAAAGTGAGTTTTAACTTTTTCGATGTATCGATTAGAAACAAAATCGTTACATAACTTACAGCTTATAATGTTGTGGTCTGTAAGCGTGCACTCTACAGAGTCGACAAAAATCTTATCAAAAACGTTACTGAATACTTGATCAATACAAGTTCCACTTACAGGCCTTGTTATCATATTATGGGTATTGTGACAATCATAATTCTGAAGTAATTCAGATAAAACGGAAAATTGAGAACTCTGGAACAAGTCAATGTTTGAGTCCCCAACTAAAATAACTGGCCCACGCGTATTCATAGACATAAAGCTCTCCAAAATAGTTAGAAATGTGCTAATTAGGCATTTTTGAGAACGATAGAATGACACTATCCTTAACGATTCGCCCTCAACTTGAAAACTATCTAATTTAACGGATACCAAGTCAACAAAGTTTTCACTTTTACACGTTTCCACAGAAAACTTTAATTTATTACTCACGTAGAGCGAAGTACCACCATATCCATCACTTCTGCAGCAATGGACGATGCAATATCCAGGAATAGAGTACAGCTGTGTTAAATTTTCTTTAAACCATGTCTCTTGAACCGCAATTACATCAGGCAGTTTTGACATACTTGCAATAAGAGATTTAAATTTATCAAACTTATCCATTGATGAAGCGCTTCTAATGTTTACACTAATAATATTTAAGAAAGAGCATTTAAGGTTGAAAATATAATTATTAAATCTAGAAAATTTATTGAAATATTGATTTTTAATCATTAGATCGGAAAAAATGGTATGAAATAATTTAAATAATGCAAATTAAACTTAATGTGGAGAAACGTACGCTAAGTCATCATCATCAGAGATAATTTCTTCATTAGCTGCTACGGAATTATTATTGTTGCTAACCATTGATCTGCGTTTTAACTGCTTGACATTTGTTGTTGTACTTAACAAAATTTTGTCCACCTCTTCCTCGTTTCTGATTACTTGTGGTCTCGATATGTCCGACTTCTTATAAAATACTCGCCCATTCCTTGCAAACACATGTTTATAACCAACATTTTTCAATGTTCTTGCATATTTTAAAAGGTTTAGAGTCTCTTTACTGAGGAAATCATTGATAAAAACTGCACTCATAGACTCGCTTTGTCTTAACTTTTGCTTAGCAGACATCAATTTTTCTTTGCACAATTTGGAGGTGAACTTAACAACTACAGATTTCTTCTCATCTGAGCGATTTTTATTGCCAATAAAGTATGCATCTTCAATGTTTTGCGGCTCTATATCAACACCAACACTCTTTGACAATTGGACAACATTATCTGCTGCCGTGGTATTATTGTCTATCTTCAATC
Organism: Pherbina coryleti; assembly: GCA_943735915.1. Classification (NCBI taxonomy): domain Eukaryota; kingdom Metazoa; phylum Arthropoda; class Insecta; order Diptera; family Sciomyzidae; genus Pherbina; species Pherbina coryleti. Next base: position 159,968,932 of record OX030950.1, on the reverse strand, counting down.
CACTTATAATGCAATTCATTTTAACGCGATCATCATTCAGCAATTTAACCGATGACTTAAGGTTGTTAATTTCTATTCTTAGGTTTTGATTTTCGTTTTCCATTTGACGTAGTTTCTTTTTATTTTCAGCAACACCTTTTAAAATAGTGTCGTATTGTTCAGACATAAACGCCATAGTCTTTTGTATGTCGGACAGCTGATCCAATTTATTGAGCTTTGTTTTTATTGCTTGCAGGTCTTTTTTCACTTCTCCATCCCCTCCTTCGCATGTATGACAAGAAAAAACTTCACTCTCATTGTTTACTATCATATCTCTTCTATCATATCCTTTAACCATTACCAATTTCAGCACTGATTTTAACTCTTTTTCTAATACAGATGATACACATTTTATTAACTCCATCTATTTACAAAGTTTTCTAACCGAAATGAATGCAAAAAAACCCTTTGGATCCGATAACATTTCAAATTATCTGTTGAAAAAGTTACCAGAACTTGCAATTCATTTTTTAACAATAATTTTTAATAATTGTGTTAACAATGGATATTTTCCTAGGTCCTGGAAAATTGCAAAAATTATTCCTATTCAAAAAAGCCTCATTGCTATGCAGTTAATAATTTTAGACCTATTTCTCTATTATCAAATCTTGGGAAGTTTTTTGAAAAAATTATTCAGGCTCAAATTGAAAAAAATTTAAATATTCAATATATTCCCGATTTTCAGTTTGGATTCAAGAAGCGACACTCTACTGTGCATGCTCTGCATAAATTTTAAAATGATATCATTTTAAATCTTCGCCAAAAAAAGTGCACAGTAGCTGTATCATTAGATATTGAAAAAGCATTTGATAAAGCTTATCATATTGGTATTTTATATAAACTTATAAGCATCGGTTTTAGCCCATGCTTAATCAAAATTCTGAATAGTTTCTTGAGCAACCGTAAATTTTTTATTAACATCAATGATGCCAAATCAGAATATGGTTTTATCAAGAGTGGAGTACCACAAGGAGCAATAATGGCACCACATTTATATAGTATATTTATTCATGACTTTCGCCATATATATAGAGGATCAACAGGAATACTATATGCTGACGACTCTCTAGTCTATGCACATGGTACAACTCCAAATGATGCACTTGCATTAGTTGAATCACATTTAGTACAAATAAATTCTTTCTATAAAAAATGGGGTATTAAAATAAATGCCACTAAATCTGAGGCCATATGTATTAGAAATCCTTCTGGAAAATGTCATAGAAGTACAGTACCCCAAAGTACATCCTTGCAACTTATGCTCAATGACGTAACAATTCCATTTAAAAATGACATAAATTATTTGGGTATAACTTTTGACAAACTTTTAAAATTTAATAAGCACGCAAATTTAGTGCTCAAAAAAGCTAAAAAAGTTATGGGACAGTTCTTAAATTTATTTAGAAACAAATATTTACCGAGTAAAACTAAACTTCTTATTTATAAAGTATGTATTCGTTCATTATTAAACTATGGATTTCTAATTTGGTTTACTATCTCCCCAACAGTAGCGAAAAACTTAGAAATATTTGAACGAAAAATTTTGCGATTATGTATTGATCGACATTACGAGTCATTCACGAAAAGATTTTCAAATTATTACATCTATAGAAATGCACGTATCGTTCCCTTATGTAAATATATGTTGTTTCTTTTGAAAAACTATGTTGTTAAATTACAAAGTATTGATAATGATTTAGTTAAACAAACATACGAGTCACAAAAGAATTTTAAGTGGTCAAACATAAATTACATATCACCAGTCGGTATTATAAATGAAAATAGGATTTTTGAAAATTAAAATGTTTCTTCTACATCGCTTCTTCCGAACTTCTACGCAAAAGCTTGCTCAGGTATACATAGAGGTCAGTTTTACATTAAACTAACTAATAAATGAATACTCATGGCTAATGTTAATTTTAATATATATTAATTTTAATTTTAATTTAAGTTAATTTAGTTTATAAGTATTAGTATTAAGTTTATTAAGTTTTAAACGAGAGACATATCGTCATAAGAAACTAAATATATGCCGTGAGCAAGCATTAATTTCATCAACATTATACCTGGTGGCAACTAATAATATCGAATTTAATTAGAATAGAATAACGTTTTTTCGGTTCTATGATAAACCATTGTTAATTTTTAATATAATTTTATTCCTTGTTAAAATATTCAAAGACTCAATAAATTTAGTTACTTACTTCGTCCAAATACTTTGGTCGAAATTTTTAATGTATCCCGATTTCAATTAATAATAACCAATAATAAGCGATCAATAAGAAGCAATCAATTCATTTAGAATATCATCCATTTCTGCCTAAAAACCATTTGTTAGACTCAAGTTATAACAACTCCATTAACATTATGTCAACGTGCTCAATATAGTCCCCAACCAGGATATCGTGTCATCATCGCTTGTTATGTGAACATGTAGTTCGTATTAAGTGATACCCTTTCTTTTTTCTTTTGAAGGAAAACTAGAGCAAATCTCCAATGTACAACATGACATTTATTACGCTCTATTAACTCATAACAAAAAACTGGCAGACCCTTTCTTTGCATCCTTTGACAACAACAACCTTTGAAAAACATTCTAAACACTTCTTGGCAGCCTACTTTGACACCAAAGGATGGTGGTAAAAAAGAAAAAAAATGGTGATGGTTGAAAAAAAAGATGACTGTTGCGCGAGTTGAGGTTATCCTTTTTTTATTGAACTGCATTTTAAAAGAAGAAAAACGAAGCATTTGAGTTTATTTTTTTTTAAGAGAAAAACGATTTGTTTTGGGGTGAACTCATCTCATGAGTGTGTTGTGTGTGGCATGTGTGTATTCTAGTTAGTGTGTGACACACTTATACCCTCCTTTTATATTGGTTTGGGGTTAACCGCTTCATCGTTGTCGTTGTCGCAGAGAATAAAAAAAAGGGGTTTTCTTATGAATTTTATAGCTTATTTGGTATTTTTATAACATTTGATGCTTTGTATCCTGTTCAATTTACAACTTATTTTCCAGCAATTTGCAGTTGTCGCTGATGTTTTGTTGCCTGATTGTGGCCTTGGTCGTTTTGGCTGCCGTTACTGCTAATGTTGTTGTTCATGTGACACATTAATCGCTGTCACGTGAGCATCGGAAAAGAACTCAAGAGTGTGTGTGTGTGTGAATGTTTTGCGTGATGAAGTGTGACGAAGAAAGTGTATACGAGTCGGAGAAATGTGCTTGGGAACTTATGCATACGTAATTTCAGCCTATTAACTAATAGTATTAAGATTTCTCCATTTAAAAAATGTCTCGATTTAAAAACACAAAATTCTGTAAAAAATTTTAATTAATCCTTTAGAGCATCTATTGGCAACGAAATTCCATAAAATTTCATAGATAGGATTTTTTTTTACGTCGCTGATCACGAATCTGTCGTCAGAATTTTGAAATTCACGATGAAATTCACGATGTCCAATATGGAAGACAGTGATTCAAAAATATTTATGATTTTTATGAATCTGTCATCAGAAAATCGTGCTCAGGATTGGTGCAAGGAAGCGCTCAAAAAATACAATCGCGGTGCTTCAAAAGACACACATAAAATCGTGACTGCTGATGAACCATGGATCTATGCGTCTGAGTCTGAAAGTAGACGGCAGTTGACTGCATGGGTCTTTGAAGATGACAAATCCAAATCCAACAAAAGTAGTTTGAGCTCGAAGTACTCGAAGCAAATGCTTGCCGGTTTCTGAGCACTCAAAACATCGAATTAAATAATCATCCGCCATATTGTCCTGATTTGGCACCCAATGATTTTTTTTTCCGCTCATCAAAGACAAACTGATTCAAAAACTACACGCAAAGAAAAAAAACGTTTATCGCCAGTTTGCCGCAAACGAACTTCGTTTGTCGTGCTTGAAATCGTTTATTAACGTTGAACGAAAAATAAACAAAATTTTCAGTTGTGAGAAACGAGTCATTTAGTTGCAAGAAATGAATTTCGTTTGTCATAAACGGGAGTGATTTTTAAATTGCAGCAATTGAAAACTTCGTTTTTCCCAACTGAAAATTTTGTTTATTTTTCCCTTCGTTGTATAAACATAACGCTTATAGTTTAGAGTTACTTTTTGGAGAAATTGTTACTATATAAGGAAATTGGTAGTTTGCTTAATACGCGGACGAAGATAGCAACAGAGGTGGAATCCATAAGAAGACGGACGGACATAATGAGAAAGATTATTAATATAATAAATAATAATGACCGAAATAGCTTGCGGTTTATATATATAAGATATATTTTTAAGTTGTGACAACTGAATATTCGTTTTCGGCAAATACAGCTCGCAAACGAAGTATAGTTGGTGAATTTTTCAGTTGTGGTTAACGAAAAATTTCTTTGCGTGTATGATTTGGAGGTGTCTCATGCGGAATGGATAAATTTTATGACTAATGGTTCGAACGGATGCAAAAATGTATAAATCATAAAGGAGAATATTGCAAAAAACAATAAAACTATTTTTAAAGAAAAAAAAAATCTGTCTTTATATTTATTCCCGAAATATATGTAGACACCCTCGTATTGCATGGCGTTAGGGTACCACACAAAAAACAGCACAAGCAAAAGCAAAAGGAAAAGCCAGGACATAAACAAATGCAAAAGCAAATGAAAAACAAAAGTGAAAGCAAAACTAAAATCAAAAGCAGAAGCAATAGCAAAATCAAAATCAAAAGCAAAAGAAAAGCTTAAAAAAGCAAAAGTAAAAGCAACAACAAAAGCAAAGGTAATAGCAAAGGCAACAGCAAAAGCAGAAACAAAAAGCAATACCAAAAGCAAAACAAAAGCAAAAACAAAACCAAATGTTAAAGCAAAAGCAAAAGTTAAAGTTAAAGCTTAAGCAAAAGCAAAAGCAAAAGCAAAAGCAAAAGCAAAAGCAAAAGCAAAAGTTAAAGCAAAATCAAAAGAAAAAGCAAAAGTAAAACCAAAAAAAAAAGCAACAACAAAAGCAAAAGCAAAGGCAACAGCAAAGGCAACAGCAAAGGCAACAGCAAAAGCAAAAGCAAAAGTAAAAGTCAAAGCAAAAGTTAAGGCAAAATCAAAAGCAAAAGCAAAACAAAAAAAAAACAGAAAAAAGCAAGTGCAAAAACAAAACCAAGAGCAAAAACCAAGAGCAAAAACCAAAAGCAAAAACAAAAGAAAAAGCAAAAACAAAAACAAAAGCAAAAGTTAAAGCAAAAGTAAATGCAAAACCAAAAGAACAATCAGAAACAAAAACAAGAGTAAAAACAAAAACAAGAGCAAAAAGCAGATGAGGAGAAGGATTTGAAAAAATTTAAGACCAGGAATAGAATAAGGAATAGAACAATGATTTAGACAAAGATCAGGACAAAGATTCAAACACTAATTTGGGTTGGGACAAGGATTAGAACAAAGAACATCTTGTCCTTGTCCACTCTTATACTTTATCTTGTCCGAACACACTTCGGACAAGATAAAGGATAAGAGTGGACAAGGACAAGATGAGGAAAAAGGATGAGACCAAGGATTGCATGAAAGAATAAAACAAGGAATTGGACTCAATTGATTGCAATAATTGATCCAAAAACTGGGAGACAAGGAAAGAGAAAGGGATACAAACAACGAGATATTCAGGAATTTAGACATGAATTAGAACAATAATTTTGCAAGGAGGAGGCCATGCATTATGACAAATATAAGGATATGAAAAAGGATTAGCAAAAGCAAAAGGATTAGAAGGATTTAGACAAGATAAGGACCAGGAATAAAAAAAATGTAGAACAAAGATTTAGACAAGGATTAGGACAAACATTCAGACAGGAATTAGGATTAGGACAAAGATTAAGACACACTTTGGACAAGATTAAAGACAAGAGTGGACAAGGACAAGATTGGAAAAGCTAAGGATGAGGCTAAAGATTGGAAGAAAGATTAGAACATTTGAGTATTTGGACTCAATTACGACAAGGCTGAGTGCAAAGATTGGGACAAAGATAAACAACAAACAGCGATAAACTCAGGATTTCGGCCATGCAAAAGAACAAGATTTTGGACAGGGATTAGTCCATGTATTATGACAAATATAAGAATATGAAAAGGAATAAGCAAAAGCAAAAGGATGAGGAGAAGGATTTGGACAAAGATTAGGTCCGGGAATGGAAAAAGAGTAAAACAAAGATTTAGGCAAGGATAAGGATAAAAATTCAGACAGGAATTTTAGGATTAGGATAAGGATTAGAACAAGGATTAGGACAAATATTAAAACAGACTTCGGGCAAGATTAAAGACAAGACAAGAATGTGAAGAGGATTAGGTGAAGGATTTCCAGAAGGAATAGAATAAGGATTTGGACACACTAAGAACAAGACTAAGGACAAAAACTGGGACAAAACTGGGACAAGGATAAAGGAATGGATACAAACCCCAATAAATTTAAGAATTTAGACATGAATTGGAACAAAAATTTGGACAATGTGTTATGACATATATAGGAATATGAATATGAATAAGGATACGCTTCGGAATCAAAGACAAGGGTTCGAATAAGAATAAGGACCAGAATAAAAATACGCCATCATGTCATAGACAATGGGTGTATTCATTACACAGCCAAATCCTTTTTATGTATTTTTTTTACAAAGCCATAGGTGGACCATAAAAGATCACATTTCTACATATATCCCAAAATTATTCCCAAAAGCAAAAGTGGGTTGAATCTGAAAGTGGAATTATTTTGCAAACAAAATTAAATTTAACAAAAAAAAAAAAAAAAAGGAAAATTCTAATTATTTTTGGTTTGTTTATTTCTTGGTGGAAATGGTTTTTAGAACGAATAATTTCATTAGATGTAAAATAATCTTATACAACCTATAATCCTCCAACGATTTTAGTACGAGCTGTAAACAACACCCAATACAAGACAAAAAAAAAAGAGAAAGATTCACTTGTTGTGACCATATTTTTGGTGAAAAACAAAAGTTTTGGGAAAAAAAATTTGGAAAGTGTGTAGAATAAAATAACTAATCAACAAATAAGCAAAACAAACAAAAGTTAACCAAGTTCTTGGCTCGAATAAATCTCATGTATGGGGCTTAGGCTTGGTAGGGGTTATGTATGGTTTTTTTTTTGTGTCTTATTTTGGATTTCTGTTGTTGTTGCCTTTGTTTTTGGCGGAAGATAAATGACGCTGAAATTAATTAAGTTGTTAATTTCTCATTAGAACAAACAACAGAAAAAAAACTGCTAAACTCATGCCAGCGAAAATCAAGCAGAAATATTTATTGTAGAATGTGAAGCACGTGGCGTAAGCTTATGTGGAGAGCAGACAGGGTGATACAGATAAAATATCACAATCAAGAAAAACAAGTAGCTACGTGCTGAAAACGTTGGCAAGCAAAAACACATGAAATTTATGGCAAATTAACACTTTGTTGACTAGCAGCGCTACTTACGCTACTTATGAGTTTATGTAAAAAATATTTTACAAGCTTAGCTGCTTAAAATAACTAACTAACTAACTAAACTTTGACAGTAGCTAGGAGCTGCACTTTTAACAGCGCATTTCGCACCAAACAGTGTTGAACATCGAAAAGCTTTCATAGATAATTTTTAGGCCTTTAATTTTTACTTTTATGTTCGGCTATAATTTGACAATTACAGACAAACACACACACTCATATATAGGTGTCTAAAATCTTGACAGTTATAAAATGTTAAAAGCTTTTTCGCTACAACCACTTCGTCGAATGCTTAGCTTTTACCAGAAAACGCATCGAGGTTTTTGCTGTTTTTGTTTTATTAACTTATTTAGCGGACATGACTTGCGCCATGTTGGTTGATTTGTCTCCCAAATAAAAATGACATAAAATCTGAAATGACAGCCGTGAAATGTTGTCATTCTTTTTTGTGTGCATTCTGTACATGTTGTCTTCACCTTTCGAGCAAATTTTATTGTTATGAGTTGACAACTAAAACTTAAGAAATAAGACAAGAAGAGCAAATTTTAAATAAAGGAAAACAAATAAAAAAAAATGTTTTCTCAAGGGATAGCTTGGCGCACTCCAAGGTAGTGAGTCAAGTTTTATTAACAGTTTCTAATGCAAATCTGTGCTTCTGGTGTACATGAGGGTGACATATTTTTGAAAAGCGCCTAAAACTATGTTGCATATTTTGTAGAACTAGAGGGTATATCAAGAAGAGGTAAAGAATTTGTTTTTTGTTTTTCATAACGCGAACAATTGCTTACATGTCTCTTAAATTTTTATTGAATTATAAAGGAAACACATGGAGATTATGGATCAAATAGAATATCTTTCAAAACTGTCAAGTGACCACCTGTAAAATAATAAAGCTTTGCTACCCAACACCTCTTTTTGATACATCCTTTGAATAAAGGATTGGTGTGCACGTATATGAAAATGTAAAATATACACATAGGAAATAAAAATATATAAAATTTGTCCAGTCGAAGGGGGCACGTGCCTCCCCTTCTGCCTCTGGGGACGGCCTTGCATACAGTTATGGTTAATAATAAGAGCATCTCATCTTCTCTGCATTTAATATATAAAAATGATGCAATTTATTTATTTTTATTATAAAATGTAACATTGTTAAAAATTAGGTAAAAAATAGCTACTTGAATCCGACTAAAATAATATAAGAGAAATTCAGGTTTTTTTTTAAATCTTGAAAAATCAAAAGTCAATTTGAGGTTGGTCAAAATAATAAGAGCGCGATAAGGAACTTTCTATAGAAAAAAAAAATTTTAAGAATTATTATCTGTTTTTTAAAAATTGAAAAGAAAGTAGCATACAAAGCACTTCGTTGTATGCACGCAAAGAAATTTTTCGTTTACCACAACTGAAAAATTCACCAACTATACTTCGTTTGCGAGCTGTATTTGCCGCAAACGAAAATTCAGTTGTCATCAACTTAAAAATATATCTTATATATATATACCTCAAGCTATTTCAGTCATTATTATTTATTATATTAATAATCTTTCTCATTATGTCCGTCCGTCTTCTTATGGATTGCACTCATCGCACCGCCGTTGCTATCTCCGTCCGCGTATTAAGCAAACTACCAATTTCCTTATATAGTCACAATTTGTCCAAAAAGTTACTCTGAACTATAAGCGTTTTGTTTATACAACGAAGGGAAAAATAAACTAAATTTTCAGTTGGGAAAAACGAAGTTTTCAATTGCTTTGCAAAGTTTTGCAATTTAAAAATCATTTCCTGCAACTAAATGACTCGTATCTCACAACTGAAAATTTGTTTATTTTTCGTTCAACGTTTATGACAACTGTTGAAACGTTTGCAACCCGATTTCAAGCACGACAAACGAAGTTCGTTTGCGGCAAACTGGCGATAAACGTTTTTTTTTCTTTGCGTGTGTATATCCATTATTCTCCTGTTTTCTTGGCATGGAGTCAATTAGTTTTTTACGGATATCCACAGGAATGGCATACCAGGTTCTCTTTAGATGTATATACTTTATGTGATTATAAAGGAATATAATCGGCTTATGGGAAATGTGGACTTGATGCATGGATTGATTGGCCGATATCGTATTCACATGAAAACCAGAAAGTGGAAAAATGAAATTTTTTTCATATCTTGGTCCAACCATTGTAAATGCCTATATTCTCTTCCACCGAATTCATGAAAGAAACTAGAAATGCCCACTGCCCGAATGGCCATTCAGTCCAGTGCTGTGCAGTCGTTCCGAAGTTTCTATTATCGAAGGAAGACCATTATCTAATTTTGCGTCGACTGTTTTCCACCTACATTTAATTCGAAACGATCCTATTTATCAATAGATAATGTCGGTTATGACCAGACCGGATTGGCAAGTTTTGGATAGTTGTGACAATAAAGCTTGCAAAATGCATAGTTGCAAGTCTGAAACTCTGGATTCTTGTACAAAATGCAAACCCAATCTTGTAACTCAACTTGAAAAAAATGTTTCTTTGCCTTCTATAACCGCAAATATATATCAAAGTTTTATTTTTCTAGGTTTCTATTTTTATGTAAATATGCATTTCTAGTAAAAAATTATTGTTATATTTGATTTCCAATATAAATGTTGAATAAAGCATAATTTGTTCGTTCAGTTTCAGCAAAAAATATATATTTTATTACAAAATATTTACATAGCACTTGTCCAGCTTTTTCTGTGTGTAATGCCCAGGGCCGCCTCTAGGCGGGTTTCACATTTTCCCTTGAATAAGGTAACTTAAACATCAAATCCAAAATATGACTTCGGATTCGTTCGTTTCGAATCAAAATTTAAACTAATTTTTAATCTGATTTTATCGGTTAAAATAAAAATTGGGGCATTTGAGGGTTAAGGGCTTTTCTTATCCAGCTAAGGTTTCAGCTTTTTTTGACTTTGAATACTTATCTCTGAGTTCCTTAGCTATAACACATGGTGGCGGATTAAGAGCATTTGAAATGATTTTTTAGGTTTCGAATCTGCTACGTATTTGAAGTACCATTCTTTTTTTTTGTTCTTCGGAGCAGTGATTTTCCCGACACATGGCAGCTTCACAAATGTTTTTAAAAACTTTTCACACCTCACAAATAATTACAAAACACAGCCTGCAACATAAATTACGTTTTAAAATTGTATACACTCAAAATATATCCTATACCAATTGAAGCAGAAAGTCCTAATTTGCTAAGAAGTGTACTAAAAATGTAGAGAAAGAAGAGCACAAATGAAAGAAAAATAGAATTTTATTGACAATCGAGAATAAAGATAATACATGGAATTGAAAATGAAAAAAAAAATGGATTGAACGCTACAAAAATTATTTTACTTTGTTGCACTTCCATTTGATCTTCAGCTTGAAATAATGATTATAGTTCCTCATCGTAATTTATACCAACATCATCGAAAGAATCATTATCATTCTCTTCATTTTCACCAAAATATTTTTTAAAAACCTCACTAAATTCTTCATCGACAGACATTATTCACTAGTTCATAACGGAAAAGACCAACAGAAACAATTACACCAACGAGATAACGAAAAAATGCCGACTCGATAGTGATGATAGCTGATAACATTCTCAAACTCACTTCAGTATTACCGATACGAAAATCCGAAAGTAGCAACTTGAAGCAATTAACTAACATAATATTTGGAGCAAAAGCAGCACTGCATCTCACTTGGTGCCCTTGAACAACGAGAGACACTGGACAATGCCAAGGAAGGAGAACAACTACCGAGAAACTGACGAAATGCATTGTTTATCTTTAACAGCTGATTTCTCGAAATTTTGTTTTTGAGTCATAAGCCACCTTTTCATAGACCAGGTCACATATATATATTTGCGCGAAAAGAAAATGGTTAAAATGTAATAGAATGAATGTAATAAAAGTTTTCCTGATACATCTGTCTACAGGTATGCTATGAAAAAAAAAATATAACCATTTACTTGAAATACGTTGCTACGCTCTTATTATTTTGGCCACCACTGTATACTAATACGATGGCTGCCTTTAAAGTCTTGCACCTCGGCAATACTAATCATTGCCAGATGAATTTTGATAATTCCACTCGAAAATTTTACATTTTCTAGAATAAATGTACTCACAACGTTTTGTTGTATGTGCTCTTATTGTATTGTTTACAGTGGTTTGAAAATTGTATTTCAGCAAAAATGTGGAATTAACACGTGAATATTTTCGGGTGATGCTTTTTTACGATTTTCGACGTGGATCTACAAGAAAAGAATGCATCGACCAACTAAGATGCACTTTTGGAGATGAAGCACCACACCCAGCGACTGTAAAAAGTGAGTTCGTGAAAGTGGTCCAATAACGGCTGCTGTGGCAGAAAACATGAATGCTGTCCTTGAACTGCTGGAAGCAGACCGGTATGTGACATACCGTGAGATGGAGTCATGCTTGAATATTAATGGGACATAGCATACATTCGATTTTAGATGTAAATTCTCATCTTCATTACATGTAAAGGCTTCAGGAATATTTGTTCCCGTTGAAAACACCATAATTTGACGGTTGCTCAAAAAAACGAAAGGCTCGTGTCGATTGGTGCAAGGAAATGCTGAAAAAATTTAGATGGGTGGTACGGAATACGTTTACGACATCACCACAGATGACGAATCATTGATCTATGCTAATGAGCTCAAAACAAAGCAGCAATCCACTGTTTGGGTCTTTCAAAGTGAGCAAAACCAGACAAAAGTTGCGGACGAAGCATATCCAAGCAAATGGTTACCAGTTTTTTTCAGAAAAACCATTCATGTCGAAACTGTAGCACTTGAACAAAGGATTCTTATTAATGCTGAATAGTACACAACCATTGGTTTGCCGGAAGTCTTCGGAGAATTGAGAAAAACCAATCATAGAGGAAAGATCATCCACGACTATGCGAGTTCCCATGCATCAACTCAAACAAAAGAGTTTTTGAGCACTCAACACATGAATTGATGGATCATCCGCCTTACAGTCCCAACTGGGCACCCAGTGACTTCTTCTTGTTCCCTAACATTAGGAAAAAAAAAAAGCATCGCGAACCCAAACAGTCCGTTGAGGCCTTCAAAAACCTCATTTCGGAGGTACCAACTAAACAGTGGTAGAACTCTTTCAAAACTTGAATCAAAAAACACTCAAATGAATGAAAAAGTATATTGATCGTCTTGGAGAATACTTTTAAAAACAATTAAAGCATTTTCACTGATTAACCACTGTTTTTTCATCGTAAGGCGCTCAACTTAAAAGGCAATCCACTTATTATAGCTCTATTCTTCATAAGTGGTTGGATATTGTAAGATCATGTGTGTGGCTTTAATTATATTTTAATTTTAAATAACAACTAAGGAAATCTTTTCGTCGTTGTATCCTGAAGGAATTACAATCGTAAATTAAGAAATAAAATTTGTATTTTTAAGTATCTGGAATCCGCAAAGAAATAACCCTTAAATAGCATTAATCTTATTATTTTTATACTCTAATGAATGAAAAATGTTGAGCTACCCTTTAGGAAAATTAAAGTGGGGCAGGGGGTAATGCTGATACCTTCAAAACAGCTCCATTTCTCATTAGAATGGTTTTTATTTCCTTTCATATCATTTCTACGCGCTTGGTTCTTGTATTTTTTTTTTATTTTTTTTTTTATTTCTTGCGCCTTTTGCTCTGCACCCTCATTTGCATAAATAAATTATTTTCAACCCCAAATGAAAAATTAAACAACAACACCAACAACAACTCCAAACTTATTAATCAATAAAGATGCAGTAGCAAGGAAACAGAAATCAAGATTTTAACAGTATTTCTTTAAAGCAAAGACATGACTTTCCATAAAAAGTACTCCAAATTCCACTTAATGGGTAAAAAAATAAAAAAAAAAATTAAAAAAAAAAATTAAAAAAAAACGCGTAGCAGCAGAGCAAGAACTTCACAAAGGCAGACAGAAGAACTTAACAAAATAAAAACAAAAAGTCTACAATGTCTACATTGAAGGATGCGTTGTAGAATAACTGAAGCTGGTCGAAGGGGTAATGTGGTGGATTGGGGGGGGGCGGGGTAGATGCTATAAGATGTCGGGCAGAAAAAAACTCCTTCAAATGCGCTGTTGGAAAATTTGATGGTATTTAAAATTTGTAACCTATGCATGTGGCAGTGCTTGCTGCTTTGCCAAGTGGGTGGTGGTAAGGAGTTGATAATGAGTTCGTTTCTTTTTTTCTGCTTTTTCAGCAGTTTAAATATTAATGAGCATTTCCTTTCTATTCTGCGCTATTTATTCAAGCCGAAGTTTTTAATTTAATAAAATTGCTTCGCTCCTTTAGTAAAAAATTTTTGTGCGAGTTATTGCAAAATAATTAAGGATATGCTAACCAGACCGTTTTCGCATGCATTCCGTTTGATTAAGATTTTGGTTATTTTTTTTTTTTCTTCAGCACTCCGTTAAGGCAACACCATGCATTCATAGACCTTCGCATCTTCCGATCGAATTTCGTTCTTTTTGTGCTCAAAAGTAATTCGTTCCTTTTGATTTGATGGCAACAATCCAAACTACCGGTGCCATTGCATCACCTGCTTCAGGTCCTTTGCTGTTTTTTTGTTTTTGTTATTGTTGGTTTTTTTTTTTTTTTTGCCAGCAATCCTCATCTTAGATTTCTTATCTAGCAACGTGCTTGAGTCCTGACATTCAAACAGTTGCCAGCTGATGCAAGAATGCATAAAAACAATCCTCAGCTCGTGCTCTACTTTTAAGCAGCAGCAGCAGATTTGGTCCTTACTTGTGTAATTGCAAAACTCATTTGCAATGCTGCACAAATCTTTCATTTACATTTTCTTGAATTTTTTGTTTTTGTTTTTGTTTGGTTAGGTGTTTAATTTGGATTTCCTTTTTGAAGATGCAGATTTCCTGTTAGGTAGTTTTTTTATAATTTCAGTTTTTTTTTTTTTGCTTGTTTTTGTCTTGTTACTGCTTTCATTATCGACTCACTCATCGACACTCTTTTAAATATTCAAAGGAATTCAAAGGAGTTTTGTGTCAGACTTACTATTATAGTTGTAGTTTGTGTGGGAGTTGAACTCGTGGCATCAAGTACACCTAAAGTAATGTGTAAATGTGCTGTAACCAAATTTCAAGAAAAATTATTTTAAAAAATCTTCGCCCAAATTTAATATGTAGGGTGTATCTACAAGAGGTGTATAATTTGTTTTTTAAATAAAACGAACAAATATTCGGATGTATCTTAAATTTTTATAGTATTAAAAAGAAGACATATACTGATTATGCAGACAAAATACAATATCTTTAAAATGGCCGCCCCAGCACCTCTCGAGGATTGCTTTAGTTATATTTGTTTTGAAATAATGCCTCAAATCATATTTTTAATTTACAAAATCCGCGTCAGTGTTTGCAACCTCGAATAAGGATTCTGAAATCCGTATTCGCATCCGTAAAACTAGCGACACCCGGCAACTATTTCGGAAAAAAGTATGTTCAAAACGTTTATTAAACACTTATTTGACACCAATCTCATTGTACGATGTCCGTTCTGGTTCCTAGTATCAGGATATCCCCAAATAGTAACTCCATTCCGAGTTTCAAGGTTCTTTGAGTTTTAATTCCAAAGCTATTCGATATTAAAAATTTGAATTGTATGGGCGGTGACACGCTCTTTGTCCAATAATAGCTCAATTTTGCTAACTTGTTGAAGGACATGACTAAAAGTTTGTACCGAGCTTAAAAGCTGTTTTAGTAAAAGTTGGAAGATTTTTTTATAATCAACTACATGGTGGGCCATCTAGTGGTTTCTTTTTAAATCATAGGTTATTTTGACACTGACAGCTGTTTCCCACTCGAAATCTTGACATTAAACCTCCGCCGAAAGAAATAATTCGCTTTTCGTTTGAACAATAATAATAATAATAATAAACTGGCCATTTCAGCCCATGAAAGAACTTTAACCGAACTTCTTATGATCAAATTGTGTTAAATGTTTGTCCACAACTGATTGAGAACTGGACCTACTAGTTTTATGCCGACTCCGAACGGCTAATGTGCATGCTCTCAAGAAGCTTTATATGGCATTATTTACTCTCTGAGATTTAAAATTGTCTGCAGAGAGATGACGGCCGAACAGATAAATTACTTCAGTTGAAAAAACTTTCTAAGTCAGATGAAATTGAACCAGGGTTCTCTGGCGTATGGGTCACGCACTTTACCCATTGCGCCACGGGCGCCACTTGAACAACGTTGGGAAATATTGGAAACTTATTTCCAAAGTGAGTGCTGTGTAGCCCAAACAGTGCGTTATTTGAAAAGAAATTTTGGCTGAAATGAATCACCGCCCACACCTGCTGTACACAAGTTTGTGCAAAAAGTTCGTGAGACTGATATGCTAGTGGACAACACTTATTGTCCCCATTGTCGTTTGGTGCGCACAGACGAGAATGTGGCTGCTGTAGCCGAGAGTGTGAAACGCAATGCACGAACATCAACTCGCCATCGATCTCAACAACTCAACATTTCACGCACTAGCCTGAGGGGAATTCTGCACAAAGAGTTCAGATTATTTAACAAGGTTCTAGAACCTAGACTCAAAAGGTCCAATTGACTCAGCAATTGAAGACGCACGACCATCCGCTTCGTTATCGCTTCGCAGTTTGGGCCATAGAGCAGCTTGAATTGGACAACGATTTTGGGCGAAAAATAATCTTCAACTCGGCGGCTATGTTAACAAACAAAATTATCGCATCTGGAGCTCGGAAAACCCGTACGTGATTTTCGAGAAGTCGATGCATCCATTGGACCATTTTTCTTCGAATATGAGGCTGGGAACAACGTTTCGGTCAACGGTGGGCGTTACAGAGCCATATTAACCGATTTTTTTTTTTAAAGAAATTAAAGACATGAATTTGGACGACCTGTGGTTCATGCCGAATGGTCCTTCCTGCCACACAGCCCATGCAACAATCGATCTTTTGGGCACCAAAATCCCAAACCGTGTTATCAACCGTCTTGACATTGTCAATTGGCCGCCTCTGAGCTAAGATTTGTTCCCTTTGAACTTTTTTTTTGTGGGGAACTGTGAAGCACCGATGTTATGCCAACAATCCGGAAACAATTCAAGTACTTGTAAGGCCAATATAATTCAAGCAATCCGTGAGCTACCGCCCGAAATCATCAACAAGGTCTTGGAAAATTGGAGTGAGATAATGTGCTACTGCGCTACCAGCCAAGGCAGCCACTTGAACAACGTTGTGTTCCATAATTAATGGTAATGTTTGCTCTTACTAACAAAGCCATAATACATGGAAAAAATTTTAATTTTGTTAATTTTATTTCATTTTTAAAAAAAAAACTTGACTTGAATGATATCTTCTGAGGAAAAGACATAGGTCCATAAGAAACTTTGGACGTGGAATTCATACATTCAAAATACCCCTCATCAGGATCAAAAGAATCCAAACAAAATGACTCTTTAAAAAGATTTAAGCCACAAATATTGACGGGATCATCAGTAATACCATCAACATGATGAAGGTAAATCCATCGGATTTCTTCTTTGTATTAATGAATCCCCAAAACTTCTTTGGGTCAGACAGTATTCTCAACTTTATATTGTCTTAATATTCTCTCGAATTCTTTCCAAATAAAATATTTTGCTGATCACTTCTTTAGTGAGCACACTTAGCGCATAGAGTGAGCAACTAAACTTACTCTAACACATTCCTATAAGGTCTTATATAAACTTAAATGGTGTTTTTTTTAAAGGAATAGAAATTTTCATTCAAAGAAAAAACAAGTAAATTATTGAAATGAACAATATTTTCGCTTTATTAATTCCCAAATTTTATAGCATTTAATGTTTGATTAAATTTCGGACATATGGCCACCGCGACTGCGTCTTGTGAAGATCATCCTGTTGGTCCAATATTTCCAACATAGCAGGCCTTACCTCGCCAATAACGAGCCGAATGTCGGGTTCCAACTGGTCAGTCGTAGCTTTCTTATGTCACAGGCTTGACATCAGAGATTTGCAAAAGACCAATTCATCATTTTTCGTCATTTTTTGCCACTCGAATAACAATCGCCGTCAGCCACAATCGCACGCATACCGCTCGAGTTTGTAAACAACGATTGGTGCTAAGCACAGTTTGTAACGATTGCGAATATATGCAAAGGCAGCATCCAGACAATGCAGACATTCGGATGCTTCGCTGAACACTCGAGTGTTTGCTGCTGCATGAATTTTTGTTGTTTTGATACTTCTCTGCCGTTCTCTAGCAGCGCTTTGTGTTGTTTGTTTCCCTTTGCTTTTATATTTACCATTTTTTTTTTCGGCGAATGGATATAAAAGCGTCGATATTCATTGCTTTTGGCGAATGTTGCTCGTGTCTCGCTTCGTTGGATATTCTTGTGTCGTAGGCATTCGTAATCGCGACCGCTTGTATTGTATGGTATTCGTATCCGGAGCTATTGGTGCATGTATTCGCGCATTAATTTTAATGCAATCAAGCTGTTGACATAACCCCACACATATACCCCCAGACATATCCCTCTGCTTGACATACCCCCACAAAAAGTAGTCTATTTCACCAATTGACAGGCCGATTTCTTGATATGATTTGGTCGACAAAAGTTTGTCCCAATAAAGTGATGGTTTCACGCGCTGTATGGCTTGCTTGTAGCGTCCTGCTGGAACCATTTACACAGAGAAAAAGGCAACATGAAACTTTCAAATATTGTCATGTTTAACGAAAAATAACGAAATATTCAAGGAAATAATATGGGTTGTTAAACAAAATATTATTTGAATCGTGTTTTAAGAGAAAACAAGTTTGATTGAACTATTTTACTGTTTGATTCAAACATGATACTGTTCTATATTGCATGATCAGTTATGACAACCCATATATTGTTAAAAATAACCAAAAATCTTAATGGAGCTAAATCAGGTGTATTTTTAACTTAACCATTAAGTGGATTTTAACCATTTTGAGGTTAACTTTTTTATCAGTGTAGGACTAAAAAAACAAATAAATAACTGGCCATTTCAGCCCTTGAAAGGAATTTGACCTAGCTTCTTATGATCAATTGTGTTGTGCGTGTTATTAAGTTTGTACACAATTGACCGAGAACCGGACCTACATGCTTAACGCCGACTCCGAACGGCGATGAACGGAATGTTCTCGTTCTCAAGAAGCTTTACATGGCATTTTTGATTACTCTCTGAGGTTTGCCATTGTCTGCAGAGAGGTGGCGGCCGTACAGAAAAATTATTTTAATTGAAATAATTTTCTGTCGATGCTGGGGTTCGAACCCGGGTCTCCAGGTTCGTTGACATAGCGGCCACGCACTTTAACGAACTACGCCACGGACGCCAGTGTAGGACTAAGACGAATCAAAAAGTCGCGAATCATTTGCCCTTAGCACTGACCATTGACGGTAACATTGGCTCTATCTTCAGTTTTGAAAAAGTATGAACCAATGATTTCTTCGACATGCAAACCACACCAGACAATAAGTTTTTCTGGATGTAAGGGAGCTTGGAGAGTCTTTTCAGGAATGTGTTCACTGTAAATAAGTCAATTTTACTTATGTATGTACCCGTTAAGCCAGAAATGTACCTAACCGCAATGTGTGCGAAGTGCTCTGTATGTTTGTGGCACAGAACTTTGGCTATAAAGAAAACGTAAACGTTGTTCCAGTATAAGTCTTTGTTACCATGCAAGTATTAAGAACATACTAGTATCGCCTGTGGCCGAAATTCGGCCATCTGTTTCTGTAAGGTAACGAAACTATTAAGAGAAAGCAACAACAACAACAACAACAACAATAATGCTACTGCTGGTGTAATAATAATAAGGTGTTAGTGAATTTGACACTTCTCTCTCAAAATGATAAATTTTTTCGACCCGCTCCTGTCAAAAAACAGCTGATGGTGAATTGGAATGAAAATAAATCAGCTAATGTGCAGTCGGTCGAAGCTCAATGCCATGTCCACGTCTTTTGGCTATTATCAGTTGACGTACGAACATTCTTTCATTCTTTCATTCAACTTTTTGTCAATACAACACGGCACAATTAATTAAATTAAATATTTATTTAAACTTTATTCGCACAATAAAAACTATAACACATCATCATCTAGCAATTCAAACGAATAACACAATTTGACAACTATCAACGGATCGTCTCTTTCGCTCACAATTTTTTGACAGAAAGAAAGCTATTCTTGGTGTTGTCAAAAATTCACTAAAACCTTATTATTATTACACCATGATGCTACTCAGCTCTTTTTAAGTGTTTGCATCACTCCCGCATTCTACTCTTGCTTTTGTAAACTACATCAGCGATGTTCAACAGAGCTTTGTCGCTTTGTAGTTTCTCATTGTCCCATTGGTAAAAAAAGCGTTTTACATTTGCTCAGTTTTACTTATCTTAATGACAACATATTCGAATAAAAATTATATTGTGCAAATCTACTCGAAAATACCTATCCATCGATATAAGTATTATGTGAATACGTTGAAGGTAACACAGAAAAAAAGGGAACACAAACTCTTTGTTTCCCTATTAATATATAGATTTATCGAACACATGTGTTTACTTTGACAATTGGTTTGGCAGATTTCCCTCTAGGAAAGTTTATACCTCTAAAAAAGCACCCATTACATATGATCCGCAAAAGTTATCGAAAAAGGACTTTAATTTTGTTCTAATTACCTCTCTGTAATGTTAATTTTCGAATTAACATTTTCGAAGAATTCGATTGAAATAGCATTACAATTTTATTAAGGGGGTTTAAGGACTCAAGGTGATAGGTTTAGAACTACAATTTTAATTGATTTTCATTTAAGTTTTTTTAACTTTTTTTTTACAATATTTTAAACAATGATATAATTAGGAATTTTCCTTCATTAAGAGCATATTTTTGAATGGTTTAACTAAAAATTTATAGAATAAAAAATAAAGAAAGATCAATATTTTAAGTCAACTTAAACTATTTCCTCTCTCAAAGTTTTTGTCATTGACAATACACTCTGGGCTGAAATTGAAAACGCATATTTTTTTTTTAATTTTGGTTATAAAGCTTTGATTGACGGAGCTTCGTCATTATACTAAAATTGCTTCTTCTCCATGGGGAGAGCGCATTGTTTGTTCCTTCATAAGCCATGATTCGATGTAGAGAATTTATGAACCACAATAATGCCGAAAGTAATGCACGCATGAAAACTCTTTTCTTTATCACCTACACAAGCTTTTTATATTCCACATACGTGTGTGCCTTACTTTCCCTTATTAATGCCAATTTTTCATTATCCTTATGTGAGTGAACCTTGCTGCTGTCTCAGCAGCAAATTTCAAATTAAAGGGGTTGTTGTTGTTGTTGCTGCTGCTTTTGGTGTTCCAGGATTTATGCAATATTGTTGTTTTTATTTTTTTTCACGCGCCATGAATACATTAATTGGGAAATTTTTAAATTTCGCAGATATTGAGAAAGGAAACTTTTCTCTACGGAGCCACAACGACTGGTGAAGGAGTGCGATGACGATTTTTTTTTTTTTGGGGTACACGTTGCGTTGGCTTTATTTTATGTTTACGTCATTTAAAGGAAATGACATTCGCATGGCATGTAGAAGAGGACGCAGACGAAGATATATGCGAAGCAGTGTTAAGTTAAGTAGAAGAAGGTATGAGATAAGAAGGTAGCGATTTTTTAATGAGCACGACAGTGGGACGAAATGAATAAATAAACTTACAGAATATTCGAACATTTTCTAGAGAGGTTAAGTTTAGAGCATATAAAGGGGAGTTCAATTAATTATGAAGAATTATAGAGGGGGTTTGTGTAGAGGAAAACATAGGATAAAAATCTGAAGGATGGCTCAAAATTCTAAAACAAGAATTTGACAACTTTAGATATATATTTTAATAAAATGGGATAGTATTGTTCTGAAAAGTCTTTCGAATTCATGCTTTTATATGGAGGTAGAAGGGAATATTTCTTCATAATATGAAATTTCAAGCATCCTAAAACAAATGTCCTTCATTGTTACTTTGTCTCACTGTCACCTCATTTTAGCCGAACATTTACCGCCGCAAGGATTGTCATAAGCACCGCTTCGCGCGCTAACTCAACACCGTGGAAATTCCTTCGCCAACTCCTTTAAAGGATTTCATTTTTTTTTTTCTTTTTCTAAATAGAAGATGTCAGCGCGCACACGTTGAAAGTGCGCCAAAGATGTACGGAGCCCATAAATTATTCCACCCCTTGATGCCTGAAGCACAAAAAATAAAGAAAAAAACAACAACAACAACAGAAACGCCAAAGCACAAAAAATACATTTGTAAAAATTAACTGATGGGGGTACGCCAACGAAAAAAAAGCAAGAAAGACACGCAATGGGCACACACTCGCGCTACACCAAAATGCGGCGGCAGCAGCTTCAGAATGTGTCAGGATGCGACGCAACTTCTACAAAAATAAATAAAAAAAAATTTAAAACATGCTTAATGAAAAAAAATTTGCATATTTTGCTACACTCGAGAAAAAAAGTTTGCCTGCGCTTGACTTTTACGTAACGCTCGCTAATAAATAATAAATGCAACATTTCCGGGGGTTGTTTTTGCCATTAACCAAATTTTGTTCTTGTTGTTGTTGTTGTTGTTGGGTTACTTACTTTACTTCCTCATTTTTCTTTGTCTTTAATATCACTTATTTACAAAATGAAAGTGCATTTAATTTGGCTAAAATTATTTGGCAAATATGTGTGTGTGTGCGTGTTTCATAACTTAGCCGCACATTTAATTACAATTAAATAAATACTCTAAAGGAAAAGATGGAGCAGCATCACCAATATTTTATGCATTTCTTAATATTTTCTATATTTTTGAATTGTCATCCAAATATGAGGGGCTTTCAATCAAGTCTTTCCCCCATTTAGGACGCCTCTGTTGCGAACATGGCAAAGCACTGCTTTGAACAGCCATTTTTATTCAGATTTTTATCCTTTTTTTGTGTATTTAACCCTTTTTTGTGATGACATTCCGTAGCTCAGGCAACCAATCCGCATGAAGAATTTTTAGTATAAGGTTCAACCCTTTCTCATGCCTAACAAGAAGGCATGATTTTAAGTATTTCAGGGATGTTTTTCTTTGAAATCCTCAATGATGTGGGGATAACAGTTTTTCTTGAAATTCAAGAAGAAAAAACCTCCTTTTTCCTAATAGACAAAATTTTTATATAAAAAAACGACATAGTCCTTAGTCCTTTCTCTAAAGCTCCCAAAGTCTTTACATCAGAACTGTTCAACGTCCAGGTTTGTGCTACATATAATAGTGCATGATAAGTGACTTATAGGGCGTGAGTTTTATTTGTCCAAAGAGGGCTCTGCTTCTCAATTGCCTACTCAACCCAAAGTGACACCTGTTGGCAAGAGTTAACCTTCGTTTTATCTCAATACTGACATAGTTGATAGAGTTTATGCTGGATCCCAGGAAGGTGAAGTCCTTAACAACCTCGAAGGAGATGTTTTCAACGGTGACGTGGTTTCCAAAACGCTAGGACTGTTTATTTGTTGACACTTAGTATTTCGTCTTATCTGGATAAGGAATCACCTTGTCTAAAAACCTCGCTTGGTATCGAATGGAGGAGTGAGATCCTTCCCAATTTTAACTGTGCTGCTGGTGTTGCTCAGTGTTATTCTGCAAAGACGGATGAGCTTTGCCGGAATACCAAATTCAGACATGGTGGAGTAAAGATGATTCCTTATTGGACTGTCGAAGGCGGCTTTGTAATCGACAAAAAGATGGTGTGTTTCGATTTGTTTCTCTAGGGCCTTCTTTTAGATTTGTCGTAGCGTAAATATCTGGTTTATGGTGGATTTGCCAGATTTGAAGCCACACTGATAAGGTCCAATCAGCTGGTTTACGATGGGCTTCAGTCTTTCACATAATACGCTCGACAGGACCTTATAGGCGATATTAAAAAGGCTTATCCCATGATAGTTGGCGCAAATGGTGGGATCGGCTTTCTTGTGGATTTGGCAGAGCACATTGAGGTTTCAATCGTTTCGAATGCATTCTTCCGACCATATTATGTATAGGAGCTCATGAATGCATTTAAATAGAGCTTCGCCTCCATTCTTGAATATATTCTTGATTAAGGTAAGCCATCAGCTCCTGCAGCTTTGTTGTTTTTAAGCCGAGCTATAGCTTTCAAGACTTCACTATGGTCGGGCAGCGGAACTTCGATGCTGTCGTCCACAATTGGGGTTTCCGGGAAATCATCTCTATTGGCGGGATTGTTGTCGTCGTCGCTTTTTAGAAGCCTAGAGAAGTGTTCCCTCCACATCATCAGTGTACTCTGGATATCTGTCACTAGATTCCCGTTTTCATCCCGTTTTCATCATCCAATTATTATGAGAAATATGGGGTTTTCCATTAAGGACTTGACAACTTTTTTTTGAATAAAACGCAAACCATTTGAGATACATATTTCAAAAAATGTACTATCGGCTTGAAGTACAACCAAAACATTTATGAATGGAACTCGACTTCGTTCATATGGCCACCGCGGGCCCGTAGGCAGCTGTCGATTCGTTGGACCCAGTTTTCAATGACTCGGCCACACTTTTTAGCCGAAACTATTTCGCGTTCAATGATGACTCTGAGCTCTTCCAACGTCGTCGGCTTGTTGGCATAGACCAATGACTTGACGTAGCCTCAAAGAAAATAGTCTAGAGGCGTTAAATCGCACGAACGAGGCGGCCAATCGACGACTGGCCCATTTCTTGAGATAACACGCTCATCAAACTTAATCTTCAATAAATCGATTGTAACGTGTACTGTGTGACTTGTGGCACAGTCCTATTGGAACCACATGTCGTTCAAGTCCATATCTTCTAATTCGGGTCAAAAATAATCGGTAATCATGGCGCGATAACGATGGCCATTCACAGTAACGTTACGATCGTTATCGTCGACGAAAAAATATGGTCCAATGACGCCGCCGACATGTAATGAATTTTTTTTTGGATGAAGTGGTGATTCATGAAGCACACGTGGATTTTCACCCGACCAATAAAGCATATTTTGCTTATTTACGAACCCATTGAGCCAAAAATGATCTTCGTCACTGAAGATGATTTTGCGATGAAATTCATCATCTTGGCGCATCTTTTCCAGAGCCCAATCGGAGAACGTACGTCGCTTTAAATGGTCCATCGCCTTCAATTCTTGGGTCAGCTTGATCTTGTATGGGTATAAACCAAGATCCTTATGCAAAATTCGCCATAAAGTGGTCTGGGCGATGCCCAATTCTTGAGAACGCCGTGGAATTGAATGTTTTGTTTGGCGTTTGCTACGGACGCCTGAACGGCAGCTATATTTTCGACTCTTCGACCAACCCGTTGTCTCACTGGCACGGCAACATCACACAACGAATATGTAGACTCGAACTTTTGCACTAAACTTGTTATTGACTGTCTACTAGGGCGCGAGAATTACGACCGAAAATTGCAGTTAACGCTCTTAAAGTTGCGATCACCGACTCCGAATTTCGGTAGTAAATTTTTCTAATTTGCAAACGTTCTTCGTTCGTGTACTTTACCATGATGAAAATGTTGAGTTTACTGAATAAATTACAGTGACGGCATGATGATTAGTGAAAGTGTGCCTTCAGAAATTTAATTCAAAGTTGTCAAGTCCCTATTGGAAAACCCTGTATAAGAATAAGGATAAGGATGATATCAAGTTGGGGAACAAAGGAAAGGGAAGACACAAGAATAAGGACAAGGTTAAAAAGACGTTGACACGTCAAAACCTGCGGATGTATCCATGATACAGCCACTTTCCTTTTTTGTGTTCGGTAAGCCCGAAAAAGCACTTTAAGTATTTTTTAAAACAAAAAGAAACAATTGAAAATCTATAACTTTGGTATCCGAACTTTGTTTTTTTTTTTATTATTTTTTAGCACAAAATAGGCCAAGACTATGTTGAAAGTACACATGAAAAATCATATTTAAATTTTGTGTATTTGGATATTTTTTTTTTTCTTAATGCTCAAACTCGATCTATTCAAAAAGTTACACTTCTAAGAAAAAATTGTATAAATACCAGATTATTTAACGTAATCACACCATTTTTTGTGCCAATATTAGTCACAGTTTTAGGAAATATTTCCACTTCTTTTATTGAAATACTGTCGTATTTGGATTTTTTGCGATTCTTTTTTCTTAAAGCAATACAAAAATTAAATTTTTTCGAAAAATTAAATACCACTACTTGGGTATTTTTTGTCAAATTTCATGCCATTTTTTTTTTTTTTTTTTTTTTTTTTTAATAGCACTTTTTCTCATATAAATCTTTTTGACCAACAAAAGCTTGTTGCGGCACCTCTAAATCTTCATCGATTGAACTCATATCATATCTAAAATTTATTATTTTTTGAGTAACGGAAACTTTTTAGGCGGTGACCCGCACATATCGTCGCTCTTATGACTAACTGACGTAACTAACATTTTTTGCGAAATTGAGTTAGAGATGCCAATATACTTCTTTAGCCCTACTATATCATGTCAGAAAATATTATAACTATAAATAACACGGTTTGGTAAAAAACGCAAGTTACTTTGAGTCATATCTAACATATTACACGTAAAAACACAGAAACGAAAAGTAAAAAGTGCTCTCCTGAATAATTAAGAAAATTCAGATACGTCAGTTAGTCATACGAGCGACGATATGTACGTCTCATGTATGTCTCAATAAAATAATAATAATAATACAAAAAGTTGTTAACTAACAAAAACGATTAATTTGTATTGAATTTCTTATTGTTTTTTTTTTTTGGGCCCTTATTTGTCGTCGGCGAAAAGATGACTCTAATATTTTTTGGTTAGATTTTGAAAAATCTTTAAACAGGTGATTGAAATGACGTGTTTCGTAAATTAATCCAGATGAAATTATGGTCAATAACAATTAAGAGATCTCATTATATTTTTGATGTATGTACATGTTTTTACAAAACGTTCGGAATTCAATCAAACTGGTGTAAGAAAATCACAAAATACGAGAAAAAAAAACAAAAAATGAAAAAAAAATTGCCTGTCACTTACAATAAATGGCCAAAACGTAAACAAAAGACACATGCACACATATTATAACCAAGCTCAAACTCACACACACACAGACACACACACACTCAGAAAACTACTTCCCCCAAAGGGATATCTCAAGCATGCATAAATAAATAAGGAAAAACAAAAATCCAGAAATGCTTGAGCATAAAAGCGTTGATAGCTCGAGGCTCATTTCATTGGCAGCAAAATACTTTATTTATAATTAAATAAACAGCAATGGCGGCCGAAGGTAGCCAAGACGCTAACCCACCCGCCACTCAAACCCACACACACACACAATTAGAAATTGAAACTTTCGCCTAATCTTTGTTCTACTCGTTCATGGGTTAAATTATTAATAGAGCTTTTTACTCACTTCCTTCTGTCTAATTAATGATTTGTGCTGTCCACAAAGCCGGCAATGATGCCAACTGACAGCAACAGCAATGACCATAACAACAAAAATGAAACGACAAAAACATTCACAGATGTGGTGGCAACCATAACCTGACATTTATAGTTTGCTGCAATACTCTTCGATTCCGCTTGCTTTTCGGGGATTACTTAAGTTTTGAGTGTTGAAATCGAGTGAAGTTCAAATGCGACGTAATCGAGTAAAACTGGGTGGAATGGTTTTTGACAGGCTATGGAAGGAGGATATCAAAGACGAATGTTAGCGAATGTCACATAGCGTACAAGTATTTGTTTTCGCTAATTAGTGTGTTATGTATATTTTCTACACTTTCCTTTTGTTTTGTTTTTCTTTGGACTTCTCTGAGAGTTATTTTAACCCTTGAATGCCCAGAGTATCTTTTTGGATACAACCGAGAAAATAAGCTATTTATTTTAAAATATTGCAAAAATTAAAATTCTGGATATGTAGTTTCACTTAGAAAATTGCAAATATTTTATATATACAAATATATAAAAAATTTAATTATTGGCATAAATTTGTTGGTTTGGGAAATATTGACAGTCAAATTGAAATATCTTTTAAACTATTTACAATTTTAGAATACAAAAACATTACTGGTAGTGTTAAAATCTTAAAAAGAATCGTTTTGCACGTTTTGCCTTGAACTCCTACAACCAAGCTGATTGATGGTATACGTCGGAATGCCCACTGTATCGTTTGGGATACAACCATGTTTTCTTTAATAAATTGTAAGCAAAAATTTTTTCTAAAAAAATAAAAACGGGGTTGTGTTCAGGAGATCATTTAGCACAACATAATTTTTTTACTAAAATCGGTGTTGTTGGGAATTTAAGGGTTAATATTGGTTTAATTTGAACCAAAAATCGTAGCGGAATATTAAATGTTACTAATTTCTAACAGTATGTACCTGTCAGTATTAATTTTATGAATTACTAAAGCTTTGTTCTCGTATCTTATAAAATTTACTCATCGAATCTGTCGTTAATTTTGAGTTTCAGTTTAAATTTAAATTTGAGTTTTAGTTTAATTATTTTAAATTTGAGTTTTAATTTAATATTGACTTTGAGTTTGATGTTGAGTTTGAATTTGAGTACAAATTTGAGTTTAAGTTTGAGTTTGAGTTTAAGTTTGGGATTGAGTTTGAGTTTGAGTTTGAGTTTGAGTTTGAGTTTGGTATTGAGTTTGAGTTTGAGTTTGAGCTTGAGTCTGAGTCTGAATTTGAGTTTAAGATTGCGTTTGAATTTGGGCTTGAGTTTGAGTTTGAGGTTGAGGTTGAGTTTGAGCTTGAGCTTGAGCTTGAGCTTGAGCTTGAGCTTGAGCTTGAGTTTGAGTTTGAGTTTGTGTTTGAGTTTGAGATTGAGTTTAAGTTTGGGTTTGAGTTCGAGTTTGAACTTGGGGTTGAGTTTGAGTTTGAATGTGGGCTTGAGTTTGAGTTTGAGTTTGAGATTGAGTTTGAGATTGAGTTTAAGTTTGGGTTTGAGTTCGAGTTTGAATTTGGGGTTGAGTTTGAGTTTGAATTTGGGCTTGAGTTTGAGTTTGAGATTGAGTTTAAGTTTGGATTTGAGTTTGAGTTTGAGTTCGAGTTTGAATTTGAGCTTTACTTTGAGTTTGAATTTGATTTTAAATTTGTATTTGAATATTTGTTTGAGCTTGAGTTTGAGTTTGAGATTGAGTTGAAGTTTGAGTTTCAGTTCGGAATAGGAAAAGCAATAGGAATAGGAATAGGAATAGGAGAATTCGAATAGGCAAAAAGAAAGAAATTAATAAAAATTTGTTTCCCAAATTTTCACTTTTGAATTCTAACCATGACTTCATTAAAAAAAATGTTTTTTTGATGATTTTCAATATCATATTCAACGTGCTGCGCAGTATAAAAATCTAAATAAATTGACACCCACCATAACCACCCATTAGGAAAAAAAAAGTTAATTAAACTTTTGTTGGCAGCTAATTTTCAATTTGCTTCTTTGACCATAATCAGTGGACTGTTAATTTTTTCAGTCTTCCAGTTGAAGAAACTTTGAAATTTTATAAAAATAAAATAAAAATATTTACATACAAAACGGAAAGAAGAAAACAAGAAGTTAAGGAAATATTAAAATTTTTCAATGCAAATCAATGATGACCAAGGAAAAATTGTAGAAATCAAACACAAACTTATGAATGTTTAACTTAAGCAAGTTTTTTTTTTTTGTATTTTTAACTTTTCAAAAACAATTTTTTTTTTCTTACGTTTTTGTCTTGCTATCAAATAAGTTTCCACAAATATTTGTTAATGCGCATGGAAAAAAAAATAAATGAATAGGAAGGAGCAAAACTCCTTTTTATAGGCGCTTGAATTTAATTTATAAAAATATCACGAAAATGAAGCCAAAACGAAAGCGGACAGTAGTGGGACAAGGGTTTCGATTCTATTGGGTGGTGATATTCAAGTTCACAAAGCTGACTACAACAACAACAACAACAACAAGAAAATAGCTGCCAGGTTCATTTCTTTCAACAACAACAAACAAAAAATTTTTGGTGCCTGTTTTTGTTTGTAAATAATTAAGGAAACGCTCAGGAGAAGAGAAAAATATATACATACTCGTACATAATTCATTATAAACAGCAGAAAGTGGAAAGAAGAGGAAAGAAAAAGAAGAAAAGAAAATGCTTACTTTCGCAGCAGCTTGCCTTCCTGTGATAAACTTTCTTAGAAATGAAGGGCAAAGAAAAGCTCTGCGAAGCAATCAATTCTAGGTTCGGCAGCAATTAAAATTTTCCATTTCATTCAACTGCACGAAGTTGATGAACAATTTTTTTTTATTTTTCATCAAACATAAACAAATTGTTGTTGATTTAGATGTTGTTGTTGTTGTTCTTGTTGTTGCTGTTGTTATTATTGTATTTGAAGGCATCGAATTAAGAGAATATGAAATTAAATTATTTGTGAAGTGTTCTTTTAGGCGTTGTTACGAGGGTAATCTGAGAATACAGTGACTTTTTGAATTTCTCGCGAGGTAACTTTAAATGCAACACTGGTCCTGTCAACTATCATCTGTTGCTAGACTACTGTCACATTTTGAGCAAGCTGCGTTATTTATTTTGTGTTTGACAGCCATTGAAAGCAGACAACCTTGTCAATTTCGACGAAAATGGAAAATAGTGAATCCGTGTACTTATCAAGCATTATTTTTTGCGTAAAAAAAGCCATCACCGAATCCAAGGAAAGGCTTGATAAATACTACGGGAACTCTGCATTATCAATTTCCATGGCTAAGAAGTGGTTTCCTGAATTCCATTTTGGTCGTACCAGTACAACGTTCAGGTCGCTCAAAAAGAGGTCGTCACGACAGAAATCGTCGATAAAATCCATGGATTGATTTGGGACGACCGGAAAATGAAAATGCATGCGGTGGTTGAGGCTGTTAGCATCTCAACTGAGCTGTTATATCACATTTTACTTGAATATTTGAACATGAAGAAGCTATCCGCATGATGGGTGTCATCAGTGCTCACGCTCGACCATAAGCGCAGCCGTCGGACAACTTCAAAGGAGTATTTGGCGATGTTCAACCGCAATCTAAAGGAGTATTTACGCCGTTTAGTAATCTAAGACGAAACATGGTTTCATCACAATACACTAGAGACCAAGGCACATTCAAAACAATGGATTTCTTTGGGTGAACGTGCACTAAAAAAGGCCACGGTGGGTCTTTCGAGCAACAAGGTCATTCACTTTGTCAATTACATTGATTATCTTGAAAATTTGAATTTGAGTTAGAGTTGGATTTTTTGTGTGTTTGAGTTTGAGATTGAATTTGAGTTCGATTTTAAAATTGTATTTGAATATTTGTTTGAGCTAGAATTTGAGTTTGCGTTTGAGTTTGAGTTTGAGTTTGAGTTTGTGTTTGAGTTTGAGTTTGAGTTTGAGTTTGAGATTGAGTGTGAGTTTGAGTTTTAGTTTGAGTTTGAGTTTGAGTTTGAGTTTGAGTTTGAGTTTGAGTTTGAATTTGAGCTTGAGCTTGAGCTTGAGTTTGAATTTAAGTTTGAGTTTGAGTTTGAATCTTAGTTTGAGTTTGATTTTCAGTTTGAGTTAAGTTTGACTTTGAGTTTGATTTAGACTTTGAGTTTCAGTTTGAGTTTGAGTGTGAATTTGAGTTTAAGCTTGAGTTTGAGTCTGACTCCGTTGAACAGATTTGACATTGATTTGAAGTATCCATCCAGCAGGGCTACGAACTGCTACACCATCCACCATATTCCCCAGATTTAGCCGATTGCGACTTTTTCCTATTTCCAAACCTAAAAAAACGGTGGCGTCCGTGGCGTAGTTGGTTAAAGTGCGTGGCCTCTATGTCAACGAACCTGGAGACCCAGGTTCAAAACCCAGCAGCGACACAAAATTGTTTGAATTAAAATTGCTTTTCATTATCTGTGCCAAAACAAAATAGTAATTTCAAGCCTTTAAACCCTCCTTGGTTAACTTGTGAGCTTAAGTCTTTAAAAATTCCAAAAATCGCTTATTTAAGAAATATAAAAAGTCAGGCTCTAATTTAGATTTCGCTTGCTATTCCTCTTGTCGTTACAGATATCAACTATTAAATAAACAATGCTACTCAGCCTATATAGCCAAAATAAAAACTCAATTCAAAGATAATCCGAAACTTTTCTACAATTTTGTCAACTCAAAACGAAAAACCTCCAGCTTCCCACCTCTTATGAAATTCAATCATGAAGAAGCATCTTGCGACACCGAAGTTTCCAACATGTTTGCAAACTTCTTTAAAACAACCTACTCCGATATACCATTGAGCATGAGTCTTGAATATCCTTACCTACCACCAGTTAACTCTTTTGAAACCCCCGTAATAGATTCTAATATAGTTATTCATTACCTTCGACAAGTTAAATCTTCTTTTACGACTGGCCCTGACGAAATACCGAGCTGCATTTTAAAACATTGTTCTATTAGTTTGTGTTCTCCCATATCAATCATTTTTAACACATCCTTGCACAGTGGTCATTTTCCCTATATATGGAGAAAATCTTATATAATACCTCTTCATAAATCCGGCTCAAAAATTGATGTTTCCAATTACCGAGTTATCGCAAAACTAAGCGCAATCCCTAAGTTATTTGAGAAAATTATAACTGATCAAATAACCCACGTCGTATCTTCCTCCATTTCCACCTCTCAACATGGTTTCTTAAAGGGAAAATCTACGACAACTAACCTCTTGGAGTTTACTACGCGTGTCATTAAAGGTTTTACTTTAAGACGACAGACTGACGTTACTTATACAGACTTTAGCAAAGCTTTCGATAGTGTTAATCATTATCTTCTTCTGAAAAAGCTTCATCTAATTGGGTTTCCCGTCGAACTATTACACTGGATTAAATCGTACTTGTCGAATCGTTCGCAAAAAGTTTTATATAAGAATTCTATGTCAAAAAATATTTTGGTCACATCAGGTGTTCCTCAGGGAAGTCATCTTGGTCCGGTTTTATTTTTACTGTTTATAAATGACCTTCCTTCTGTAATAAAACACTGTAACGTCTTAATGTACGCCGATGACGTAAAACTTTTTCTAACTTACAAATCGCCTGAAGAACAACAACTCTTACAATCCGATTTAAATAGTCTAGTGGAGTGGTGTAACTTAAACCTTTTAAAATTAAACTTAAAAAAATGTAAGCAAATGACATTCTCACGTCGAATTGCTAATAGTATAAATTACACTATAAATAATACTAACTTAGAAATTGTACACAGTTTTCTTGACTTAGGTGTAATTATGGATGATAAACTTCGTTTCAATCTTCAAGCTAATTTGGTGGTAAATAAGGCTAGAGGTGTTCTTGGTTTCATTAAAAGATGGGCTAAAGAATTCAACGATCCTTTCACTACTAAGATACTTTATACCTCTCTTGTTAGACCAATTCTTGAATATGCATCCGTAATATGGAACCCTCAATACAATGTTCACATCGATGCATTAGAATCGGTCCAAAAACAATTCTTAATTTTTGCTTTACATTATCGTTGGAACCCCAACATTATTCTATCCCCTTATGAAACCCACCTTAAAATTATTTCCCTGCCTTCCTTAAGAAGCAGAAGAATTATGCTCAATGTCTCCTTTTTATACAAACTACTCAGTGGCGATATAGACTCACAATACCTTCTTTCTTTATTAAACTTCAACATCCCTAGGAGCGGAGCCAGACATTTCCAGCTTTTTAAGTTGAGTCAGTGCACTTCTAATTATGCCCTTCACGACCCTTTCCGAGGTATGTGTAGTGATTTCAATGGTAACATGAACTTGATAAATTTTTCTGACTCGGTGGATGTCTTAAAACGTAAAATGATATTACATTTGAATAGTTAACACATTCATTGTGATAACAAATACAACTCGCGATAATTGTGTAGATTTTACGATTTAACAAATATGTATAATTCGCGATAATTGTGTAGATTTTACGATTTAACAAATAAGCATCATCGAATATGATAGATACTTTAACTTTTCGTTTTATTCAGTCTAGTTGCTTTATTTTTTTTCATTAAATTATTTTAGATCTTTAGTTCTATAGCTTCCCAAGTTTGAAATGGGACCATGAAAACCGTGTCTCTCGGCTTGGTGCGTCAGAGTTTATCTCTTTTCCATTCAAGTTTTTACCTGCGTTGGCCCAAATGCATATCCAAATAATAACTTTAGCTCGGTGTTCCCTTATTTTAGTGACCCGAATATATAAATATATTGTGCCTGCACAATATATACTTGTATATCTGTGCTATTTTGGGTATTGGTTTGGTGTTTGAGAGTTGCATCTCTTTTCCACGTAGGATCTTGGGTTGGACAGTGGCCCCAAGCCGAATGACAACAATTATAAACGCAGTTATATATGGTCTAATAAATTACTTTGGATGTTGTCTTGTATTGCTTCGTATTATGAAGATTGTACTTTTATTCGATGATGTTTATGATGTTTACATAAGCACAAAAATACTCAAATTTCAAATGTTTATTCTTTATTCAATTTTAATTTCCGCTGAAAGGCCAAGCAATTGTGCTTAGTGGAGGCTTTTATTTGCCTATTGGTGGTAAGTTTTAGCACGTAGATGCATTCTATTCAGTCCGGCTGATCCGGGAACTTCTTAGAATGTAAATCGTGCATGCGTATGACGCGGGTCATACGTATCTATGAAGATTTCTTACCTCCGGGCGAATCCCAAAAAAAAAAAAAAAAAAAAAAAATAATTTTTCTGTACGGCCGCCACCTTTCTGCAGACAATGGCAAACCTCACAGAGTAATCAAAATGCCATGTAAAGCTTCTTGAGAACAAGAACATTCCAGTCATCGCCGTTCGGAGTCGGCGTTAAACCTGTAGGTCCGGTTCTCGGTCAATTGTGTACAAACTTAATAACACGCACAACACAATTGATCATAAGAAGCTAGGTCAAAGTCCTTTCAAGGGCTGAAATGGCCAGTTATTTATTTTTTTTTTAAACCTGAAAAAAAGGCTCGGTGGTAAGAGATTTGGTTAAAATGAAGAAGCCATCCCTGAAACAAACTCCTATTTTGAGAACCTTGATAAATTCTATTATTTGGAAGAAATAAAAAAAATTTATTGGGAAAACGTTGGACTTAATGCATCGATCTAAAAATAAATAAAACGCCCTTTCACCGAAAAAAAAATTCCTTTTATTCAAAAAACCACTGACTTATCAAATTGCCCTCGTATAGGTTAGCAGAAAATTAATGGACGCCTGTTTACTCATTTTTTCTAATATTTTTATGCTTAAATGTGAAACGCATGTCTGCTCATTTGTGCTTAATTAATTGCGCTTGAAAGGATAGACCAATGTTGCATAAAAAACCATTTTAAAAACAAAATTTAAATTAAACTTTAGGAATCGTATATTTCTTTTGACATGACAACGTTACGTTTTAATGCGCAGGTTACCAAAAAGGTTGAAAAGTGCATTTTTCCAAAATGCAACGGCGTTGCATGAAATTGTTCCTCAATGATTATAGATATTAAGATAAAAGTAATTACGCAATAGTAAAGGTAAATTCTTTGACTTTTTGAAAAAATTTATAAAAGGAAATAAAGACGTCCTTGGGACGGAGGAAGCTGCCTATGCAAATTTCTTAAGTAAGCAACGCAACTGAAAATTTGTTACATTTAATTACTACACGCTGTATATGAGTGCTAGGTAAAAATTCTTATTAGTCAGTAAATTCTGGCTCCTAGCCCTTACGCCAAAAAATAGACGAAAAATCATGACTTCATAAAGTTGCAAAGAGAGCCGCTCCAAGATTGAAAAAGTAACTACCATGCAACGGCGTTGCATAGAAATATTACAGGTCGAGTATATACAATATTGTATATTTTATAAAACGTTAATGAAGAATTTTTACTCAGCCTTACGATAAAAATAAAAAAAAATTATGACAACGTCAAGTCGCGGATATAGAAGCTTATACAACATAAAACCAATATTGTTGCATGGAATTATTACTCCCTAAGTAGTAGTGCTACAAAAAATTTCATTTTACGACAGGAAAAAATGGTTCTTTGACCTCATAATGAATTTGAAAAAAAATTTTTGGAGCCACGACACCACATTGGCAACCGCTAAGTGCAAACAAAACGTTGCATGCATTATAACTCCTTGACTACGCTACGGTTAATTTTATGGAACGATAGTAAAGCTGATGTTTTCGGCCACATGATCAAAATAAAATAAAAAATTATAGTGGGATGAGGCCTCTCAGAGAACTGCTCAAAGTAACCTAAGTACACCATCATTGCATGGATATATTGCATGACGCTAAGGTAAATGTAAATGTACCACTCAAAAGCAACAACAATTATACAAAAAAAAAAAAAAATTAGGACAAGTAACTTTTAGGACAAGTATTTAAAAATGTATCAGGAAAAGATTAGAAAAAGGATGAGGGCAAAGCTTTGCTCAAAGAATACGACCAAGAATAACATAAGGAGTACGACAAAGACTTGAACATAGATAAGAGCATGGAAACGGACTAGGATAAAAAAAAGGATTCAGACAAGGCTTGGGAAAAGTATTAAGACAAGGATTAGGACAAAGACTTAGACACACTTAAAGCCATATTAAGGTCAAGATTGAAAGGATTGAAGGATGAGGACAAGGATGGGGATAAGGAATGGAACAAAGTTTTGGACACGCTAGGAACAAGATTTAGGAATAATATTGGAAAAATTTGTGAGGCAAGGGTAAGGAAAGGAATCCGTACGAAGAATGAGTCAGGAATTTGGAAGTGGGTTAAAACAACAATTTGGACAAAGATAAGGACAATTATTAGGACAAATATAAGAACAAGAATAAGGATGAGAACAAGCTTGGGAGCAAATGATATGCTGTCACTTCAAAACCTTCGGGTCAGTCCACGATACAGCGAACTCCTTTTTTTTTTCTTTCTCATTATGATTTTGACAGAGGGAAATTTCGTTAAATTTTGTGTGCCCGCATTCCGTTCGCAGCATACCTGCTCCCATGGCCGCTAACTGTTTAAGATAGATACCAACTACCACCTAGCCCTGGACAGGTGATAGAATATAGAGAATTTTGTCCAGACGTCTACAAAATGTCCTACATCGTATTAAAGAAATAGTCTGTTGCTTTATATGTTCCTCAACAACTGGGACCTATTTTCGCAATAAATTCTTTTAATTTATGATTGGTCTGGGCTCATTACAATATACCGCTTACAGTTCTGCATTACCATGTCATCGACGATGTTTTTTTTACCAGCGGGCTATAAGAGATACGCCCAATTCTGAGCCAAAGGTCTTCAAATATGAAAAATATTTGGTTAAAAACTTTGCAATTTCTGGTTATGTCATTATTTAATGAGAAAGATGAACCAACATATTTTCATATAAAACAGAACTATCTGACGAATTTATTCAAAATTTTTGTGAACTGGGACCGTATTTTAAGTGAAAGTATGGACTGTATGGATTGGGTAAAACCATTAGCTTTCAGAATGGAAGACTAATTCACTTGAAACACTCCATCTCTTTTTAATAACAGATCCTAAATTTATTCTCTGATGATACTGCCATTATTCTCCGATACTTGTTTGGGTTTGTCCTTCAGCCAATGACAAAACATGCCCTGACCATCACCACCACCAACTGGCTACCGCCCTAATATTAATAAAAGCCACTGTTGTATAGCTATTTAACCCTTTAGCAAGAAAGACATAACAACAACAACGACAACAACAAAAACAACACAATAAGACAACCACCACCAACCACTTGTACAGTCGTGGTGGCATGCAAATAAGTGCAGGAATGAGAATAAAAAATGCGACACCATGAAAATTAATGAACGCTTAAAAATGCGCGGTACTAACATCAACTCAATGTCCGTTCCAGCAGCACGGGGTTCAACTCTGCAATGAATGCAAATTAGTTTCATAAGAAAAAAAAACGGAAAAAATAAATATGTATATCACGAAAAAAATATCCTTTGCGTGCCATGACGTTGCGCTCCATTGTTCTTTATTATTTTCATGGCTTGAATGAATGTGCTTTTGAGTACTTTCGCTGCTGTTGTTGTTGTTTTTCTTCTTGTTTTTGTTATTGCTATGTCCATAGCTGTATCTGACCTCCTTCATAGAGCAGAGCATATCTTTGGCGAAGACGCGAGCACCTTTGCGTCACAGCTTCTAACCCAACCTGCATATAAAACAAATTTAAATTCCAATTTTTAGCATTTTCAGCATAAACTCCTCTCCAGGCTACCAAAGTATAGCCACCCACCCACGCATCTATCCACCCACCCGACTATTCATCCATCCATTCAGCTATCCATCGCACTACAAGCCAAACATTCTTTGTTCTCAACCATATCATTCCAAAGCATTTTCCAAGCATCGCGTTTTGTCCTTAGCTGCGTGGCATTCGCGTCCACGAGTTACTCGGGAAAAACAACTCGTTTAATTTGCATACCAAGCACAGGAAGTGGTTCAGTGCTATGGCCGAAGTCAGCAACATGGCACGGTACGTATCATCGGCCTATAGAAGCTGCTTTTGTAATATATATAAACTTGATGGCTAGCTCAGCCTGCACTAACCCCCTTTTTGCTCTTAATGTTTTTGTTTTTGTATTCTTTTTTTTTGCCCGTTTGTCTTGGTCCTTGCCTTTATTATTTTTTTATAATTTACCAATACCAACACACAAAAGATTTTTTAATTCATTCATAGTCACGAACCCTGTAGCTGCTGTTGTTGTAGCAGTGAAAGTATGAGTATTCATCGTAAAGGATAATGATTGAAGTTTGCTTTGGAGAGCGTTAAGCGCATTCCACTAGCTTCTTCTCCACGTATTGCTTCTAGTACCAAAATAATTTTTACTTGAAATAATATTTCGCTTTACTGAGTCAATATTTACTAACAATGTCGTCAATTGTAGAAGGTAGTGAGTGATATATTAATTAATTTCTTTTTTTTTTTTGATACAATTTTTTTGAAATCCATAAGGATTTTGGTAACCAACGGCATTATATGGAATTATTATACGATTAGCCAAAACGTTACAAATAAAACTATGGTCCTGTAGTACAGGCTGATTCCTTGACCTCATGAAAATAATTAAAAAAGTTATAAGTTAAAAGTTCAGGTTTAAGAAACCATATGGAAGCGAAATAAGCTTCATATGCAACGAAACTGCAAAATTGTTGCATGCGATTATTACTCGCCAAGTTATTGAGGATACCAAGAGAGTTAGTTCAAAAATAAAAATGCAATAAGCATGCAATGGCGTTGCATGGAAATATTATCCACAAAGACAAGGCGTTACTAGGCGATAATATTAGGATAAGGATAAGGATAAGGATAAGGATAAGGATAAGGATAAGGATAAGGATAAGGATAAGGATAAGGATAAGGATAAGGATAAGGATAAGGATAAGGATAAGGATAAGGATAAGGATAAGGATAAGGATAAGGATAAGGATAAGGATAAGGATAAGGATAAGGATAAGGATAAGGATAAGGATAAGGATAAGGATAAGGATAAAGATAAGGATAAGGATAAGGATAAGGATAAGGATAAGGATAAGGATAAGGATAAGGATAAGGATAAGGATAAAGATAAGGATAAGGATAAGGATAAAGATAAGGATAAGGATAAGGATAAGGATAAGGATAAGGATAAGGATAAGGATAAGGATAAGGATAAGGATAAGGATAAGGATAAGGATAAGGATAAGGATAAGGATAAGGATAAGGATAAGGATAAGGATAAGGATAAGGATAAGGATAAGGATAAGGATAAGGATAAGGATAAGGATAAGGATAAGGATAAGGATAAGGATAAGGATAAGGATAAGGATAAGGATAAGGATAAGGATAAGGATAAGGATAAGGATAAGGATAAGGATAAGGATAAGGATAAGGATAAGGATAAGGATAAGGATAAGGATAAGGATGAGGATAAGGATAAGGATAAGGATAAGGATAAGGATAAGGATAAGGATAAGGATAAGGATAAGGATAAGGATAAGGATAAGGATAAGGATAAGGATAAGGATAAGGATAAGGATAAGGATAAGGATAAGGATAAGGATAAGGATAAGGATAAGGATAAGGATAAGGATAAGGATAAGGATAAGGATAAGGATAGGGATAAGGATAAGGATAAGGATAAGGATAAGGATAAGGATAAAGATAAGGATAAGGATAAGGATAAGGATAAGGATAAGGATAAGGATAAGGATAAGGATAAGGATAAGGATAAGGATAAGGATAAGGATAAAGATAAGGATAAGGATAAGGATAAAGATAAGGATAAGGATAAGGATAAGGATAAGGATAAGGATAAGGATAAGGATAAGGATAAGGATAAGGATAAGGATAAGGATAAGGATAAGGATAAGGATAAGGATAAGGATAAGGATAAGGATAAGGATAAGGATAAGGATAAGGATAAGGATAAGGATAAGGATAAGGATAAGGATAAGGATAAGGATAAGGATAAGGATAAGGATAAGGATAAGGATAAGGATAGGGATAAGGATAAGGATAAGGATAAGGATAAGGATAAGGATAAGGATAAGGATAAGGATAAGGATAAGGATAAGGATAAGGAGAAGGATAAGGATAAGGATAGGGATAAGGATAAGGATAAGGATAAGGATAAGGATAAGGATAAGGATAAGGATAAGGATAAGGATAAGGATATGGATAAGGATAAAGATAAGGATAAGGATAAGGATAAGGATAAGGATAAGGATAAGGATAGGGATAAGGATAAGGATAAGGATAAGGATAAGGATAAGGATAAGGATAAGGATAAGGATAAGGATAAGGATAAGGATAAGGATAAGGAGAAGGATAAGGATAAGGATAAGGATAAGGATAGGGATAAGGATAAGGATAAGGATAAGGATAAGGATAAGGATAAGGATAAGGATATGGATAAGGATAAAGATAAGGATAAGGATAAGGATAAGGATAAGTATAAGGATAAGGATAAGGATAAGGATAAAGATAAGGATAAGAAAAAGGATAAGGATAAGGATAAGAATAAGGATAAGTGTAAGGATAAGGATAAGGATAAGAATAAGGATAAGAATAAGGATAGTCAAGTCTGCCTTGGTTCGAAATGGGTTATAGATTAGTGGAAAGAAAGGGGCAATCAAGTAAAACATTTGTAGAATGCTCTAAGCGCTGCGGAAAGCCGCAAAAATATGTTCATTTCAATCTGAGGCAAGTAATATGCATTCACCTCAATCAATTCAAGTTTCGATTCGAATCGATTGTCCCCACAAAGTTCTTTACCACCAACTACAAATGAATTGATGAATTCATTGATGCATTTTCATTTCAGTTGATTAGAATTGTGAAAAGAAATTGAGAAAGATTCAAGCGTAGGACCATGGCCTGTAGAATATTCGAATCCGGAACTCCTGAGGTGGCAGTTAAGTACGCTACCACTTGTTTCGAAATTGTGATCCCTTTACATATTACTGGGCGTGAAGCATTTAACCATTTATTTTTATATTCAAAATGGCGGATAATAAAACCAATTGGGCATTTCAGCCCTTGAAGGTCTACAATTGTCTGCAGAGAGTTGACGGCTGTTCAGAATAATCATGGCGGATGTAAAATCGAAAACCCGTCAAACTTGTATAGTGCTGGTCGAAGCTTGTGAGCTTGGGAGTTTTCGGCGTAGCTAATTACGAATCTGGCGTCAGAATATGATCATCTCTTAATACAAGATGGAGGATGAAAAATCGAAAGCTATTCAAATTGAATGGCTCTTGCTAGTATTGAGTGTTACTCAGCGGTTTTGGAGTCACTTATCACGAATTTGAAGTCAAATTTGATTATTTCTAAATCCAAGATCATTTAAACAAAACACTCACTATATAGAATTCGCCATCTTGGATTTAAATTATCAAGTTATGACATTAGATTCGTGAAAAGCGAGCGCAAAAACTTCCGAGACACTTGTTTCGGTCAGAGTCATCGATTTTTTTATGGTTGCTTCGTTAAAACATATCCGCCATATTGGATGCGCCGCATTACATTTAGAAATTATCAAATTCTAACCTCAAATACGTAATCAGCGATTCCAAAAACTTTCATTTAACAAAATCCAGGCCAAATAATTGATTGGAAATGCAATTTTTTGAGGTAGGAAACCCAGTCTCCTACTAAGATTAAGAGGTAGACTACTTAATATTCTTAATATATGATCATTAAAGAAGAAAAGAGAAGAGAAGAGAAGAGAATTCTCTCTCTTCTCTCTCTCTCTCTGAAGTGCTTCTGAGTAAATCGAATCTTCTTAAGAATCCGATTCGGAAAGAAATTTTTCATTTTCTTTTTGTTTTCAATTTTTATCAACTGTTGCGGGGAAGCTTAAATTTTTAAAATGTCCTTGTTAATATTCAGTAAAATTTTTACCGGAAGAGCTAAGACCAATATAGAAGTAAAATTATGTCTATTAAAAAATATGCCACGTTCATTCTATGACAGCTTGAATCAGCGCTCGCTTGTGCCATGTGTATGCAAATCTACCAAATTGCAAAAAAAAAGGACACCCTGAGGACACGCTATCGATGCACCTTTTCTTTTGAATACTATTTGCATACCAAACAGGAATTTATGCTGCATCCGTTGCAAGTTAAAATTCAATATCGATGACATCGTTTTTTTTTCCAAATCCTTGCTGTCACGCTTAGCATATTTAGAAAGAGTTAAAATTAAACTTGAATTTCCACTCTTTGTTTTTTTTTTTGTTCTTTTCATATTCAAATTTATTTTGAAATTTTAAACCCTTTGGTGTGCTCAAACAAAACAAAAAATGCACCCTGCTGCATGATGAAGACAAAAAAAAAACAAAAACTTGTCTGTGGGTCACAAAAACTTAATGGCACAAAAAAAATTAGGGTGACGCGTGTACAACGGTTGTAATTGCCTGTGATGCCAAATTTGCATACCGTCGAAGGTAGTTTTTTTTTCAATTTTTAAGGGTCTTAAAAGGTTAAGTTAAATTATGCAACACGCGCTGATGTTTTATAGCATGAGACAAACCAAATCCTAATCAAACGAAAGAGTTTACCTCGTTTTTTTTTTTAGTTAATGTAAAAAAAACGTGGCACTGAGTACACAACGGGTAAGAACAGTTAAGGGTTAAATTAAAAAAACGACACCCCACAATTTTTGGTCTCAAAAAAAAAAAAAAAAAAAATGCTGACACCAGCTGCCAGCCCGGCAACGTTTTAACGAAGTATGCATATTTCAAGGCACAGCTTTTTAAAAATTATTGAAATTTGCTGGGAACTTTGAAAAGCAACCCTTTTAGCACTTTTTCAACTAGAACTTTTTTTTGGCTTTAGTTTTTTATAAGCTTTTTTTAAAAGTTGCTGAAAGCATTACAAAAAAGTAGGTTTAAAAAAAAAATGCTCTTTTGTATAGTTTAGCAAAATCCCTATTGACACACTTTTCTCTTCTCTCTCTCTCTCTATCTCTCTCCCATTGTTTTATAAGCGGCTGTTGGTGTTTTTTAATATTTTAATTTATTTAATTGGTTTTTTTCACACATCTTTTTGTTTACATTTTAAGTAAATTTATTTTCGTCAAGCATTTTATTTTTTGCTCATTAAGGATTTTCATTATTTTTTGTTTTTTTTTTTATTTTTTTGTCAACTGGGTGTGCCTAGATTTTTAAGGTTTTTTTTACCTAGGAAAGTTTTAGAGCATTTTAATTTTTCAAGTTTTCATCACTTTTTTTTAGTGTATTAGCTGTGAAAATATATTTTTTTTTTATTTTGGGTTTGGCATCAACGCGTGTCCTTTTTTTTCTTTCTTCTTGACTTAATTTGTTAAAACTGTTTAACTAAGGATTTTGCGGTATGCTTAGACGTTGCATTTGGAGGTAGATAGATTAAGGATATTTATTTATTTTGGCTGATTTTAAAAGCATTTGATTAATTACAAAATTAGACTGATGAATAAGGATTTAGAGAAATTAGAGAAAAAAATTAATTTGTAATATATTTGTTTTTATCATTTCTCAGTCTTAAAGCTTAGATAATTAATCATTGGATAATATTTGCCATTTCCATAAAAATCCACCGTTGCAAAGGAAGTTTTTAATGATAATTAATTAATATTTAAAGATTTCCATTAGAAACGGAAAATAGTTGAGATCTTTGTTAATTAATTATTTTTGAAATAATTATTTCTAGCTTAAATATAAGGGAATTGGAATCGAATCGAAATCGAATCGAAAAAAATCGAATTTTTTATACAAAAAAATTAGTTGGCTGTATCGTGGACACACTGTATCGTGTATTTTGACGTAATAGCGTATCTTTTGTTCCCAAACTTGTCCCCATCCTTATCCTTGTTCTTATATTTGCTCCAATAATTCTCCTTATCGTTGTTCAAATTGTTATTTTAACCCACTTCCAAATTCCTGACCCATTCCTTGTTCAAATTCCTTTCCTTATTCTTGTCCCACTTAAATTCCCAATATGTGTCCTAAATATTATCCCAAGCGTAACCAAACTACTTGGAAACTTGTTCTATTCCTTGTTCCAATCTCTGTCCTTATCCTTTCTTCAGTCTTGCCTTAAATATGGTACTATTAAGTGAACCTAAGGCTTTGTCCTAATCCTTGTTCTTATTCTTTTTCCAATCCTGGACCTAATCCTTCTATGCTCAAATCTATGTTCAAATCTTTATCCTACTTCTTATGTTATTATTGGTCCTAATTTTTGTCCTATTTGTCCAATTTGGTCCTATTCTTTACCCATATCCATGTCCAAGTACTTGTCCTAGTACTTGTCCTAATACTTGTCCTTATTTATATTTCAAATTAATTTGTTTTATATTTTTATTATATTTTTGCTTTTGTTTTTGCATTTAATTCATAAAGGTTATTTCTGGGGGTTCTCTGAGACGCCACATGCGCCATTCATTTTTATTTTTTTTTTTTTTTTATTAATTACACCGAAAACCTAAGCTATTCTTTTGTTCCTTAATGTATACAGTAGCTCCAATTGTCACAGAGTTACAATTTCATGCAAAGTTTTTGTATTTTTGTTGCATTTTTACTGCATTTTGCAGTTGCCACCAGTTGGTGTCGGAACTTTAAAAAAATTTTTTTATTTTCGCTATGAAAAACTAAACTTTGCTTTTGATTAATAAAATTTTCCATGGCACTTCTACTCAGTGAGTAATAATTCCCTGCAACAATATTGCATTTCTGTTACATAAGCTCCCCGACCTCATTATTACGAAGTTATAATATACCTATACATATATATCGACGGTGCTTACG
Organism: Pherbina coryleti; assembly: GCA_943735915.1. Lineage (NCBI taxonomy): Eukaryota > Metazoa > Arthropoda > Insecta > Diptera > Sciomyzidae > Pherbina > Pherbina coryleti. The sequence continues at coordinate 159,924,000 of OX030950.1, read as the reverse complement.
AAAAAAATCTTCCGACAGAAAATTACGGCGAAAAATCTCTTTATTCAAAATGCGGCGGAAAAAATCACTTTTATCAAATTCGGCGAAAAAAATCACTTGTATCAAAATGCGGCGAAAAAAATCGCTTTTATCAAAATGCGGTGAAAAATATCACTTTTATAAAAAAATCATTTTATAGAGTACTGTAAGGAATTATAAAGATGAAATAATAAATAGAAATAATTATTTGAAAATATAATTTTTTTCAGAAAAATTGTTCCCACTCCATAAAAAATGCCTGAAAGAGATTTTCTTCGCCGCATTTTATAAAAAGAGATGTTCTTCGCCGAATTTTAAAAAAACGGATTTTCTTCGCCGCATTTTTTGATATGGATTTTTTTCGCCGCATTTTGTAAAAACAGATTTTTGTCGCCGCAGTTTAAAAAAAAGGATTTTCTTGATCGCGCTTAAAGAAGAGATAGTCTTCGTAGGAACCGTCGATATATATAACGTGTTAAAATTTCACGTAACCAATTTTCAGTTGCGTTGCTTAAGCAGCTCCCTACGTGTCCCAGAGGGACGTCCTTTATTTTGGACGTTCTATTATTTTTGTCATGGAGTGTACAATCAGCGAGTAAAATTCCATGCAACGCCGATGTATTTTGAAAAAATACCTTTTTCAACTTTTTTTGGAAACCTGCGTGGTTAAACGTAACGTTGTCACATCAAAACCTACATGGTGTTTATTTACTCTCTCAGGTCTACCATTGTCTGGATAAAGATCACGGTCGGTCAAAAAAATTTATTTCAATAAAAAAAATTCTGATTTATTTACGTGGGATTTGAACCAGTGACTTCGCTATTCGTAATTTTGGCAACGAAAGGTCCACGCACGCTAACGCATTCGGCCACGGCCGTCGAGAGAGGTGGGAGATCAAGCTTAATTCCCCGATTGAATATATATCAGTTCAATTCTGGGTTAGTTTTGGGAAAACATATTTTTAATACATTCTTCTTCTCCCGTCATTTGTACCAGTAAAAATTTTCAAATTCGTCTATTTTTTTCTTGATAAACTCATTTTCTCGTTAGACAGATAGCTTAGGGGCAATAGCCCTACAGTTTTTTTCTTTATGTGTGATTAAGAGTATCCTGTCTAGAATTCAAAGGTTATAAATCTCTCTTATTACTTGATCTATTGGATTAGAAATTAAGGGCCTCAAGTTTACATCGTCCTTTGGATTAAGCGTTACGTGTCATCTGTGTATTGGTTGTTCATCATTTGGCTGCAGTTTTGCAAATGTTGCAGGAGGATTCAGAAAAACTCAGCCTCGCATACTTTTATAGCTCTCGACAACTCTTGCAATTATATTAAAAATAACGTCCATGCAAGAAAGCCAATCGCACCTCTGTACAGCGAGTAGGTAACCAAAAATTCTACAACATTTTCGAGCCAATTCCCCAAAACTTTCACCATTTGGTAAATGGATTTTCACAAAAATGTTCATATAACTTATGTAATAGATTCTATCTAATATCAAAAATTTCCACCGGAGCCACACTTTTTTTGAAGATGCCCTTTTATATGTTCTAAATTTTTTTTCAGTCAAATGAGACTGGGGAATATTTACTCCATACCAAATGTCTATGCTCTAATGTAAACCGGCATAGACAGATACCAGGTCGTACCAGCATAAGTGACGCTAAATGTTCAGGTCTCCCGGATAAGGTCGCCACGACAGAAATAGTTGATAAAATAGCAGAAAAGACTCGAATCGGAGAATGAAAGTGCGTGAAGTGGCTGAGGCTGTAGGCATCTCAACTGAGCGGGTACTTTACATTTTATATGAATATTCGGACATGAAAAAGCTATTCGTGCGATGGGCGCCGCGATTGCTCACTACCTACACTACACTAGACCATAAGCGCAGCCGTGTAACTACTTCAGAGGAGTATTTGGCGATATTCAACAGCAATCCTAAGGAATTTTTGCACCGTTTCGTAACCGTAGACGAAACATGGTAACATCGCAACACACCAGAGATCAAGGATAAATCAAAGCAGTGGACTTCTCCGGTTAAACATGCACCAAAAAAAGCCAAGGTGGTTATGTCGGTCGACAAGGTTATACACTTCGATTATTTTGTAAAGGTTAAAACTATCACCAGCTAATATTATTCATAGCTGAAGGATAGATTTGCAAAACTCCAACCATGGCAAAAATCCATAAATTGTTCCACGAACTGCTTCTCCATTCTATCCACATTCTTCAGATTTAAACCTCTGTGACTATTTCCTATTTTTAAAACTGAAAAAATGGCTCGGCGGTAAAGGATTTTGATTCGAACGAAGAGGAAATCACTGCATTAAACGCCTTTTTTGAGGACATTGCGAAAATCTATCATTTAGAAAGAATAAAAACATTGAATAAAGACTGGACTAAATGTATCGATCAAGCCTTTTATTTCGAGAAGACTGTATTGAGAAATAAAAGGCTTTTTTACCGTTTATTTAAAAAGTAACTGATTTATTGTCCTCGTAAGTATAACAAAAATTTTAAATGAATGAGCGATGTCACGCTCCTTTTTCCAATGGATTCCAATTTTTATACACAGCAGAAAATATTATAAGGGTGGAATTCTAACCTGACAGTCATCATTGAGGACTGAGAGTTCCTTGAAAATTGTCCTATATTTTTAAAATAAATGTCCGCCACTGTAGACCTAAAATTTTGAACTATTTCTTTTAAAGTTAACATATGATTTCTGTTCATATCATCTTGGATCTGGTTTGAATTCATGATTGCATTCTAAAGTATTTTTTTTTTTAATTTCAGGTAAGAATTCACGTCTGTGTAGTGGAAGCAGCCAGTACTCGAGTTCGGATGGGATATTTAGCCCCATCCATACTAAAATCTAGACCTTACACCCTCGGATTACCATATGGTTTACTCCATGCAAAACCTACTGAATGGTAGAAACTTTAATAATGAGAGCCTTATCAAACAGTACCTTGAGAGATTCTTTGCAGAAAAAAGTGGGGACTTCTACCTGCGCGAAATAATGAAGCTACCAAAGAGATGGGAGAAGATGATCGAACAAAACGGCGAATATATAATTGATTAATGTTGATTTGATTTATAAAATAAATGAGCCTAAAATGTATATAAAAAACCGTACTGACTTTTTAAAGAATCCAATCTATTAGTTAAATTTGAATCTGTGCGTTTATCTGTCAGTAGCTTTGTGATGTTATCTGTACCATAACAATGCCAAGCGATTTAAATAAATTCAATTCACCATAAACAGCATAAAATATGCATCCAACCTCTCGTTAAAAATTGCGAATGGGATTAAAAAAGTGATAATAGGCAGAATACGTCAAGAAAAAAAAAAAAAAACGTACATCAACAGACATTCTCCCAGACCCTTGAAGCAGCCCCTTGACCGTGTTTATCCTATGGTTTCCATATTTTAACATATCAATTGTTGTGACATGTTATTTATTATTTGCAAACATGCAAAACGACATAAAACATGCACTGGACTATATAATTATATTTTGGGAAAAAGGTACAATACACAAGGGTACTACCTACTAACATACTATCCACACTAAAGCCATGGGTTAGGCTGAAGAACGCTCAAAAGAAAATTAGAAACGTATTGACGAAAAACCGTTTAAAATCATTGTGGCGTAAAGTGTTGTGTCCTTGTAAGGATATTTTTTTGCAATTTTAGGCAAAAAAAAAAATTAACAAAAAATACAACGTTAAATAAAGGTAGATGTGGTGCCATGGACGCTGGTCCAAGAAGGTATCCATTGTCATTCATATGAGCGAAAAAAATATTTGCATGAAAAAAAAGGTGTTTGCTGGCGACAGCTTAATAATAGGGGAGGCAAATCACACAACAAACAAACAAACAAGGCTTTGTGCCTTAGGATGTATTGACCCTGACGAAGGGTGATCCACAACATACAACATATGTACGACAATAGTTGAAGAGGAAGCAACCGTTTTTGATAGCGATTGATTTGTGCTGTGATAAGAAGTGTTAAGCTGTTGAAGGTAAAATCTTGTCATGGAGTCAAAAGAATTTGTTGTCAATCTTGTTGTTGTTGTTGTTGTTGTCATGATTACGTACATACTTTGGGCTACCTTTGAGTGGCAGGGATTTAGATGTTAACTTAAAACCTTGTCATGCATGCCAAGCAAAAGGTATTTTCTCCAGCATAATAATCAACAAATGATTTCTTGATCGATTTCAGGACTTCGTTTTCTTTTCTAGGGATATGTAAATGCGTGTCAATAACTTGACCGTTAAATCCTCTGAGCTATGCTCGAGTGAATGTTGGTAATTGTTATAATTGGGCTTAAAATTTAAAGCAATTAAAGATGTGATGAAATTTTATCCATAGATTTTTATCTATTTTTATCTCTCAATGCTTTTTTATTCTCAAAAAATGATGAGAAACTAATGTATTTTTGTCAAAAAAAATACGTTACGTTCTTCAAAGGAGCATAACATTTATCAGCTCTGAGTTGCCAAGGACTAAATCGCCTCTTACAAAATTCATAATTCAATTATTTGTCGCACTTGATGCGCTTAAATAGCAAGATTTTTTCCAAAATGAATCCTATTAAATGGCCCAGTAATTCATTTAACTTCAAATGTGTGCTCAAATTGAAAGCATTTCTTCTTAAATTGAAAACATTTTATTATCCCGGCCTTTATTTTTCTCTTTTGGAGAAATGCATTAAAAAAAGGAAAACATTTCATTTAATTTGCTGCATTAAATATTAATTTTGTAATTGCTTTGATAAGGATGATTTCGCCCAAAGATATGTTAACGATAGTCAAAGCACGTCATGTGACTTACGACCCACTACGTTGGAGTTAGCCGAGAAAGGAAGAAAGAGGGAGAAAGTGAGAAAGAGGAAGAGAGAGAAAAGCTTTTTAAAGCTTTTAGCATTGTGAGGGGGAATTAAGTGTTAAAGTTTATGTTGTCCCCTGAAGTATTCCACAATTACATATAAGGACATATAGGAGTTGAAGAAATCAACAATTATGAAGACACATGAAGAACAAACACAAGATTATAAATAAATTTTGAAGTTATACGTAGACTTTATTTGTTATTATTTTATTTAAATAATTCCACTTTAATCAAAAATTACAATTTTCATCGGGGAACGGATATGTTCCCTTGCTATTGGCTCTTTCAACGGCTCCAATCTCGTGAGCCAATCCATATTTTAAAAACGCTTCCTCTAGTGAGCTGAAGCTATATCCTTATCCATATTCTTATCCTTTATTTTTTAGTAAAATAAAAATCATAAAAATAAGGATAAGGATAAGGATAAGGATAAGGATAAGGATAAGGATAAGGATAAGGATAAGGATAAGGATAAGGATAAGGATAAGGATAAGGATAAGGATAAGGATAAGGATAAGGATAAGGATAAGGATAAGGATAAGGATAAGGATAAGGATGAGGATAAGGATAAGGATGAGGATAAGGATAAGGATAAGGATAAGGATAAGGATAAGGATAACGATAAGGATAAGGATAAGGATAAGGATAAGGATAACGATAAGGAAAAGGATAAGGATAAGGATAAGGATAAGGATGAGGATAAGGATAAGGATAAGGATAAGGATAAGGATAAAGATAAGGATAAGGATAAGGATAAGGATAAGGATAAGGATAAGGATAAGGATAAGGATAAGGATAAGGATGAGGATAAGGATAAGGATAAAGATAAGGATAAGGATAAGGATAAGGATAAGGATAAGGATAAGGATAAGGATAAGGATAAGGACAAGGATAAGGATAAGGATATAGCCCGAAATCGAAACCTAACCCCTATTTTTCATAATTCAGTTCAGTGAAGAAACCGATCGAAACCCTATTTCCGATCATTCAGTTCATTGACTCTTTTAACAACTTCACTGCCTAAGTATTTTCCTTAATGTTTCTTCACACGTCCCGATATAAAAAAGTGTATGTTTACATTTGGCTTATGAACAGCTATGGGCAGAGAGCGCTCTGGGAGCGTTGAGAGTAAGAATTGAGAGCAAAGGCCTATGTAGCAACACAAAACGCAACAACAAATCAAATACAAAAGACAAACAACACAGAAACTTTAAATGTAGTAGTGCCCATACCCGCTTATTAACGTATATACGCTCCTACATACATACGTGCAGGAATCGCATGTGCACAATGCTGTAATAATGACACAAATAAATTGATATAACCATATTCTTTCATTCTACAACTATTCTATTTTCCTAAACTATTCGTTCGCATAAATATATTGAAGTTAATATCAATCTGGTTTTGTATCACATATACTTCATAGACATGTTAACAAATATAGTCAATGAGTCAAATAAACTTGCATTAAAGATGAATTTTTTGTTATAACAGTTGAGAAATATTTCAATAATTTCGCAAAGACTTACTATTTTTTCTAAGATATTAAGGTAAAAAAAGCCGCCATTAAGCTAATATTTTATATATATTTTCTCTCTCCCAAAACTTTTTCATATAATTCAATTTTTGATAGGATTTTTCTATCTAGATCTGAAGTTTCCCATGATATCTATGATGATTTTTCTAATAATAACAATAAGAAAGCAACAAACTCCCAGCACAACAATATTTTGCGAAGGCTTGTTGTTTTCCATTTATTTTTAATTTTCGATAATTTTTTCTTTACATATTCCAAGTAAAAGTTTAACTTGCAAGAGGCTACTTTGAGAAACATTTGCTCTTCCTTTAATTTACTTTACTTTGAAAGTAGTATCGAAGGAGAAAAATACATCTACTCACAAGTTTGGAGAGGCTTCTCGTCTCAGTTTCGCTTCAGAAACATTCGCGAGACTAATATGATATAGGTATACTCTCACGATCTCGAAAAAAGCCTTCTCGCGAACCAAGCATTACAAGCTCACTTACAAAAATAAGAAACTTACCTACACAAGTATTCTTACTTTCATAGTATTCTCGAGGGAGAGAAATATTTTTACTCTAAGATTTATGCACGGTTCTTGCTCACAACCAAGATATATTTAACAAGGTAGTGTTAGTAGTTGAAATTCTCTTGTGGTGGGTATAGCACCTGTCAAAATCAGCTGTTTACGAATAAAAGCAAAAAGTTTTCTATTCGTTGTTTTATTCATGATACAATAAGAAGGTAGGGTAAGGAGCTTTGACAAGGCCTACTGCTTATGTCAAAAAGCATTTTAGCAGTGCCACTTTTCTGTATTTTTTTTAAATGTGGGACAAAAACTTAGAAAAGAAATAATATATAGGGCAAATAAGAAAAAAATTAAATCAATTATAATTGAAAACAATGAATTTTGTAGTAATTTTAAAGCTTTTTTATACCCCTACGTTTAAAAAACGCAAACGGGGTATATTAATTTTGTCACTCCGTTTGGAACGCCCATAAGGAGGCGTGGTAGGTATAGAAAAGTATATATATTCTTGATCAGCATCACCACACGAGTCGATTTAGCCATGTCCGTCTGTCTGTCTGCGATCACGATTACAGCCGTTCAAGCTATCATCACGAAATTCAATATTTAAGCTTGTATTTAAAAAATAAAGGTCAAGTTCGAAAATGAGCCAAATCGGATGAAAACCACGCCTACCTCCCATACAAAGTGACTTTATCAAAACGGTAAAATCTCTTAGAATTCCACAAAAATTAATATATGGACTTGAAATTTTGCACATGAACTTTGCTATTTAATATTCACTCTGAATATGAAATTCAACCAAATCGGATGAAAAGCACGCCTACCTCCCATGCAAAGTGACTTTATCAAAAATGTAAAATCTCTTTAAATTCCACAAAAATTAATATATGGACTTGCAATTTTGTATATGAACTTTGATATGTAACATGTACACTGTGTATGAAATTCAACCAAATCAAGTGAAAACCACACCCACCTCCCATACAAAGTGACTTTATCAAAAAACAAAAGAGAATATTTTCTGTTAAAACTATGACGAAAATGTTTTTACAAATAAAAATTTGTTTAACTGCTTAAGGCTTTGAATATATTTCAATTCGGACGTAGGGGTATTTTAACTTCGACCCAGTAAGAAGATCATTTCTTACTAGTTTTTCACTAATTTACTACTGCCCATAATTTTTTGCTTAACTTTTTGAATTCTTGATTTCTTATTTAAAAATTTTGATTGAATACAATATCTAATAAAAAATTAACTGATCTTATTGCATAACCTTATTTCATAAAACCCAAAAAATTAGTATTTTCCCGTTTATCATAATTTTCAGCAATACATTTCATATAAAACGCTTGCCTACTGAAACCATGAAACATGGATTTGTGATGGGATTTTTTCTTTAGATATGGTAGCACTGTATTTTATGGTTTTGACATTAGCAGTAGGTCTTGTCAAAGCTCCTTACCCTACCTTCTTATTGTATCATGGTTTTACTTTCTTTTTTATGCTCTTTTTATGTTTGACAGCTGCTGTACCCATCACTCTGAGACGAGACTTCCTCGTTAAATATAACTTGCTCACGAACTTGATAAATTGCTGGAGAACACAAGCTCGCTCACCAAAATTTTAAACTTGTCTTCACAAGGTAGAAAATTTCCAACTTCTACTCCCAAGTGGTTTAGAATCTAGATGGAAACCTCTAATAATCTTGAAAGTGAAATCTGTCCGGAGTTCAACTGTTAGTTGGGTTGTTACACATATATCTCAAAAATCCACCGAGTCTTTATTGAGGAACTTTTACTAAGGTCTTTCTTAAAAGAACTTCTCGAGTTGTTTCGAAAAATAGATTATTTCTGTGGGCTTAGTTTTCTTGCTCTAAACATAAAATAAAAAATTTTTTATAATGAATAAATTTTAACAGTACTATATGCACTAGTAAGTTTTGCAAAACAGATTTTCAAGAAGTTAAGGTTAGATCAAATTTATACAAAATAAATGCAAAAAACTAAATTGAGAAAGATTTTGTCAAAATTTTTAATAGCTTCTTATATTTCTAAAAGGTAATTCTACACGAAAGAATAAAAAAATTTCGGAAAACTGACAAAAGTTGCTGTATTTTCTTCAAGAATGTTCGATAGAGAAATAGCGGCAATCAGCTATCCAATGTTTCCCCACCCAAAAACCTTGAAAATTTAAAATATTTGCTCTTCACCACAACTCTGGCTTAAATTTTTCATTGAAATTAAAAAATTTTTCTAAGGCCTCCTCAATTAATCATTTTTGAAAGTCTCTCAAAACAAAAAAAGAAAAAACCCAGTAGCAGCGTGAAATTCCAAACTATAAACAATAAGCAAGGTGTTTTCGGCCATCTCTGTTGGTGTTTTTACAAATTTTTTTTTTTATCTGCATTTCATTTTTTTTTATTCTTCTACCACAACCCAGCAGCTCCAAGTTGTCCATGCAATGAAACAAGAACCCGCCCAGCCGAAGCTTACCAACACAAAAGCCCTTTGTACACAACTACTTGAGATGAATAATTAATACCTTTAAAACTCGGCACACGCGAAGCACTTCAAACATTAATTCTTTTGAAAAATGTTGAGAAAAAGGAAAGAAACAAAAAAGAAAATAAAAAATAAGCAAATTTTTGTTAAAACACCCCTTCACAATTTAATGGACACGCATTCATTGAGCGAACAAAAAAAAATTAAAATAAAAAAAAAGTAAGCGTCGTCCTTCTGCGCGCCAAAATTCATCATCAAGTTGAAAAAGAAAAAAAAACTGCTCCACTTTCATCGTTATTTTACCGGTCCAGTCCAATCGTGCCTATGGCCACTCGCTGCACTTGCTCATCACCCACTACTACGAACGCAGATGTCGCTGTGGCAACCACCCACTCAAGCTTTACCCACTTCTAAGACCTCATCGCTCTGTACTCTCTACATTGTTGGCTAAATAATTTCAAGTAGACAAAGAAGTGGTCGAGGCAGAAGACGTGGCTTAGCAAAATTATTTTAATGGCCACTTCGTTCCCTTTTTTCTTGATGCTGTATTATTCCAGCGAATACGCACAATTTTTTAATGGGTATTTTTTTTTTTTATAAAAACAGCGTTACGCACTCGCCATTACGTTACGTTCTATTTAAATGAGCTTCAAGCTAAATTCGCGTTACTTTCTTTTTCCACCAACAGCAACAAGGTTTGGATTGTATGCTCCAAACTATACATAAAAAATAACAAAAAACATGTGATAGAGGCAAGGAAGGTGATTAAGAATGAGGCGCTGTGCGCCGTTGTTTCTTGTATTGTTCGGTCTAGGTCAGTCAGTCGTTGGTATAGGGTAAGTAAAGGTAAAATGCTACATTCAACGATGTTTCATTTTTAACGCCTTCCTTTTGGTTTGGACAGAAAAAAAAAAAAAAACACAGAAATGTTTAGAAAATGCCCCTTTGTGTAATTTTTAAGTAATACAGTGGAGGAAAAACCTGGAGAAATTAATAAATTTTTGGGTCTAAGGACTAAAATATCTGTACTGGACCAAAAAATGTGGAATGAAGTACATTTAAATCCATTCCAAATGATTGGTTAAGTCAATTTTGCAGCAGATCGATAAAAATATTTGTAGATCCCCTTAATATAGACTCCTAGACTCTTTGACTCCTTGACTTCTTAATAATGTCCATTTCGAAGTTGATGTCCGTTGATGTAACAAAAAAGACCACAAGCAAAAGCAAAAACAAAATTAACAGTAAAAACAAAAGCAAAAGCAAAAACTAAAGCAAAATCAAAAGTAAAAGGAAAAGCAAAAGCAACAGCAATAGAAAATCAAAAGCAAAAGCAAAAGCAAACTCAAAACCAGAGGTAAAAGCAAAGGCAACAGCAAAAGCAAAAGTAAAAGTAAAAGCAAAAGTAAAACGAAAGCAAAAGCGAAAGTGAAAGCAAAAACAATAGCAAAAGAAAAAGCAAAAGCACAATCGAAATGCTTGTGAAAAGCAGAAGAAACAGAAAAAATAAAAATAAAAACAAATAAAGGATAAAGACAAGGATTAGAATAAGGATTAAAACAAATATTGTGACAAAAATAGGACAAGGATTTGTTACAATTCTTTCGAATAGGATTTTTATAAAAATTAATACAAGAATTTGGGTGACGATAAAGTAAAGTATTGGATTATGACAAATGTAAGCACAAGGATTCCGAAAAGGATTTGTACAAGTATTTATAAGGAAAAGTTTTAGGACAAGGAAAAAGACTACGAATAGAACAAGGATAAGGACAAGGATTTTAACAAGAATGAAGACAAGTATTTGGACGATGAGTTGGCATAAGATTATGATAAGGATTTGAATGACAAGTAAAGAATTATTAGGACAAGTATTAGTTTAAGGATAAGTATAAAGACTAGGACAACGATTAAAACAATAACAAGGATAAAGATGATGACAATGATTAGGACATGGATTAGAACAAACATTTTAACACAGACTAGACATAGATTTTGACAAGGCAAAAAATTGAACGAGAATATGGATAAGGAGAATAAGGATAAGAATTGGGACAAAGGTTTGAACAAAGACGTAGACAAGGATTATGACAAGTGGAAGAATTAATACAACGATTAGAAGAAGAATTAGGATCAAGATTATTTTACTCGTAAGAATAAAGACAAAGATTAAGAAAACTTTTTAACAAGGATGTTTAGGCTGCAACCCTAAAGAAGAGAAGTAGAAGAATGATGCCTACACTAAGGGAAATAAGGCCTGAGTATCAATTTTATTTAAATATATACGTGGATAAATCAAATATTTTCCCTACAACTCGTTTTTTTCCCGTATTTGAATTTTATTTATACCACACACGTACACACATATTCCATACAAGCAAGCAGCAACAGCATCGCACACGTACACACATATTCCGACAAGCAGCAACAGCATCGCACTCTGTTCTCTTGCAGTTGCCACCTTACTTCTTATAATTCTCATTTCGTTTTTGTTGCAAGAGTTGTATAACAGGGATATTTGGCCGTACGTATTAGCGATTGCGTGCTGACATAATGCAATTATATGTAGGGTGAAGTGACAACTCGACATTTTCCCACGAATGTGTCGCACCGATTGTCATTTGCCTGCATATTTTGCTTTATTAGTTTGCTTTATTATTGCCATTAGCATGGTTACTTTATTTTCTTTTTTCGTTCTTTAGTTTTATACTATTTTTGACATATGGTGTCATAATATTGCACCGACTGTCAAAAATAATATAATATCAAAGCTGTCAAACTGTTTCCTCTCGAAATCTTGACATAAAGTGGATTGTGGAGTGGTGGCATTATTGAACCATTTCTCTTTGAAAATGAGGCTGGGAATAACTTTTCGGTCAACGGGGGGCGTTATAGAGCCATGTTAACCTACTTTTTTTTACTGAAATTGGAGACATGAATTTGGACGATCTCTGGTTCATGCAGGAGGCGCGCCATGCCAGTCAGCCCCTGCCACAATCGATCTTTTGCGCACAAAATTCCCAAATCGTGTTGTCAAACGTCTTGGCGATATCAATTGGCCGCCTCGGAGCTGCGATTTGACCCCATTTGAGTTTTTTTTTTTTTGGGAACCGTAAAGGACCGATGTTATGCCAACAATCCGCAGCACGTAAGGCCAATATCATCCAAACAATCCGTCAGCTACAGCCCAAAACCATCAACAAGGTCTTGGAAAATTGGATTGACAGAACACGCTACTGCCAGCCACGTGAACAACGTTGTTGCATTTTTAAAAAACTTGTATTTGGACCACTTGTATTTACTTACTTATCGACTCTTTCGTCTATGGAGAATCGATACTCGATCGACGGCTCCGACGAGGTTTTCCGGTTGCATAAACCTTCTTCTTGATTGACCTCTAAATCAAAATCAAATTTATCTTACTTTTAATCAACAAGCTTCAATGTGTATGTATATATCAAGTAATATATATATCGATGCGAAGAAGAAGGCCGCTACGGTAAGAAATTTATGGCTAGCCAAGAATAAGATGGATTAAGAAAATATTTGAATAAGGGTTAGGACAAAGATCAGAAAAGGAATCCGGACAGGGATTAAAAAATGATTTGAACAAGAATTTGGACAAAAAATAGGACGAGCATAAGGACATGAATTAGAATGAGGATTATGGCAAGAACCAAGATAAAGCTTCAGACATTGCTAATAACTTGAGCATTATATGGAGCAAATCACACAGCAGACTAGACAGACTGTTTCACTGGCCGCTACACAAACTCATCAGTAGTCTTGCATGACTTTTCGAAGATGCACATGAGTTAAGGCTTTGCCTTAAAGTATGACACGATCAAGGTCAACCTTGACACAGGGTGCAACATAAGTAGATAAGAACTCAGTTACTAATGTAAAAGCGTTCTCTCTGTCAAAATAAACTTCCAGGTAACTTTCTCGGCATATTGACAGTATAAATAGGACCTAAGAAGCTTGAGTGGATTACAGTGAAAAGTCATGCAAGACTACTGATGAGTTGGTGTAGCGGCCAATGAAACAGTCTGTTTAGTCTGCTGTGTGATTAGATCTATACAGAGCCGTTGTTATTGTTGTTGGTTGTTGCCTTCACTGTCTTTATGTTGTCTTGTTTTCAACATACTTAGCCTAAAAGTCAAATTTTTTTTCAATATAAACAATTAAAGACCACATTAAAATTTAATTTTTTAAATTTGGCCCAAATGCATATCCAAATAATAACTTTAGCTCGGTGTTCCCTTATTTTAGTGACCCGAATATATAAATATATTGTGCCTGCACAATATATACTTGTATATCTGTGCTATGTTTGGTATTGGTTTGGTGTTTGAGAGTTGCATCTCTATTCCACGTAGGATCTTGGGTTGGACAGTGGCCCCAAGCCGAACGACAACAATTATAAATGCGGTTATATATGGTCTAATAAATAACTTTGGATGTTGTCTTGTATTGCTTCGTATTATGAAGAATGTGCTTTTATTCGATGATGTTTATGAAGTTTACATAAGCACAAAAAATTCTCAAATTTTATTTCATTTTAATTTCCGCTGAAAGGCCAAGCAATTGTGCTTAGTGGAGGCTATTATTTGCCAACAGGTGGTAAGTTTTAGCACGTAGGTGCATTCTATCAGTCCGGCTGATCCGGGAACTTCTTAGAATGTAAATCGTGCATGCGTATGGCGCGGGTCATACGTATCTATGAAGATTTCTTACCTCCGGGCGAATCCAAAAAAAAAAAAAAAAAAAAAAAAAAATAATTTTGTTTAATTTTAACATTGAGTGGTAGACAAGTTTGTGAATAGGATTGCCTTATCACTAGAATTGACCGATGTAAATGCAAAGCATATGCCTCAGTTTCTAATTGACATGTTTCTATGGCTCCCATCATAACATCCTACACATTATAACATCCTACACATGTTTCCCTTGATTCCCACCAATCTCCTATTTCGAACAAAGAAAAACTTTTCTTAATAGGTTTAACACCTGAAATCCTGGATCAATTATATCAATTATACTCATTTTCCGACTTGTTCATGCAAAAATTGTCTAAATAGTAAATTGGGGCGCTGAATTCGTAAATTTAGTTTTTCTATTTCTGATATCTAATAAATCGCTATTTTATTAAAAAAAAGTTATATATAAGAAATAAAGACCAGTTGAAATGTGGCCTTTGTATTGTGTGAGATCCATTTCACGCATTAGAGGAGACCAACAGCAGTTACTCATCTTGCCCACGCCCACAAAATCCTTAGTTGCCTCTCTCGATTATCATCAAATCTAGGCGTTGCCGCTAGTATCGCGCAAATTTTCAGGAAAAAAAATTCAAATCCAAATTTAGAAAGTGTATGTGATATGCGTGCTTCTATCTTACGATCCGGTAGCTGACCGAAATTTTTGTAAAGTTGTGTTATTAATAAAATGTAGCCCACTGTGCAACTTCATACAAAGCTTCTAAACAAAGCTCAACGAAAAAAAAAAAGAGCTAAAAATTTCGCGTTAAGTTGAATGAAAATCACTTAAGAAGAAATTAATTTCGGCCAAAAATAAAGGAATTGGACCCACCAAAAAAGAAAACAACCAAAATTAATCTTTTACTTGTGGCACCAAAGATCGTTGGTTCTTGTTAGTCTTAATAGAAGAGCACAAAAATAAAAGGACATTAAAAGAAAAGCGATTCGCTCGCATCCAGTGTCACCAAAGCTGAGCGACAATGCAAAGAATGAATAAAGCCATTCTTTGTAGAAAACAAAAGTAAAGCTTCTTTTGATAAAAAAAAAAAAAAAATTTTAAAAATTCTTATTATTTTTAATGCTTTCTAACATGACTGTTCAGCGAGAGCTTATGTTGTCTAAAAGATGGAAAGCTTTTTAAAAGCTTAACTGAGATGGAGAGAGGGTGGTAAGAGTAATAGCGACAATTAAAGAGCGATGGTGGTAAAGGCATTTAAGGGGCTTTTTTAGGAGGAAGGTAAATTTATAAAAGAAATTAATAACATTAACAAGAAAGAAGGCGCCTCTTGTCTTTGGGTCTGTTACAGCCTGTTTAGATGCTGCTAACACCTTATTTTTTTCCCCCAAATATTACCAAGGTTTCCTTTGAGCTCGCTTTGCCTTAATTTGCAGCCCTTCCCCCAATTGATGAACCACTTACACATTATATACAACAGTCCAGGCATTCTGTTGGAACAAAAAAAGCTTTTCAAAAGTGATTTTCACCTGGACAACAATTTTTAAGTAGGCTTAATTTTTTTTGTTTTTTTGTTTTTTTCGAAGAATATTTCTTAAAAAGAATGCAGACATATTTGTTAACGCCTGAATTGTTAATATTTTTTTTTTCAAAAGCAATTTTATTAGAAATTTTTACTTTGATTTTAATAAGATTTTCCTAAAAGTTTATCATTAAGATGCAATATGGCTCTATATCTATTGTATAGAGCTTCCACTGAAAATTGTATGGAATTATTTTTTACAAAAACAAAAGTAGAGTTTTAGAAAAAAAACAAATAAATTCTACTCTTTGTATTGAAAGCTATTACATTGAACAGCACATTATAGCCAAAAACTTTCATGCAAATTCTATTCCATCGGCGCTAAGTTGTTTAACAAGCTCAGCTTTCCCACCATTAGTTGGCTGGCAAGGACACAGCATGACGAAGGTGATTAATCAAAGGGACAATTACTGGACCAAAAATGTTTTCACAGCTTATCATAAGAGAGAAGCAGAATGAAAAAAAAGGAATTAAGAAAAAATAAAGAAAACCGGAAATTTAGGCAACCTAGAAAAAAAACATCCATGCAGCTTAGTGGCAGCAACAACACGCACGGCACATGCCGTGCAAACTTTGACATATCCAGCATCATGGAGGCAAGCCACAAAACTCGGTCATCAGTTTTCGCGCGCTTGGTTGGTCGTTTGTTCGATGGTCGTCGCTTGGTTGGCTGGTTGGTTGATATTCAAAGTGGGCTTCCATGTTGCCACAACTGGCTTTGTCACAGATTAAAAAGTTTTTAAATGGAGTTAGGCGATAAGAAAAATTAATGTTATTAAGGTGAAGAAAAATGAATGCGTAAAATGCAAATCTTAAGGGGTGCTCATGGAATAAAAAAAAAAATAAAAAAAAACAAAAAACTGATTACCACAGTGCTAGCTGCTGCTAATGGCTCTCGTTTATATAAAAATGTGGACTACAGCTGTGTGCCTTGACGCACCATACTCAATTAATTTCATATTTTTCAGAAAATCTTTTGGTTTAATTTTCCATCATATACAGGGCTACATATTTCGTGGTTTCAAAATCGTATCAACAAGAGGTGTAGAATTACAAAAGCGTTTTATTTAATATTTGGTTCTTGGCAGTTGTCAAGTGTTGACATTTGTCATTAATAAATGTGGGGAATTTATTATAAAATGCCACACAGTAAAAGGAAGAACAAATTTCGTTGAATTTTAATACGAAATTTTTGGTTCAATCACAGTTAGGATGCGCAAAGTTTGAGCTAATTTTCCTATGATCGTATGTCTTCTGAGATATGGGTGAGCATTATTATCAAAAAATTCCAACAAATCGGTTCAGTACAAGATCTGAAAACGACTTCATCCTGGACTAAAATATCGTCGCAGTGAAGGAAAGTGTTGCAAACGACTCAAACAACTCAATTCATCAACATGCTTAGAAATTCGAACTCTACACGTCTACACAGCAGCGAATATTGCCGAAAGATTTGGTTGATGATGTTGATGATGATGTTGATGATGTTGATGATGTTAATGATGTTGATGATATTGATGAGGTTGATGATGTTGATGATGTTGATGATGTTGATGATGTTGATGATGTTGATGATGTTGATGATATTGATGATATTGATGATGTTGATGATGTTGATGATGTTGATCATGTTGATGATGTTGATGATGATGATGTTGATAATGTTGACGATGTTGATGATGTTGTTGATGTTGATGATGTTGATGATGTTGATGATGTTGATGATGTTGATGATGTTGATGATGTTGATGATGTTAATGATGTTGATGATGTTGATGATGTTGATGATGTTGATGATGTTGATGATGTTGATGATGTTGATGATGTTGATGATGTTGATGATGTTGATGATGTTGATGGTGTTGATGATGTTGATGATGTTGATGATGTTGATGATGATGTTGATGATGTTGATGATGTTGATGATGTAGATGATTTCGAAGATATTGATAATGTCGAGGATGTTGATGATTTTGATGATGTTTATGATGTAAATCATGTTGATGATGTTGATGATGTTGATGATGTTGATGAGGATGATGATGTTGATGATGTTGATGATGTTGATGATGTTGATGATGTTGATGATGTTGATGATGTTGATGATGTTGATGATATTGATGATATTGATGATGTTGATGATGTTGATGAGGATGATGATGTTGATGATGTTGATGGTGTTGATGATGTTGATGATGTTGATGAGGATGATGATGTTGATGATGTTAATGATTGTGATAATGTTGATTATGTTGTTGAAGTAAATGATGCTGATATGTTGATAGTGTTGATAATGTTGATGATGTTCATGATGTTGATGATTGTAATGATGTTATTGATGTTGATAATGTTGATGATATTGATAATGTTGATGATGTTGATGATGTTGGTGAAGTTAACCAGAGTTTATCATGCACCTAATCCAATCTTACATCTAGTAATTGATAATCGAGTGCAATGATATTATTTGTTCATACGAGTATATTTCAACTTCTTTTGTTTTGATTGATTACACGTTGAGTACAAACAATTTATTGTTCTTAAACGAAAATATATCTATATTTATTTAACAAAATTTAAGTAACTTAAAACAATGTCAATAAAAAAACCCCAATAGAAGTACCCCGCCCTACTTAATCTAGTGGAAACATTTCATCGAATGTTGCCGTTTCCAAAATGCTATTGGCAACAATGAGGAACTTCTCCGCCAAACCCTTCTCCAGACCCGGTATGATCTCATTTAGATACAACTCCTGATTGTCATTGATGATGTTGTTGCCCACTTCACCCAAAGTCTTATCGCCATTGAACAGATTGTCCAGATGTAGCTTCATGTTGCTCACATGCAAACGTATGGTCATCTTGGTAAATTTGACATATTCAACGCCATCCTTGAGATAGCGTGTGCCACGCATTTTCACCGAAGCCTTGGCGTTTTCTAAATATCACACAGAAATAGTGAAAAAACTATAAAACGACAAAGTTAACAAATTTACCAAATGAGCCCTTCATATCGCCCTTGCCCTGCAGATCCAACACTAAAATGTTCAACTTCATCAGATATTTGCCAACAAATTCTATCTTCGGCAACGTCAATGAGATGTCATAAGCAATACCGCTGGCATTGGCCCTAAAAGAAAAATGTTTTTTATATATAAACAAATTCAAAAAACTTATAAAAGCACGACTTAATCATATTTTATGCAATTCGGCATTTTTATATTTGCTTTTATTTTTGCTTATTATGATTTTTTTGCACTCACTTCAGTTTGTCGATCATGAAGTTGCTGCCGCCTCTCGCTTGAATATCGCTGAAAACTGCTCTAAACTGTTTGCCGCGACTCATATCAATGTTATCCAGCAGCAGCGGTTCCAGTGGCGGTGTCATAAAACCATCACCTAGATCACCAGTCGCTAGTAGCGGTCGCACCGCATAAACTGCATCGATTATGCATTTTTCCAGATGTGGGTCATTGCGATGACAAGGTTTAATTGTTGATGCTAGTTTTTTTAGAAAATAAAGCAGAATAAAAGCATATTTTGTCAGTGTTTTTGTAATAAAATTTAAAAATATATCTACATAATCTAAGATGACGTTTGCATAACTATTTGTAACCATGAATACAAGACTTTCAAGTGTCAGCTTAGTTCATTGGTCATTGCGACACATCTGCTTGTGTAAAATTAGAAGAAATAAAGTTTTCATTGTATGTAGGTAGAAGTAGCAAACAGTGGGCTTTTAGCCGCAATAGTAGCCAAAAATAGAATTTCTTCTTCTGCTTGAATAAAATGGGTTTTGGGTGGACACTTGAGCAAATTGGAAATTCAATGTCGAAAGTAACAATGCCTTTTTATTTTATATTTAAAACAAAAATACAAGACATTTTTTTGCATTTCAAACACTCTATATTATCTATATTTTTCTATATTTTTTATACCAAGGTCTTATCTATATTTTTTATACCAAGTGCGTATTGCGTGAAAAATTTACAAGCGAAAAAGTCCTAATAAAAGACTTTTTTATGTATAACCATGGTCCAATAAGTCCCGAGACTAACTACTAGGTGGCACCTCTAATGAAATATAGATTTAATGTTTTGATACTTCCAACCATCAAACTATACGCGTAATTTCATGACAATCTGACGTTTAGTTCAGAAGTTGCAGTGATTTAAGTGACGCTACAGTTAATATTTTCAAAATAACGGATTCAAATCAATTTCGTGTGTTGATTTATCACTGTTTTTTTATGGGAAAAAATACCGTCCAAGCTGAGCAATGGCTTCGAAAGTGGTATTCGGACTTTGCTCCGTCAAAAGCAACCATTTGCCGATGGTATACTGAGTTTAAACTTGGTCGTACAGACACAAACGATGCTGAACGTTCAGGACGCCCAAATGAGGCACTTGTTCCACAAAACATAAAAAAGTACACAAAATGGTATTACTTACTTACTTACTTATCTGGCGCTTACAACCGAAGGTCGGTTTTGGCCTCGTATAAGAAATTGCGCCAGCCATTTCTATTTTGCGCTTGCTGGCGCCAGTTGGAAACACCAAGTGTAGTCAGGTTATCCAACACCTGATCCTTCCAACGAAGATGTGGGCGTCCTCTTCTGCGTTGACCACCACCGGGCACCGAATCGAATATTTTTTTCGCTGGAGCGTCGTTTTCCATTCGCTCAACAGACCTAGCCAGCGGAGCCGCTCGATTTTAATGCGCTTAACTATGTCTATGTCAGCGTACAGCTCATACAGCTCGTGGTTCCATCGAATTCGGTACTCGCCATTGACGCAGATTAGACCGAAGATCTTACGAAGGATCTTTCTCTCGAAGGCTCCCAAAGTCTTTTCATCAGAACTGCTCAACGTCCAAGTTTGTGCTGCATATAATAGGACGGGCATGATTAGTGACTTATAGAGCGTGAGTTTTGTTCGTCGAGAGAGGGCTCTGCTTCTCAATTGCCTACTTAGCCCAAAGTAACACCTGTTGGCAAGAGTTATCCTTCGCTTTATCTCAATACTGACATCGTTGAAAGAGTTTACGCTGGATCCCAGGTAGACGAAGTCCTTAACAACCTCGAAGGAGATGTTGTCAACAGTGACGTGGTTTCCAAGACGCTGGGACTGTTTATTTGTTGACACTAGGTATTTCGTTTTATCTGCGTTCACTACAAGACCCATTCGACTCGACTCTTTCGCTAACCTGGAGAATGCTGCACTGACTTCGCGCGTATTATGGCCAATGATATCGATATCATCAGCATACGCCAGCAGCATAATACTTTTGTAGAATATCGTGCCACTGCGTCTCAAATCAGCAGCTCGGATGATCTTCTCCATCATTAGGTTGGAAAAGTCGCACGATAAGGAATCACCTTGTCTGAAACCTCGTTTGGTATCGAATGGAGGAGTGAGGTCCTTCCCGATTTTAACTGTGCTGCTGGTGTTGCTCAGTGTCATTCTGCAAAGGCGGATGAGCTTTGCAGGAATACCAAATTCAGACATGGTGGAATATAGATGATTCCTTATTGGACTGTCGAAGGCGGCTTTGTAATCGACAAAAAGATGGTGTGTGTCGATTTGTTTTTCTAGGGTCTTCTCCAAGATTTGTCGTAGCGTAAATATCTGGTCTATGGTGGATTTGCCAGGTCTGAAGCCACACTGATAAGGTCCAATCAGCTGGTTTACGATGGGCTTCAGTCTTTCACATAGTACGCTCGACAGAACCTTATATGCGATATTCAGAAGGCTTATCCCACGGTAGTTGGCGCAAATTGTGGGATCGCCTTTCTTGTGGATTGGGCAGAGCACACTGAGGTTCCAATCGTTTGGAATGCATTCTTCTGACCATATTCTGCATAGAAGCTCATGAATGCATTTAAATAGAGCTTCGCCTCCATTCTTGAAGAGCTCAGCAGGTAAGCCATCGGCTCCTGCGGCTTTGTTGTTTTTAAGCCGAGCTATAGCTTTCAAGACTTCACTATGGTCGGGCAGCGGAACTTCAACGCTGTCGTCCAAAATTGGGGATTCCGGAATATCATCTCTATTGGCGGGATTGTTGTCGTCGTCGCCATTCAGAAGCCTAGAGAAGTGTTCCCTCCACATCATCAGTGTACTCTGGATATCTGTCACTAGATTCCCATTTTCATCCTTGCAGGAAGAGGCCCCGGTCTTGAAACCATCGGCCAGGCGTCTTATTTTTTCGAAAAATTTTCGGACCTCATTCCTGTCACCATGCATCTCAATTTTCTCGCACTCACGCATTTCCGCTTCCCTTTTCTTTCGCCTGAAAATGCGTCTCTCTTCCCTCCTCTTTTCTTTGTATCGCTCCTTAGCAGCACGCGTTACAACCGACTGCAGGGTGGACAAAATGGTATTGGCCGACCTTAAAGTGAAAGTGCGCGAGCTAGCTGAGGCTCTGAAGATATCGAAAGGCAGTGTGGGAACAATATTACAGGAACATTTTTCGATGAGAGAGCTGCTTTCCAAATGGGTGCCGCGTTTCTCACACCGGTCCAAAAACAACAACGTGTCCATGATTCGGAGAGCTGTTTGGCACTGTTTACAAAGAATAAACTTGAATTTTTGCGTCGGTATGTGACAATGGATGAAACATGAATCCACTATTACACACCGGAATCAAAACAGTCGTCAGCTGAGTGGAGAGCAACCGATGAAAGCAGGCCAAAGCAACCAACCAGTCGGCTGGAAAGGTTATGGCATCTGTATTTTGGGATGAGCGTGGAATTTTGTTCATCGACTATCTCGAAAGGGGAAAAACAATCAACAGCAATTATTATATAGCATTGTTGGAGCGTTTGAAGGATGAAATCGCGAAAAATTGGCCCAATTTTAAGAAGAAAAAATCCTTTTTCACCAAGACAATGAACCGTGTCACAAATCGATGAAAACGATGGCGAAAATACACGAATTGGGCTTCGAACTGCTTCCTCATCCACCGTATTCGCCAGATTTGGCCCCCAGCGACTACTGCCTCTTTGCTGACCTCAAAAAAATGCTTGCCGACAAGAGATTTGGCCCCAATGAAGAGGTGATGGCTGAAACTGAAGCATATTTTGAGACAAAGCACAAATCGTTCTTCAAAACCGGTATGGAAAAGTTAGAAAAGCGGTGGAATGAATGTATTGCTCTTGAAGGAACCTATGTTGATGAATAAAGAAGAATATTTGCAAAAAAAAAGTTTTTTTATTACTTAGTCTCGGGACTTATTGGACCATGTGTTATGTTATTTTGGAATGTATCTCTTGGGCAGAAAATAGACTTATTTTTTATAGGCATATTTTTTATGTGTAATAAGCATTTAAAACATTTTTCTTCAGATTTTTAACCGATTAAACGTCGATGTTACTTAAAAGCAACGCTAACATTAAAAAATCTTAAAATCAGCGCATTGAGATATTGACTTGAAATTTGGGGTCTCAAAATAAGGGATCAAAATAAGCAATTCCTATTTCCTAGGAATCAGAATAAGAAATTCCTAAAAAAAAATCATCGAAATCAGCCGACAAAATCACATCTCCACGGTTAATCGGTTGAAGAAATTACCCAATAGCACCTGGTTTTAAAAACAAATCCAATTTTAATTTTTTTTTTTTTTCTTCAATGTGAAAAAGCTTCATCCCCAAAAATTTCACCCAAAATAACACTTCACGACTTCTCTCTTGAAGCCAAAAGCAAAAAGTCATTTTTCGCTCGATCCTTAAGCACTGATCCCAAGTGTCTATAAGCATAAATTGTTATATTCGAGTGACTTTCAAGTCGCTCGCGATAGGTTTTTTCGCTATCCTGAGGAAAAAGAGACCAAATTATTTGCTCGAATGATTTAAAGGTCGGCTATGGTCCGACTTATTATTATTTGCTCTGAGCATATGGAATTGAAGTAAGAAGAGAACGTAATACCAGTCAAAAGAAATTTCGGTCAACCGTCGAACATGGTCGAACCATAGTCAAATGCCATCGTCAAATAACAAAAAAAAATTGTCGGTGTCATGAGCCCCTCAGGAAATCGCCTAATGTGACGCATATGCATCACTTTTGCTGGATTAATTGCATGCAGCTAAGGCAAAGATAACAACGCAAAAAGGGAAAAGCACAACCAATACAGAAGCAAATAAAATAAAATTAAAAGCAACACCAACACCAAAACCAACACAAACACTATTACCAACACTAACACCAACACCAACATCAACATCAACGTCAACATCAACATCAACATCAACATCAACATCAACATCAACATCAACATCAACATCAACATCAACATCAACATCAACATCAACATCAACATCAACATCAACATCAACATCAACATCAACATCAACATCAACACACCAATACCAATACCAACACCAACGCCAACACCAACATCAACATCAACATCAACGTCAACATCAACATCAACATCAACATCAACATCAACATCAACATCAACATCAACATCAACATCAACATCAACATCAACATCAACATCAACATCAACATCAACATCAACATCAACATCAACATCAACATCAACATCAACATCAACATCAACATCAACATCAACATCAACATCAACATCAACATCAACATCAACATCAACATCAACATCAACATCAACATCAACATCAACATCAACATCAACATCAACATCAACATCAACATCAACATCAACATCAACATCAACATCAACATCAACATCAACATCAACATCAACATCAACATCAACATCAACATCAACATCAACATCAACACCAACACCAACATCAACATCAACGTCAACATCAACATCAACATCAACATCAACATCAACATCAACATCAACATCAACATCAACATCAACATCAACATCAACATCAACATCAACATCAACATCAACATCAACATCAACATCAACATCAACATCAACATCAACATCAACATCAACATCAACATCAACATCAACATCAACATCAACATCAACATCAACATCAACATCAACATCAACATCAACATCAACATCAACATCAACATCAACATCAACATCAACATCAACATCAACATCAACATCAACATCAACATCAACATCAACACCAACACCAACACCAACACCAACACCAATACCAATACCAACGCCAACACCAACATCAACATCAACATCAACGTCAACATCAACATCAACATCAACATCAACAACAACAACAACAACAAGAAACACTGTCACGTCAAAACCTACGAGTGTGTCCACGACACAGCCAACTCTTTTTTTTATTTTAAGCCGTTCAATTTTCTCAATGTATGGACCCAAATTTAATACGAATTTGAGGAGAATGATTTGAATAGATTTATGTAAAACTATGCATAACTATGTTTTATTACATCAATATTCTTTAAATAATGTTTATGTACATACTTCCACAGTCCGGACAACCTCTATAATCCAAACGAGCCTAAAACTATGCTATATGTCCGAATTATCAAAGTAGTGCTGTTATTTTTAAAATAAGTAACGAGTAACTTTTTAAAAGTGAAGTTTTTCTTAATTGACGTTTGTGATGTCAAAATAGAACAAAGCATAATATTACCAAGCATTAAAATAAAAACTTCGTAAGCAACTGAATGGTTTTACATACATTTTTTATTTATTTAAAATGCAAATAAAGATAAAAATGCACACCCAGCGTACGCTGTCTGAAGGTTAAGTGCAGAAAAAAACAACTTAATTAAGTGAAAATACCATAACATCCAACAAAAAAAAAAATCAAAGAAAAATAAAAGAAAAATAAATAAAAAAGCACGAAGTGCAGCGTTGACAGCAAAGCTACTGAATGAAGGAAGGTAACTTATGGTACATAACATTGAGGGAAAAAGCTTGTCAAGGCAATGATTTTTCTCACACATGCTCCCAGCTTAAACTAAGTTTAAAATGCGTTTATCTATGGTAGTAAACTGCTAAGTTTACTTTCAGAGTTATCCATAATTAACCTGTTCGATGGTTTTTTGTTACAACGAGTAATTAAGATAAATATATACTTCTACAATAGCTACCTTACCATGGATGATGGTAGGTGACCAGTGTTGCAAGCTTCCTGCAGCAGCTAATCGATTGCAAATACACAAATTTCTTGATACTTCAGCGGTGTGAATTGAACAATTTACACATGTTTGCACCTTGTGTACAGTAGTTTTTAACACTTTTGATTGTGATATGTAAACAACAACAATTCTTCAGAGAATGATTTTTTTTCTTTTTTTATTAATTGATAGCAGACAAAACAAATAGGAGAGTAAGTGTATTTCAGAAAGAATAAATGATTTTAACTTGTTTTTTATTCAAAAGAAATTCTTTATTTTATTTATTATCCGCCAAGGTTGTTTGTTGATCTTTACGCCTTAATAACCGCTTAATTGAAATGGAAATTTAATTAATTGTGCAATTAATTGAAATTTATTGAATATAATTTATATTTTCATAATAATTTATTGTGATATAAAATACCAATGTTTATTATATTTTATTTATTCATAAAAAAAAAATAAATAACTGGTAATTTCAGCCCTTGAAAGGACTTTGACCTAGCTTCTTATGATCAATTGTGTTGGGTGTGTTATTAAGTTTATACACAATTGACCGAGAACTAGACCTACAGGTTTAACGCGGACTCCGAACGGCGATGAACAGAATATGTTCTCGTTCTCAAGAAGCTTTATTTTGATTACTCTCTGAGGTTTGCCATTGTCTGCAGAAAGGTGGGCGGCCGTACAGAAAAATTATTTTAATTCAAATAATTTTCTGTCGCTGCTGGGATTCGAACCCGGGTCTCCAGGTTCGTTGACATAGAGGCCACGCACTTTAACCTACTACGCCACGGACGCCACACATAAGAGGCGAATACTATTTAGAATTTTTGGACCATTTGAATGATGCACGCAAAGCAAAAATACCGCATAAAAAGAAAAAAAGTTATATATTCCAGATGTGGCCTCCAGCGACTATTATCTTTTCCTAATTTCAAAAGATGGCTCATGGGAAAAAGATTTATGTCAAATGAAAAAGTTGAATTGCAAACTTATACGTATTTTGAAGAGTTGGATCCTTATTGTAAAGGGTGATTTTTTTAAGCGTTTGGTTTTTGAAAATTGAAAAAAAAAAAAATTTGCAAAATTGAATGAAATATTTTTTGGACCGATACATCAATGCCTGCCATTTACTTTTTAAAGTTTATTTCATGTAAATGTTGCCCGCGGCTACGCCTGAGGTTGTCCATCCGTAAGCTCCAATGTTGGCATACTTTTTCTATGGCATCTGTAATGTTGTCTTCTAGGTCACAATTGCAGCCCTGATTGTCTTTGTACACGACAGACTTCACTAGTCTAGTGGGGTCAAATCGCATGATCTTGGCGGCCATTGGACTGCTCCAAAACATGAGATTAACTGCTCACCAAACTCGCCTCTCAGTAGATCCATGATATCGCGTCCTGTGTGGCATGTGGCACCATCTTGTTGAAACCATATATTAGAACAGTCCAATGATGGCGCCGGCCCACAAACCGCAACAAACAGTGCATTTTTCAGGGTGTAATAGAACCTCTTTAACTGTCTCTGGCTGCTCTTCAGACCAAATTCGGCAATTCTGTTTATTGACGTACCCATTAAGCCAAAAGTGAGCTTCATCACTGTAGACAATTTTTCGATAACAAACTGGATCTTCATTCAACTTTTCTAAGGAACATTGACCAAACAAACGACGTTGTGGTAAGTCACCCGACTTCAGTTCTAGCACCACCTGTATTTTGTATGATTCCCACCGAGCTTCTTACGTAAAACGTTTCAAATGGTCGAATAACACAAGCCCAATTGTTGAGAACGGCGACGAATCGACATATCGATACAGCAGCTATATTCTCCTCGATATTTTGAACTGATTTTCAATACTTTTAAAAGATGTGATTCTTTTTAAAAACGCCGAAAATTGGTAACACAATAACATGTATATGGCGCATATGGTAACAAATTTTGAAACAATAAAATGATGGGAACCGGAGGAGGGGATTAAAATTAACTTTTGTTTGAATTTTGCTTTCATAGTTTTTTGTTTGAACCTAATGGATCTTATCAGCCAAAGTGCATCCGGTAAGGTTCTTTGCTATTGCTAAGTATGATGAGCCAAATAAGTAAAAAACTTTTTTTATAAAAAGTAACCCCCTAAAACCAAGTTTTGTGGGACATTTTATCATCAATTCTGAATAAGTACGAAATTAACCCTTTAACACATTTTAAGCTTTGACTTATTTCTGGCATTTTAAGTTGAATTTTCAGCTTAGGTGTATTCAGAGACTTATAGTAGAATTTTATGACAAATTTGTTTGTCGAACATTTTAACCAATTATATCCTTGTTTTATGGGTCTTTTTTGCCTTTTATCACAAAAGGGTAAAAAAAGACCCATAAATTGAGAAGTTAGGGGGTTAAAATGTTGCACAAAAATATTTCTCGTAGTATTTTACATATATCCTCAGAACAAATCTTATACACAAAATGTAAGGATAACATGATTTCCTATGCCGATTCACTATAAGAATATTCAAAAAGGCGGAAAATTAAATCCCCCCTAAAATAAGACTCATACGCGTATTGTTTTTTTGTCCCCTCTATTAGAATCCATTATCAGAAACTTATTCTTTTTTTTCGTGTTAAACAGTGTAATTAACGAACAAGCAATGAAGTGTGAATTGTTTCTCCCCAAATCCGGGCGTTTTCTTCGGATCACTTCCCGCAGATAGCGAATATGAAGACTGGGGTGTTATAACAGTGTTGTTTATGCCAAAAATTGAACTTGTAGGTAATATTCCTTATTGTCTACAGTCTCTTTCCCAGGGTTTACCATGTCAAATACCGCGACAAAGAAAGATGCAAATCTATGCCACTTTGGACCAAAACGGGTTAAGCAACACAATTGCTTTCTTCAAGCAAAATTATTTTTTCCATAAACGAAAAATAAAGCACTAAGTTTTCATGACTTACAATTAAATTTAATTAAAAGTTTTTTATATTAATCCTTTATTTTTTTTTTGGTATTTCTTTATTATCACCTTTTTCAGTCTCGAAAATTTTGACATTTAGTATTAAAGTCCCAGGACTTGCGAAAGAACATTACAAGTCAAATCCCGAAACATGAATAAAGAAAAATTTAAATAAAAAAATAAATAACTGGCCATTTCAGCCCTTGAAAGGACTTTGACCTAGCTTCTTATGATCAATTGTGTTGTGCGTGTTATTAAGTTTGTACACAATTGACCGAGAACCGGACCTACATGCTTAACGCCGAATCCGAACGGCGATGAACGGAAAGTTCTCGTTCTCAAGAAGCTTTACATGGCATTTTGATTACTCTCTGAGGTTTGCCATTGTCTGCAGAGAGGTGGCGGCCGTACAGAAAAATTATTTTAATTCAAATAATTTTCTGTCGCTGCTGAGGTTCGAACCTGGGTTTCGAAAGTTCTTTGACATAGCGGCCACGCACTTTAACCAACTACGCCACGGACGCCACATTTAATTATCCCAAAGAAATATAAATTTTTCTAGGAAACTTTCTGAAACCGTCCAGAACTTCAGATAGTTTTGGAATTTTCAAATAAACCATCGGAAACCGTCCAGTATTTCAGATCATTTTGGAGTATTTGAAACCTCTTTGTCGTTTGGTCTCTTAAATACTTGAATGTTTCCTTGAACAATTATTTTTGTTTAAGCAACTTGTAGCTATTGTCTTACTTATTTTTTTTTTAAATATTTTTGCTCATTAGTATTCAGTTCACAAACAGCCAGAGTTGACTTTGATTATGTTCAATGGAAACCACTAATAAATGTTATTAAACCTATTTTTAATAGATTTTATTTCCTAGGCTATAAAAGAGTTAGTATTTACCTCTTCTACACCTTTTCAAGTTGTAGTTCAGAAAACGTAAATTTTATTTCAGAAATATGAATTGTAGTTCAGAATTGTGAAATTAAGTTCAGAATCCGTAAATTGTATTTCAGAAAAGTAAATTGTAGTTCAGAATAGTAAGTTCAAATTCAGAAATCGTAAGTTGTATTTCAGAATAGGAAATTGTAGTTCAGAATAGCAAATTGTATTTCAGAAATATAAATTGTAGTTCAGAATAGTAAGTTGAAATTCAGAATTCGTTAATTGTATTTCAGAAAAGTAAATTGTAGTTCAGGATAGGAAGTTCAAATTCAGAAATCATAAGTTATATTTCAGAATTGTAAAATGTAGTTCACAAATCGTCAATTGTATTTCAGAAATATTAATTGTAGTTCAGAAACTGTAACATGTTTTTAACATATGTAACATATTTTTTTAAAATGCAAAAGAATGATTTGTAAAGTCAAAAAGAAAATAAAACTTCCGAAAGGGTTAAATACTAATAATATTACACATTCTGAACTACATTTCATATTTTCTGAAATACATGTTACAGTTTCTGAACTACAATTAATATTTCTGAAATACAATTGCCGATTTCTGAACTACATTTTACAATTCTGAAATACAACTTACGCTTTCTGAATTTCAACTTGCTATTCTGAACTACATTTAACTAATCTCAAATACAATTAACGAATTCTGAATTTCAACTTACTATTCTGAACTACATTTTATATTTCTGAAATACAATTTGCTATTCTGAACTACAATTTCCTATTCTGAAATACAACTTACGATTTCTGAATTTGAACTTACTATTCTGAACTACAATTTACTTTTCTGAAATACAATTTACGGATTCTGAACTATATTTCATAGTTCTGAATTACATATTACGCTTTCTGAAATAAAACTTATTAATCTGAAATAAAATTTACGTTTTCTGAACTACAACTTTAAAAGGTGTAGAATCACACTTGATATAAAACTTGAGCGCGCATTTAAGAACGAACTTGAGAAAACTTGAGAAAAAATTTTGTCGCGCCACCTCAACACAGTCCAAAACTCCCACAAGCTATTGCATTTCAACTCAATAGCTATGACAGTGAATTAAATTGCAGTAATTTTTTGCTAGTAAATCGAAATCTTAGATTGACTTGAAAAAAAAACTGATTTGAATTGACTTGAAGAAAATACTTGCGCAAACTTACTAATTTTGTATTGCATAAAAACTGAATTTCAATCACCAAATAAACCATGTTCAAACAACTTATAAGCATTTAAGCCAAGCACGTCTGCGCTTGCGCAAATTTGTGCAACCGCAAACAATATAAATAAAAACACTATGATGTTGAAAAACAAAATAAAACAAAACATAGCCGTATGTTTACGCAAAACTTTAAGCTTGACGAACGGTAAGTTCTGCTACTTAACCCTTGAGCTGACGACAGAATAACACATTAAAAAAGCAATGTTCTAACAACTAAATTGTATTTAACTGAGGAAATTTTTTATATAATGTATACATTATCAGGGTTGTCAACTTATTTTCGCCAACTCTCACACTAAATATTTATATTTATATCGCAGATACCCACAAATTTTCACGAAATTATAATTGGTTTTTTCAATTTAATTTTTTACATGCTACACGCAAAGAAATTGTTCGTTTAACCGCAACTGAAAAATTCACCAACTACACTGCGTTTGCGAGTTGTATTTGCCGCAAACGAATATTCATTTGTCATCAATCTTATGTATTTTAAGCTGGAAGTTCATTCACTGCATTTGCATATGCGTCCGTCTACTCGCTGGCGTTATTTACGCAAGAAAATTATGGCAGAGATCAATGATTGCGTTTTACGTTCAGAGTAAGCAGGCCTACAAAATTATAAAACATTTGGTATGTTCTTAATGTTAAATTTTTATCGTATTTACACAAAAATACTTAAAATTTCTTCATTTATAAATCAAAAAAATCTTAAATCCTGAATATAAATAGTTCTTTTAAGAAATTAACAATAAAAAAATTATAGAAATTCTAAATTTTTAAGATTTATGTACAAGAGCCATCCCTGAAAGTAATGAGCTTCCGACTCGTATCTTTTATTTCTTCTCTCTGTTCGTTATAAGTAACGAGCTGTCAAAACACGCAAATTACGCGAGAAAACTTTTTTACTTTTCTTGCGTAAATTGCATTTTTTGAACGTTATGCACGTAAGCATTCATTGGCATTAAACTCTCTCATAAGCTTTCAGCAAGTAGACGGACGCATATGCAAATGCAGTGAATGAACTTCCAGTTTTATACCGCAAGCTATTTCCGTCCATGGTATAATAATACAAAGTAGCATTGACAGTTGCTTGGGAAAACATCTCGGTCAAAAAATATACTCAAAAAAAGAGCGCTTACAATCCACCATTGAAAACACAAACGTTGAAGTGAAAAAAACAACAACCACAGCAACTGCAGATGCATATTCACAAAAAGCTGTTTTTGACAGAAGATGTTTTCTTGTAGAAGAGAAAATAAGCGGTTGTCAATGCTACCTTGTATTATTATACCATGATTTCCGTCATTATTATTTTTTATATTAATTATCTTTCTATGTCCGTCCGTCTTCTTATGTATTGCACTAATTGCACCTCTGTTGCTATCTTCGTCCGTAATTTAATTTAACAATTTCTCCAAAAAGTAACTCTGAACTATAAACGTTGTGCTTAGATAACGAAGGGAAAAACAAACGAAGTTTTCAGTTGGGAAAAACAAATTTTTCAACTGCTGCAATTTAAAAATCACTCGCTTTTATGAGAAACGAAAATTATTGCCTGCAACTAAATGGCGCGTTTCTAGCAACTGACTATTATTATGACACCTGTTGAAACGTTTGCACATAACGATTTCAAGCACGACAAATGAAGTTTGTTTGTGGCAAACTGGCGATAAACGTTTTTTTTCTTTGCGTGTTAGTACGTGTAAGTCTTTTATCTCTTTAATCTAAGGAATTCATGTATTCTGGTATTTCAACAAATCGATTTCGCTTAAATGGTGTGGCATATTGGCGGAAAAATAAGAAAATCGAATAAAAAGTTAGTCAAGTTCTATGTGGGATGAGAAATCTATGAATACATGTGCATTTTTTTCATAGTTTGCCCATTCCATTCACATCCCATCCCCAATCTATGAGAAATTCATTGATAGATTATGAGATAGAGGAGAGTTGGGTAATGGGAGTAACTTAAGCGAGAAATGAAAAAGAATCTGAAATTATAATCAAATATTTATTGCAACCGCCTAAACATTAAGTTTACTTATCTAGCTATTAACTAAGACCAGTTTTAAAAACTTTAGTTATTAACTTTGGAAGTTATAACAGCTAAAAAAAAAACAGATTTGACTCTCGTTGCACCGATGTGGGGAAAATGGTGGTCACCCTGTGGTTATTCGGAATCAGAGATAATAGGTATGTTTCCGTACTCACACTGTGTAACTTGTGGGACACTATTTTCTGATTCCGTACTTTCTGTGCTTAAAATGGGAGAAGAAGAACAAGCATAAAATCGCTCTTTCGAGCACACAAAGTGCACAGAGAGTGCTAGAACTCAAGACTTCGAGTAAAGTAAGAACAAGCAAATGTCAAATTACATTTCATAATTGTTCATGTTTTGCGATAAATAAATTCACAAATTGTGTGCCTAAAAAGAAATTTACGTATATAAATAAATAATAATAAATAAAAATTAAGTAATTGTTCAGTTTTGCATTCAAAAATGGCTTTTAATAATTGGCGCAATTTACGTTTGACACGTCTGCGGTCAAAATCAGCTGTTTTGTGCTTGAAACTTACTAGAAGCTGTTTCCGTACTTTTGCAACTATTCTCACATTTAATTTTTACTCTCTTAGTTTGAACTTACACAAATCTTACACAGTGTAGAGTACGTAAACAGACCTAATTTAACATATATCGCAAACGTGACCTTCGGCTGAGTCCCACCCAGTGCAGTCTACGTGAGTCCATTATCCACACGAAATACATCTGCACCACAGCTCATTGTCTCTTCCAAGATCGTTGCATATTAGTCATCTGTTCTCCACATCTTCTCCGTCGTCGTCTACATCATCCTAGCATAAGTGGTTAGTATCAACATCTGACACTGTAGTAGCGTTTGATTCTTGAAGTATTTGCCGCTTTGCCTTTTCAGGGTTCTTCTTCTGTACTTTAGTCTTCTTTTCCTGGCCTTTACCTATTGTAAAGTCACCTGACTCTCATTTCCCACAAATGCACCAACGAGAAATTGAAATAAAAAACCTATAAAAAACTGACACAATCTAAAGTACACATCAATACTTTGAACATCTAACTAAATACGTGAAAAAGTCTTGATCGAATTTTGTAAAAACAATCCACACTTGCCGTTTATTTCACTTCGACGAAAAATTACATCAGCGAGTCACAAAAACACGAATATGCGTGATTCGTTTAACACAATATCTGAAGGGCACAGAGTGGGGCGGGGAAGTAGTTTACGCGACGCTCGAGTGTACCGGTTTCTGTTTATTTTTGGGTGACTCTCATTATCCGCTGACTCCCATTCCACTAATCTCCCCTTTTCGTCTTTATTAATTTAGAGAGCTTGAAGCGTTCACTACCGTGAGTCGGTTTTGGCCTCATTTATTTGAGGAATATGCGCCAGCCTATTTTGTCATGCGCATACTGGTGGCTGTTGCATTATTACTAAGTTTTCAACATCTGAGTTGCTCAACATCTGGGTTTTCCAACAACGATTTAAAAGTTCTCTAATGTGGTGACCACCGCCAGGCACTGATTTGACCTAGAACATGACCTAGCCAGCGAAGCCATTCGATTTTTATGCGACATTGACTATGTCGCATTGACAAATTATACTTGAAATTTGTCACCCATATCAGACTCAACATAGTATTCAAAACAAATTTTGTTACGGGTGACAATCTGATGTGAACATCATGTTGACTTCACTAAATTCACTTTTTATATTTAACATTTTTTTTTTTAAATTTGGAAGAAAATAAAATTTAACCTAGGCCAAATATATGAATGATTCTTTAGAGACAAATTTTTCTGGAATTTCAAAATACATGTTTTCTCATTCTTTTGCCTCAATATGGTTGGTAATGACTTCAACCTTAAGAACGCGATTTGCGTTATCGGCAATTTGTAGCATATAAGTTGTGTAGGTCAAACTCGAACCCAAAATTTGCTCAAGGCTAGAATAATTTTTACTTATTTTGTTTTTTTCTTTGAAATTCCATTTGAAATATTTTGTTAATTTGCAAATTAAGCTTCACCTTAAGCTTAGCCTAAACTCAAGTTACAATTATAAGTAAACCTTCAACATGATTTCATTTCTATATTTCAATTTTGATTGAAGAAAACCTGTCGTGATATTGAACGTGATAAATTCTAGCCTAATTTCATATGCGGAACATAACGTAGATTTTATTTTAAGCATTCATGTTAACCCCTTGATAAAGTTTTTTTTATGAGACTGTTAAAATTGTTTTATTCAATTAATATTCAAACCTAAAGGCATAACATTTCAAGTCATTAAATGTTTTGAGATAACGAGTAATAAAACTAATTAAAATGCTGCAAACATTTTTAGAAATGCGAATGAAATACTTATAATTTTAAATACAAAATCAATTTAATATTGAATACAACTATTTGAAATAAAAAACAAAGTGTTTCTTATCATAAAAAATAACCGATTTGATTGATATTAGATACCAGCTAAAGTTGAATTTAATACTTTATTAAATTTATTCTAATTATTATTAAAATTATTTCATTTAATAATGTGGGTATAATTGTATGTAAAATGTTATATAATTCTTTCACAATTCAAAGCAAAAACATTACAAATCAAATGTACGTCAAACATGTTTTAACATTAATATTCTGAGTATACAGGGGTGGATCTACTTAAGGGCTTTTTGGGCTGTAGACCAGGGTCCCGTGGTTACAAAGGGTCCAGCTCTATTGTGAAATAAAAAAAAATTAAATTAAAAAAATAAAATAAAATTAAATTAATCTAATCATAAGGTTGGCAACACTGAGATCAATCAACCCATGTGCGCAACACTGTATTTGTACTCTTTTGTTTTCCACGCATTTGATTTGTTCTTATTCGCCACTGTCTCTCATTTGATTCATTGATTTCTTTGCGAAGAGCAAAACATTGCACAGGAGTTGCAATTATTCTGAAACCGGTTTCAAACGCGACTCGAGGTATATTTAACAAGGTAGTGTTAGTTGTTGAAATTCTCTCTTGTGGTGGGTACAGTACCTGTCAAACTAAGCTGTTTACGAATAAAAACAAACAGTTTTCTATTCGCTCTTTTTTTTATGCTCTTCCTATGTTTGACAGATTCTGTACCCACCACTCCGAGACCAAGAATGATAGAAACCAGATTATGCGTTCCGCAAATGAGAGAGAGAGAGCATGACGTCACAAGCGATATTGTCAGACTTTGGAATAATTTTACTCCCACACCTACGCCTAAATATTAATTTTTCTTATTTTTATAATATATATATGGACCTCCTTAACCCACTGGTACTATAAAATTTTGTCAGTCTCGAATAGTTTAGGAGATAAAAATCGTAAAAGTTGAAAAAATTCATATATTTCGTATACGAAAATATTCATATTTTTATACAGAAGAGTAGACATTTTTACTTTACTTTTTCGAAAGAATTTATTTTCAATTTCGTCAATTTGCCTAAGAGATCGCACATTTGCATACGTTTTTGTCAAGCAAAAGTACTGTGTGACGTCATGCACTCAGTTGATAAAGAGAGCATTACATAACGGGACTGCGGAACGCGTAATCTTGTTTCTATCATTCTTGCTCCGAGACGAGACTACCTTGTTAAATATACTTTGGGTTGACTAACACAAGAAAGAGTATTAGTGGATTTAAGTCAAAGAAGAACTTGCACTCATATCTCTTATACTCGTTCACGCACGGCACGCAATGCAACAAAGAATCAATTATCTTTAGCTGATATGAACCGGTGCAGTGCTCAACTCTCTCATTGAGTATTTATTTTTCATACCGTAATTATTCATAACACCAATAAACAGCATTTGTTCAGGGGAATGACTTAAGAACTGAGAATTATTTTTAGTTCAGCTTTCTTTTTATTTGAATTTTTTTTTTTTTGAAACAAACAATAACTGTTTTGCCAAAAACACAAGACATAACACAAAATAATACTCAACTCACTCATACTTATTTTTCTCTAACATAAATAAGTGAATCACATCAGATTATTAACCCATAACCAATAGAGTAATAATTTGCCAACAGAAATCAGTGTCGCCAGATGATATTACCATGAAAATTCTCTTTTTGTGGTAATTTGAGGTATTTTATAATATTTTGAGAGATTATGGTACGTGAGAGATTTTTACCACAAAATACCATGGGAATTACCACATCCCACAATCGTTGAAAAATACCATAAGTACTATTTATCGTACTTTTCTGGCAACTATGACACAAATGCGTGTAGGAGTACTATGAGTATTTTTTGGTTTGACTCATAGTGGGAATGAGTCAAAGTATTTTGTTGAGTTGGTATGAGCACATACTTGCACCAATAGTTATAGCTCATGACCAGCTATGGGCAGAGAGCACTCTGGGAGCGTTCAGAGTAAGAATTGAGAGCAAAGGCTTATGTAGCAACACAAAACGTTACAACAAATCATAGACAAAAGACAAACCCAGAAACAACACAGAAGCTTTAAATGTAGTGGTGCCCATACCCGTTCATGACTTAAGTATTCTAATTTCATTATAGTACTCATTGCAGATCTCTTGTGTACTTCTATTACAGGGGACTTCCCGACCCAATTTTTTTCCGCACTTCTGTTCACGTTGTCAAAGTAACAAACTGACTGTGTTATTGTTAGAACTGTGTTTAGTGAGTGTTTAGTGAGTGTTTAGTTTACTAAAATAATAAGACAGGACCTTTCTTCTATTTTACTTATAATTGAAAGTAATCAGCATATGAAAATATTTCCTGATTTTATTAGGTAAGGAAAAGGAATTTTAAATAAAGTTTTTTTTTTTGTTTTTATTTTAATTTAGCATGTCTTTTGTCTAAAAATTTTTTATTATAGAGAACAAAGGCTTTCGTAACAAAGGTATTCTACTCTCCTTACTATTCTCTATAGCATGCGCCCCACGTTTTTAGGAGAAATAAAAGCCCCATTCGAGTTATTATTTTATACTTTTTAGTTCCTTTTGAAAACTACCTTTTAAACCTTTTGAAATATTAAAAATGATTTTTCCTTTAAATAATTTTTTTCCTATACCGTAGGTACACTCTACATCACTATATAGAAAACAGTTTTTTGACAAAATGGTAATTATTTGAGTAATTAGGTAGGCCCCTAATAGTATTAACCCAGGACCCCACAAATTCAAGATGCATCCCTGTGAGTATATCAAGATATTTTCTTTTAATGAATTATTATTTAAAGTTTCTTACATTCAGGTTTCAACATGAGTGACAGTTGTGAAAACTATAAAAAAGCTACAATGCCTAACAAAAGTATTTTATTTAACATTATTTAAGAAAGGGACAAGTTTCGTGTTAGACAACAGTCAGGCAGACCAAAAAATCTTAATACTCGCAGTGAGTCAACTATAATACGAAAAATCAAGAAACAGCCTCGAACTTCTGCCGAAGAGGTTTACAAAAACATTTCCGAATATCACGCGATGTGATGAAACTGTTCGAAGAACGCTCATGAGTTGTTGGTTACAATGGAAGAACTCCCCAAATTAAACTACTAATAAGTAAAAAAAAAAAAATCGTAAAAACGCATAGAATTTGCGAAAAAATACAAAAATCATGAGAATGACTTTTGATCACGAGTAATATTCAGCAATGAAACGGAAATTTAACCTTTTTGGACCGGATTGTGGAAATCAAGCATGGAGAAAGAAGAAAACTGAATTGGACCCAAAAAATAAATGCCCTTCTGATAAACATAGGTGGTAACGTCATGTTATGAGTGACGAGTGGGTATAGGAGTGCAAATAGAGTTGGTAACATCCAGTTCATTACTGACAAAATTAACTATCAGCAGTATATACAGATTATGAAGGACAATTTGAAAGCAAGTGCCGAAAACCTTGTGCTTTCGGATCGTTCCATATTTCAACAAAATAACGACTCCAGGTATACAGCTAGGGGTAGGGTAGGTAGGTAGGTACTTTGCTATCGAATTACAATTTTTTTTTTAATTTTATATTCTAAGTGGTCTCAAAATTTGCATGTGGTTGTCAAGATCACCCAAAAAAAAAAAAATAAGAAAAAAGAAATATATTTTCTTACAATTTTGTTTGGGTGATCTTGACAATTCCATGCAACTTTTGATACCCCTTAGAATACGATCTAAATTTGTCAATACACCCCAGTGCACAATACACCCAATATTTGAGGACCTTCGGTGAGAAACATTTTCCCAGTCGCCGAATCTTAACCTGCTCGAACATTTATAGGAGGATTTGGATCGAAAGCATCCTATAACCTAAAAGGTACAATTAAAACGAAATATAACAGAAGAATGGGCGAAAGATTCATCAGAAAGAACTAGGAAGCTTGCACTGTCCATAAAAAATCGCACAAAGAAGATTATTAGACTGAAGGGATACGTCACACGATATTGAATTTTCATTTTCATTTATTTAAAGTTGACTTCTGAATGGTTTTGTGAGCTGATTTTTTACCAACTTGGTTATTTGTGTGAATATTTTAAAAGTGCATTTATTAAGACCTTTATTTTTTTTTGTGCTAAATTAAAGTTTTAATTAAACGTCTTTTTAAATAATAAGATTTTGGTTATGGGCATAAATTTAAAAAATAACAATTCCAAATACTTTTGTGAGACACTGTAAGTGCGAATAAATGCACTTAGAAATTTGAATTATAAGCGACCATATTTATTATGCATCGATTTATTTTGCATATTATTTAGGAACCATATATATCAATCGATTTGTTAAAAGTGATCCATTACGTAGGTTGCTTTTTATATTGCTGGCCTTGGCCAGAACAGAAAGTGGCAACACTTACCATCTGACTTTTTCTTTGGAAACTTCACATTGTTGAACATACCCTTATTCCGAACATTTTGCCATCTGAGTGCTAAAAGTAACTTGAAAAATTCATCTCGGGCAAAAAATGGAATTACCTCGTGATCATTTTCGTGCGATTATTTTCATAACTAATTGACCGAAGGAAAATTAATTTTTTTTTTTAATATTTTTATGACTGAAAAATGTTACTATACAAAAACTTATTGTAAGTTTTAGTCTCCGATATAAGGAATAAAGGCCTGAAAATTACAAACCATTTTCTTTTCTCGGATTTTAAAGATGATTTTGAAGGTTTAGATTATAGCTGATTTGGTAACTTGTGGATTCGGAACCTTCTTTTAACGAATTTGAACGCATTTTTTTCATCATAACACTATTTTAAGATATTTAAGGCTATATACCCGAAAATGGCTTTTGATGCTACTTTTAGGTTATAGTTTTATGCTAGAACATTAGTATGAGTAAAATTTTTACATTTTTATAAAACTTGGGTATGTGTTCTGTGAAAAATAAAAATTTCCATGCAAAAAACATGATTTTTTATCAAAAAGGACCTTCAGGAGAATCAAAACCACTTCGGTGAATTTACTCCGATTTGGAAAAAAAATGTACAGCACTACCTTTGAAGAGTTCCTCTAACTTTTGAGAACCAAAATTCAAGCAATTGAATTGAGGCAATTCTATCCGATCTAATGTACAGCTTATTTTGAGGGTTAAGCTTATTAATAAATAATGCAGTTAGAAGAAAAGAGTTAAGTTAAAGAGAATCGCTTGGTGCACCCTATATCTAACCACAAAAGTAATCCAACAACCAATTTTTTATGTTCACTTTTATAAAATAGAGCGCAATGACCAATCGACATGTCCTTTTTTATGGTGTTTTATATTTATGATAATATTTTGGTATGTCACTTCAAAAAAAAAGGATTTAATAACTTTGTGCGATCTATACCTAACCTCAAGTGCAGGCCAAACAAGTGCAACTTTTAAGATGTGTAGCCTCATATATCTCAAAATCCTGAAGTGATGGGCGAATTCTGATCTCAGATTTATCGTTTCAGAAAAAGTACTTCCACAATAATCCCCAGTTGCTCAAAAGCAAACCAAAAAGCAAACTCGTTCAACTGTGTAATTTTTAATATGCGAGTATCTCACAAATTGAACTTTATGAAAAAATTGTATTGATATTGAAATGTTTGAATGAACTATCAATCAATTTTGACAAAATTTAAATAAATTTTAGTTCAAATATTAACATAATTTTTTATTATTTTTTTTTTATAACTTACGCAGCTCTGCTACACTTAAGTGTACTGCACAGACGAGCAACAGACAATACAGCATATTTTTTAACATTTTTATTTTAATTTTTTTAATTTTTTTTTTTTTTTTTTTTCTTATGCTTTTTCCGATTTCTTCCTTAAGTTATTTCAATAAGTAAATAAATATTTTAAAACTTTTCACTTCAATTCAAGTAAGTAAGGCAACACTTTTAATTTCCTTTTCGAAAATAAATTCTTGGCAATTGTAATTCAATTAATTATTAATATTTTTTTTTTAAGCAGAATGAACTAAATATTTAAACACTGCTCAACTAAGAATGAGCATTGAACAACGACTAAATCTTGCTTAAGAACACGCGCTGTTATTATAGTTGTCGACGGACACAGCTGTTGTTATTCCCGATCGTTTGAGTACTAAAACATTATCGTCTACTTGGCGCTTTTTCAACTGTAATTATTTCTTAAGTACGACTCAGAGCAAAAAAAAATTATGATTTAAGCTCAGCTTTCAATATTTAAACAACATACATACATTCTTTGTTAAGTGGAGAGCTTTTTTGCTGTTTCTTGCTCTCTCAGCAACATTAGCAGCAATATTAGCAACATCGCTGTCGTTGAGTATGTCAAGCACATTTTAAGTGATCGTTAATTTTGAATGAAAAATAAAGCTTTTGAGCGAACAGTCAAGCATTTCTATTACGTACTTCCGGCAACAAAATTTCTAAAGCAAGGAATTTAAAAAAAATCTATTTTTAAGTAAGAATTCTCAGATGTGTGCTTCTTTTTTTTATTGAGTTACGCATTATAAATGAGTAGATTTCTTTCAGTTGTGACAAAGTTCACTTTTTTTTCAACTGCAAATGAAGTCATGATGGGGACAATTTGGAACAGCGTCATTTTATTTCGCTGTGAAAAATTCACAGCTACGTCGGAGAAATTTTTAGAAAAATAGTCAAAAATTTAAAAATGTCAGCTTGATGAAATGTCACATTAAAACGGTTTCATAACAATGGATTTTAAACGTGACAACGTTACGTGTTACGTCGCAGAATTCCACATAAGTTGAAAAAGTATTTTTTTCAAATGAATCGAAGCACCCACAGAGTATAGGTGCTACGATAAATGTTATGGTACGACAGTAAAAGTAAATTTTATGATCTTATGAATGATAAAAACAAAACAAAAATTAATGCTGTAATCGGTACGCGTAAATGATGGTTCTTTATCCTCACAACAAAAAAATAAAACAAACGAACAACTTATGATGTCATGAGGTCGCAGAGACCAGTTCAAAGTTTCAAACTGCAACAAGTATGCAACGGCGTTGCATGGAACTATTAACGTACTCGGTGAGAATATGCGCAGAGGTAAATGTTATAAAAACAAATATTGATCCTTTGACCTCATAACGAATCACGATGCAAAACGCTTAATGCATTGAAAATGCAACAACAATAAAACAATTTTGCATGAAATTATAATTTCGCAACTATGGGAGCTAACGTATATTTTATGGATTGACAGCAAATGAGAGGTTTTGGCCATATGATAAAAAGATTGGAAAAATTAATGGAGCCATCAGGCCCCTGAGGGAATCTCAAAGTTACCTAAATGCACCATCGTTGCATGAATATTTGCATAACTTCAAGGTTAATAATAATATACCACA
Organism: Pherbina coryleti; assembly: GCA_943735915.1. Classification (NCBI taxonomy): domain Eukaryota; kingdom Metazoa; phylum Arthropoda; class Insecta; order Diptera; family Sciomyzidae; genus Pherbina; species Pherbina coryleti. Next base: position 159,881,212 of record OX030950.1, on the reverse strand, counting down.
CCAAAGGAAAAGCAAAAGTAAAAGCAAAAGCAAAACAAAATCAAAATCAAAATAAAAAGCCAAAGCAAAAACAAAAGTAAAAGCAAAAGCAAAAGTAAAAGTAAAAGCAAAAGCAAAAGTTTAAGCAAAATGAAAATCAAAAGCAAAACCAATAGCGAAACAAAAATAAAAGCAAAACCAAAAAGAAGGTGAAAAGGAAAAAGCAGAAGTTAAAGTAAATAAATGCAAAAAACTAAAATGATAGCAATAAAAATAAAAACAAAAACTAATAAAAAAAATTGCAAATAAAAATAAAATTAGGACAAGGATTTGGAAAGGAACTAGGAAAATGCTTAGAGGAAGAATGAGGACAAGGATTGTAGGACAAGAATTTTCCCAAAGAACCTGGGTTTAGACAAGGATTGGGAAAAGGACTAGAACAGGGCTTGGGATAACAACTAGTATGAAGATTTAGATGACAAGATTTAGATGATGAGATTGCGAAAAGGATTAGTACAAGGATTAAGCGAAGGAATAAAACGAGAATTAGGACCTACTTAGGACAAGAACTAGGACAAAAATATGGAGAAAGGCAGGAACAATAAGTGGAAAAAGAATTAAGTAAGGATTTGGAACATGGATAAGGTCAGGAATTCGGACATGGATACATGGAAATGAATTTCGACAAGGAGTAGGACAAGCAAATATAGGAAAAATATAAAAATAAAGATAAGGATGAGGATAAGTTTTGTAACAAGGGAAACAAGGATGAAGATATTTTTTTTAGCTTTGAACCAAGGATTTCAGGTGTAATACCTATTCAGTCAAGTCTGTCTTGGTTCGTAATAGATTATTAGGAGGGCAGGGGCAATCAACTGAAACATGTGTAGGTTGTTCTAAGTGTGGTGAAAAGCCATAGAGACATACATATGTAGCTAGATCTGAGGCAAGTGTTATGCCTTTACCTCAGTTTATTCAAGTTAAAAAGCAATCTCACCCATAAACTTCTCTACCACCAAATACTTACGACTTCAAGACGTAATTATTGATGAGTTTTCGATTTCAGTTGATTAGAAATGGAAAGAAAATTGAAAATACGAAAGGTTAAGGCGTATGCAGGATGACACTCGACTAAACTCAACTTGTTTTCTGAGCTTGTCAAAACGCATTTTGAGAAATGCCTAAAAGTATGCTAATGTCAAATGAAAAGGTACGTTCAAATGCAACTTTTTTGATGGCAAGGTACGTTCAGAGTATTCAAAAGTTTTTGTGCTAAGAAATGTCAAAAGCAGTCAAATGCTGTTTCAAAAAATTGTGCAATTTATTTTATGCAAAAATTAACAACAAAGCCAAGAAAAGAACTTGGGCAAGTGTAGAAGATGAGATCTTCATATCAGTATGGGCCGATAAAAATTCTGATTTGCGCAGCACAAGAAAGAACTCGCATGTGTACGTACAGCCCTGTCCTCCAGTGGAATTGGTGTCAAGTTGTCAACATAAAAGTAAACAAAGAAATTACTCTCTGAGTGAACAGCTTTAGTTGAACTCAACCTAAACTCAAACTAAACTCTCTATATGAGCAAAGCATTAACTGGCGTGTATTATTTTTTACCGTAACACTTATCCATAGCGAGTAATAATTCATTGTAACAAATTTGCAGTTTCGTTGCTTAAGCAGATCCCTGTGCGACCCGATGACATAATTATTTATTTTTTTTCATATTTTTGTCATATAGCTAGTCAAAGAATTTGCCTTTATCCTCGTATTGTAACTTTGCTCTTAACGCGTATATTCAAGGAGTAACAATTCCATGCAACGCCGTTGTAATTGGGAAAAATGCATTTACCAACTTTTTTGGAAAACGTAAAGGTGCCATGTCAAAAATTGACAATATTGTTAGTCCGTTGACAGTTAACCGTAAATTAAAGTCGAGCATGTCGCTCTTGGGTCAAATACTAATCCAAACACAACCAATCAAGTTCATACATAACATTTTCTCAAAAATGTTCAAGACGAAAAATTCTCATGTTACAATAGTAAAAATAAAAAAACAAAAAATACAAAAAAAACAAAAAAAAACGAAAAATAAAACAATTCCAAGAAATTCAAAAATTTGAATATTAAATTTGCTACAATTGTTCCGCAATGAAAAGCCACAAAAACAACAATTTTGTGAAAAAAAAATCATGTCATCAACTCTGTCAGCACTAACGACGACAGCACGTCAATAAAAAATCCCTCACATCCCTCAGTGAGTTAAGTAAACTCAACTTTCTGTCTAGTTATGACTTTACATAAGAAAAACAAAACACAATATTCACAGCAACAAAAATAACGAGAGCAACAATTACAACAAGAGCAGCAACAATACTGTTCCCAAAATAAAAACCCAGAAAATGTAAGAACGATAAAAATTTTCACAAATTTTCTGCATTTTTCTACATACATTAGTTTAAAAATTCCGAAATACTCACTAATGAAGCAACACTGTCCGTCACCGCCAATCTGCGAATACAACAACATGTCAGGCAGAACAAAACCACCCTTATTAACATTTTCCCCCAGCTCCCTATCATTCACAGCCACATCTCACTGGTTGCGCTGAAATCGTCATCAAAGTCAATAATACAAAAAAAAAAAACCAAAAGGAACCAACAAAAAAAAGGAAAGGAACCCAATAGCTATGCCGCGCAATTTTAAAATTTTGTTGCAACAACCAACCAACCACCAAGAGTTGATGAATACTACTATAGATGCATGGATGCGCCACCTCAATCAGTCGTTCTGCAAATGCTTACAGAACCTCTCACATGTTTACGCTTAAATGGCTTTTAGACAATGTGGCTATTGTTATAATATTTAACATTTCCACTGATTAAAATAATTATATCGTCACTCACTCCTCAAGTATCCTTGGTGCATGACGTTTCTATGAATCCTTCCACAGCTCAGCGATTATGGTTGTCGGTTTAAAACTTAAATGTTCCAAATGTTGCATTTAAATGGCAGAAATATTTTGCTCTACAGGAGGCTCGTGGTTGATTTGCTGTATGCAACGCAGTATGCAGATTTGACCTTTGACACAAACTTCCAAATCATTGCTTTCTATAATTTGACAAAAACTCCAGCGTTAAAATGCAATTTGCTAAATATGTTGCAAACTTTTTGATGAATTTTGAAAAAGCATTACTTTTCATTACTATCAGGAATTCTTAGTTTAAATTATATGTTATATCTATTAAAATCCAAAAAATCGGAAATCTGTTGAATTTTGGCTTTTTTAAGGAACTAACAAACTTAACTTTTTGTCGGATCCTAAAAGCTTCTACAAGTTCATCAAAATCAAAAGTAAATCTGACAACTACCCATCTACCCTTATCTTAAAGTATACTTTTTCAAACATCTCCTCAGACAACCCGGAAGTAATTTTGAATCTATTTGCAAATTTCTTCAGTCAGTCATTCACGAGTCATAACGATGAACTTGATTATGAATAATTTTCCTCGTTCAGGAACTGTGCTCAAACATCGCTGACTCCTGTTGATATTACACTAGGTGATGTCTTAGAAAAAATATGTAATTTAAAAGATGATTTTTCTCCTGGACCCGATGGCTTACTTGCTATTATCTTAAAAATATTCGCGAACTTGTTGGCTCAACCTTTTGGCTCTCTTTCAACTTTATATTTCTAAGTCAGTTTTTGCAAAGTTATGGAAGATATCGTTCATAATACATTTGCATAACAAAAGACCTAGAAATGAAATTTCTAATTACAGAACTATTGCAAACCTGTCATGTACTCCCAAAATTTTTGAAAGTACATATTACCTACGACATTCTCTTCTTCCATTACAAATCTATCTTTCCTCAAAGTCAACATGGCTTCCTCAGGGGCAAATCGACCACCACTAATACCATAGAATTTGTTTCAAACACTTTATGTTCGTTGGAAAGCGGTTATGATGTTGGTGCTGTTTCTACCGACTTCAGTAAAGCGTTTGACAAAATTTCGCACACTATCATCCTTCTTAAGCTTAAAGCCTTTGGTTTTCCATATCTGTTTATAACTTGGATTAAATCGTATCTAGAAGAATGCCATTATAATGTCATCTTTAGATTTTCCAATTCAGAATCTTTTATAGCTTCCTCTGGTTTCCCACAAGGCAGTCGCCTTGGCCCTTTGCTATTCGTCTTAACAATTTCTGATGTTGACGGTATCATCAAAGAATCCAATCATTCTGTGTACGCTGATGATACGAAAATATATCGGCGCATACAAACCAGCACCGATTCTCGAAATCTTCAAGACGATCTTGTCAGCTTTTCCACTTGGTGCCAAAAAATCTTTTGGAACTCAACGTCAGTAAATGTCAAGCTATTACATATTCTCGTAAGCGACTTGTAACCCGCCCCGAGAACTTATTAAATACTCGGAAAGTCAGTTCCCTCTGTAAGCTATTTACGACAAGGAACTTAACTTTAGGTCTCACATTGATAATATCATTAGTAGAGCCAACTCTGCAGTTGGTTTCGTGAAACACTGGTCCAGAGAGTTATCCAAACCCTACGTCGCAAAATCTCTCTATCCTACCTTTGTTAGAACCATCCTAGAATATGCCAGTCCAGTTAGGTCTCCCATCTACAACACCCATTCAACGCGAATCGAAGCCGTTCAACGAAGATTTATTCGTTTCGCACTTCGTGGCCTCCCCGGTTCTGACCGTTTTAACTTACCCCCTTATGCCGACCGTCTGAAGTTGATCAACATGCAGACACTTTAAAAACGAAGGAAAGTTGCCGATGTACTCTTCATTCATCAACTAGTATGCAGACCCATTAACTGCCCAGCACAGCTCCACTTAATATCATTTAATACCAACCCACGCAACCTTAGGTCCATACATCTCTTTCACCTTTTTTTTCAATATTTTTTTAATAATTTAGTAATTATTCTTATAAATATTTTTAATTACAAATATTATGCAATAAATATAATTTTCTTAAAATATATTGTCGGCTTACAAGGAAAACTGACCAACTACGAAAATTATATTTTTTACTTTTTGATGCAGTATAATGTAGAAAGTCATTCAAAGTTTTCTGCCACTGAATACTATCTAATATTTCGGCTAAAAATATTCCTTTGGTCCTTTCATAGATCAAATTCAAAAGGAATATATGAGAGTATAGGGTGTTCTTTTTAAGAGCTTGATAACTTCAAATAATACAAGACAGAAATATTGTTGGAATGAATTTTTAATTTTTTTAATCTGGTAGATAATTTCATGGCATTTATTTTTTAAATATAATTTCGGGCATATGTCCGCCACGACTACGAGTTACATAGTCCATTCGATCAGTCAAATTTTTCACTATTTTTTCCAATAAATCTGGTCGTATGGCGTCAATAGTGGCTTGAATATTGGCTTCCAATGCTTCAAGAGTTGCTGGTTTGTCGGCATAAACCAATGACTTAACATAGCCCCATAAAAAGTAAAAGTCAAGAGGAGTTAAGTCACACGAACAAGGGGGACGAAAGGAAATTCCATTTTATGTAACGCAGACACCTGCCGTATGGGCTTAATTCTACGTTGCCCCATGGCAGTGGGGTCAAGGTTCAAGGAATTGATGCCTAGGATATAAATCTTCAGGACGTCAGTGCCTGCTTATGTATATACGACGTTCGTCATACCTCTCCTAGGCGTCACTTCCATGACACCAGACGCGACCAACGACCTGTCATAGTAGTTTCAACACCGGTCGCACACCATACTTAAGTGTATATTTAAATTAATAAATATACTGTATGGATAGCAACCAATGCTGAAACGCAACAGTACCAATTGTGAATGATTAGTTGGGTCGCCATTCACATTTATTGGTGGAAATCGAGACCCATCTAACATCTCTGACAATGTAGGGCATTGTCACCCGGTTGTTTAGCGCAACTCCACGCCAATCACAGACCTATTCGCGACATTATACTACCACAGCCAGCACGATACTCGCCGAAGGGACAGCCCTGAAATAGTCTCCCTGCGCAAAAGGGATTTACTTCGACACGCACTTATCACAACACCAACACATCCGCATTCATCACTTTTGACTGTGAAGGAAAAAGCCACCACTACTTGGACGTGCTACAGAGTAGACCACATCGCACTTGACTGTGTGTGACACAAGGTCACCACTATTTGCTCCATTTCAATACTGGTAATCCAAGGCTATTAAGATGAACACTTAGTCACTTAGGAGCACCCAATATGACACTTCTTGATTATACACCTTATCAATCTAGTACTCCGAGGCTACTAAGATAAACTTTTCACACTCGGGGTACCCAATATGATACTCCTTGATTATACACCTTATCAATCTAGTACTCCGAGGCTACTAAGATAAACTGTTTACACTAGGAGTACCCAATATGACACTTCTTGATTATCATCGTGTTTACCAGCCATATAAGACTTACAAGACTTATAAGACTATCCATAGAACTTAATGCGAAATGTATCAGTAGAGACTGTGACAGTACGTCTGTCTGTAACGACTATCCCCGTGCTAACAAATTTTAAGGATCATTGCTATTCCCTCGTAGGCATACGCTACCGTTGATCAAGTCAACGGTCCACCTACTTCCCAGATTGGGCGACCAACTCCAGGATCTGGGTAGTCCCTCTACATTTACACAAGATAAGGCGAACCCGTTGCCTGCGACCATCCTCCTTTATCCTGGCTTTGGACAGGCTGTTCGTAAACAGGCGGAGTTAAACCAGTTAACAGGACCACTTCTGGAAATAAAGTTGTTCCCAAATTGACTTTGCAATAAATTGATGGTTACGCGCTGTATGGCAAGTTACTTGGGCCGTCCTGTTGGAACGAAATGTCGTCGATGTTTAACTGATCAAATTTTGGAAACAAGAAATCAGTCGGCATGGCTCGATAGCGCTCGCCATTCACCGTAACGGCAGCTCCTTCCTCATTTCGAAAGAAATAAGGACCGATGATACCGCCAGCGTGTAAGCCTCACCAGTCAATTTTAATGGATGTAATGGTGATTCGTTAATGGCTTGAGGCTTGTCTTCGCTCCATATACGGCAATTTTGCTTATTAACGAAGCCATTTAACCAGAAATGAGCTTCATCACTAAACACAATTGTGCTCTAAGTAAATTTCCACAATTTGGAAGCGTTGCAACGCCAGAACAAACGATTCATTATGAATTGCCAAACCTTACTGAACAGAAATATCAACACAGTTTGACATTCTCAACTGTCAACCCATAGACAACAACCAACGAAAGTTTTCATGCAGCTAAAAAACACCCTTTATTTTAACACTTTAAAATTTATTTTAACAGAGAAAATGGCATTTATTTTGGAAAATCCGTGTATCTTTAATGATGAGAAACTACAAACAGAGGTAGATGTTTTACGACCGGCTTCTCTCCGCCATCATTGTCAAACAAAGTACCTGGACAAGTGCATCTTGTATTTTTTATTTTTTTAAATATTTTTTTTTCGTACTTTCTAAGTTACTGTTATAACTTTTTGTTATAGACCCATTTTCGCAGTCACATCTTGTCGTGGAAAAAGTAACTTCAAGATGACAACCTCAATAGGAGATATACACGAAAGCAGCTTTATTTATGATTGCAACAACTTTGCAGTTGTTTTTCTTATGATTCCGCTGAACAATTTCATTAAAAATTTTGTTAATTTAATGTTTTTTGAAACCCCTCGAATTGACGCGGTTAAATGTAACTGTTAAAAGCCAAAAAAAAAAAAAAATTTACCCTTAGTGTTTATGTGGGTGTGTGAATTTTCTTATAATTTATGCTGAAGATGGAGGATTTGCTATTTCATCCATTCATTGGCTGATGGAATGCATCAACATCAACATCAACATCAGCATCATCTTCATCAACTTGAATTTTGAGCACACGTTGAAATTTTATTGCTCTTCAGAACCTAATTAAAGGAACTCGTGTTTTATTGCCAGTGGTAGCAGGGTTTGCCTTGCATTCTATTAGTTGTGAGTACTTGGGGTTGGATGATATGACGGCTACTGTGCAAAGGTAATTTGTTACGAAATTGATGTACTTTTCAAAAGTTATCACACAGTTTTTTTTTTGTGGTGATGTTGTTGTTGATGTTTTGAAAGTTTTTATTTATTCGTGGCTTATTGGGTGCGTGTTGCTTTTTTTATTGCCACGTTCAGATGGTTTATTTTTTTCAGTATTTTTTTGTTTTTTTTCGCGTATCATCCTGCAGCTCAACTATATACAGAGCACGTTTATAATTTTATAAATTCGCGGCTCGACTTTGACCAACTGGATTTTAATGCGTGTTACACTTGTTCTGAATGCGGTGATGATGGCTTAAATAGAAAGTTTGAAAAAAATGTTAAGGCTATAGCTGAACGTTAACAAATTGTAATTCGTTATCGTGCTTATTTAATGGGATTTTTTATAGGTTAAGTTAAAAGAGAGAGGATGCATTACTGATATTGAGGAGGCGTGTTGTGATATTATCTTCAGTTATAAAAGAAAGTGTAGTTTTTATACAAATAAAAAATTAAATTGTACATAAGTATAGCGATAAAAATGTAAAACCTTCCGCCTTTCAATTTAAGTATAATAAGAAGTACCTATAATACTTGTAAATTTTTAAAGTTCGAAAAAAATTAGAAATTCTGTTTCAATAAAAAGACTTACATTATCCAACACTTGATCCTTCCAACGAAGATGTGGGCGTCTTCTTTTGTGTTGACCACAACTGGGCACCGAATTAAATATATTTTCGCTGGAGCGTCGTTTTCCATTCGCTCAACATGACAAGCCAGCGGAGCCGCTCGATTTTAATGCACTTAACTATTGCGATGTCAGCGTACAGCCCATACAGCTCGTGATTCCATCGAATTCGGTACTCGGTATTGACACAGGTTGGACCGAAGATCTTACGAAGGATCTTTCTCTCGAAGGTTCCCAAAGGCTCCCATCAGAACTGCTCAACGTCCAGGTTAGTGCTGCATATAATAGGACGGACTTGATTAGTGACTTATAGAACGTGAGTTTGGTTCGTCCAGAGAGGGCTCTGCTTCTCAATTGCCTTCTCAGCCCAAAGTAACACCTTTTGGCAAGAGTTACCTTTCGTTTCATCTCAATACTGACATCGTTGAAATAATTTATGCTGGATCCCAGGTAACTGAAGTCCTTAAGGGGAGAAATACATGTAAATGCTCGAAAATCAGTAGTTTTTCGTGAATTATTTTGAGGGTGATAAAATAAATTAATCATTTTACACTTTCGACATAATTTAATGACATGTGTCTGGTAATAAAAACAATTTTTTTTTTTAATACAAAATGGCGACGGTACAGTCCCTCCACGAAGACCCTTTTTGGCGAAGTCGTAAAACGGCTGCCATCCCAGCTTTTTCTATTGGTCTGAAATCAAAACACAAAAATATTTCAATTACTGATAGTAAACCTATAAAATTGAGAAAAAGTACGAAATGAAAAATTTGGTACACTTCTTAATAAAACATTCGTATTTTCGCCTATTTTTTCGACAGCTATTGCCCCCTTAAAATTGTTTATTTATGCAAAATGTGTAATATTTTAGGATTATTCCTTGGGTAATTATGTTGACTAAACCCCCTCAAAATTTCAGCCCGATCAGTTAATTACTTTTTGAGCTGCAGTGGCAGCCGTTTTTGAAAACGTAGTTTCGAGAAAATCGCGTTTAAAGTTTTAGGACGATAGAACTATTAGTTATTGCGACTTACCGATCAATCAACAATTCCAGGGGCATACAATAGCCTTTCAGCTTCCTCGAAAATCTGATTATCTGCCAGTTGTTGCTGTTTCCTGGCAGTAAATTTTACAGTAGATTTTACATGTATTTCTCCCCTGACCAACCTCGAAGGAGATGTTGTCAACAGTGACGTGGTTTCTAAGACGCTGGGACTGTTTATTTGTTGACACTAGGTATTTCGTCTTATCTGCGTTCACTGCAAGACCCATTCGACTCGGCTCTTTCGCTAATCTGGAGAATGCTGCACTGACTTCTAGAAAATATAATTAAAACACGATTTGTTTATTTTTCGATATTTTCATTCAAAGTATTGATTCAAATGCATGCTCTGGATCATTTTGCGGGATACCTCCAGTACCCGTGTCGTAGCTATTTGGATGATCGGAACGTCGTCAAAAAAACATTCTTTCAACTTCATTCTTAATTTCGGGAACAACGATAAGTCGCACGGTGCCAAATTAGGTGAACACGGTGGATGATTTATCATTTGATTTCGAGTCAAAAATTGTCGAACAATAAGTGCTGTGACTCGGTGTATTATCGTGCAACATAGATCAGCTTTCTGGATCTCGATATTCGTGTCGAATATGACTGATTCTGAACATCAAACTCCTCAAAACTCCAAGATAATATGCGGCAGTAACTGTTTGAGCAGTTGAAATGAATTGTTTGTGGATAATTACTTTTCTATCGAAGTATGCAAAGTCTTTTTAAAGGAACTTTTCGGATTTTTGTTTTTTTTTTTTTCTTGGTTGGGGTGAATTTTGTACTTCCATTCCGTACTTTGACGCTTGGTTTTTGGATCGTATTTGAAACACCACGTTTCATCACCAGTAACAATTGCCTTCATGAAGTTTGGATTATTTCTTGAGGCCGCAATGACGTCTCTGGAATACCGGACTCTCATCAATTTTTGATCATCATTCAATGTGTGTGGAACAAATTTTAACAGGCTTTTGTTTTTTCCAAATCCTTGTGAATAATTATTCGAATAGTCTCTTTGCTGATATTTAAGACCTCTTCCATCATTCTCACTGAAGCATTGCGGTCTTCTGTAAAAAAATCACGTACTTTTTGGATAATTTCGGACATCCGAACTAAAATCGGCTTTCCTGTGTGTTTGTCATACTCCAGCGTCTCTCTGCTCTTAAACAATCATCACCGTACACTTGATGATACACGAATCCAACGTCAAATCTGTGTTTTTGTACGCATGCGAAGCTTGGAAAGTTACCACCAATATCACGCGGAAGCTGCAAACATTAGTGAACTGATGACTACGTCAGATTATGAGAATACGCTGGCCGATAACAATATCGAACCAAGACCTGTGGCGAAAAACAGGCCAAACGCTTGTCGAAGTGGAATTAAGGCAACGAAAATGGCGTTGGATTGGTCATGCGCTGAGAAAGTCAAGCGATAACCTTGCTAAACAAGCTCCTGAATGGAATCTTCAGAGATCGCGCAGAATTGGAAGGCCTGTAAGAACTTAGCATTCTACGACACTGGCTGAGGCAGCATCACTCAACAAAATGTGGCCACTGAAACATTTAGAAGCAGATAGAAGAAAATGGAGGGAGTTTCTCGTCGCCCTATGCCGCACAAGGTGCTAAAGGAATAAAAGAAAAAGATACTTATCATAGCCTAATTAACTCACTAAGTAACGTTAATATGTCGTAACTTTTAAATTAAAAAAATTAACTTTTGGGTTATCTACAAATTGAGAAGTAAAATACTATACAGTTTATTATTTATAACAGATTTTTTAACGGTGATATTTTAACCGTACACACATACAAAACTGATAAAAATCTAATTTCCCGAAAGTACAAAAATAGCATATACAGTAAAAAAATTTCAGCTGACGATAATATATGCCGAAACAAGATTTTATAGGAAAAATATATGGCGATTTTGACATAAATACAGACACATTAGCCTGTCGACAAATGTTACAAATGTTCTTAACTTTAACTTATTGTTAACTTTATTTCCTAGCCTGTCGGCCTCTACGCTTTTTGGGTATTGGTGGGGCCGAATTAACATCCGGATCGATGGCTTCCTTTAAAGAACGTTTCTTGGCTTTAGATTTCTTATTAATTTTCGCCAAGTTCTTAAGCACCTGTGTGTTTGTTTCCTGATTACTTTCATTCTCTAAGACATCCTCTGGTGTAGGCAATTCGTCATCATCATCCGCATCGTCATCAATTTCAACTACGGGTGGAACAGAAGTAGCAGCAATTGAAGGAGTCGTGCTACGACTGCTCATGCCACACGACTGATCATCAATATTTTCACCCATTGCAGCAGATTCAGCCTCCATGCGGGCAAGTAGCGTATCTTCAGATAACTGCTCCTCGTTGATATCACTCATTTGCACTTCTATCTGACTGCTATGCGAAAGCGTACGATCAATAGCGGCTTTAAGCTCGGAAGTTTTGATACGAAAATCACGCACTGTACCAAAGTGCAAATAATTTGCCAAACGATCATTCGATTTCTTAGAGAGAAGAATAACGTGTTTATTGAAATTCTCAACACAGAGTATAATTTTGGGTATAAGCTTGGTTTCACGCAGCACCTTTGCCTTTTCAGCCTGAGGATTGGATTTTTTCTTTTTACGTTGATCCTCAAAGATATTCGCTTCGATGTAAGTTATAAGCGTATAAATATTAGTGGGCAAAGGTTTACCGACAACACGCAGAAGCAAATCGAATCTGCAGCAAGAAAAAGCAAATTATGAAGTTAAATTAAACAACATTTTGAAGAGCTATTAGTTACCTGGTGCCTTGCATTGATAGCTTCATGTTAGCACAACGATTGAGAAAATGTTTGGTTAAATTTTTTAAGCACACATAATGTTGCATTATCAGACGCAATAAGCTGTCCATGGATGTGCCCAGCGGTATGCAAGCATTGGTTAAATTCAACAGCGTATTGGAAATGTGTATCAACTGCAAGCATATTGAACGTTCCAACGAACGCAAAGAAGCCAGGCACAGCTCACGATCATCTTCGGGTACAATGCGATATTTATATGAAGAGTTGTTGGCTTTGCTAATGAAATAGTCCACATCTTCGATCTGTTTGCGCAGCGTTGCATACAGATAATTCAAGCAGGACTCTGCGCTTCCTAGCGTTATGGACTTTAACTGAAAGCATAACTCGCGCGTAGAATTACTCTGAAAATAAGATATGGCTGAACATTATTTAAGCTGAACATTGCTTTCACGCTTTTACCTCGCTGCCTTCATCTTCATCTTTGACTGTGCCGAGCACCGTGCCTAAATGCAAGGCGATAGTGTTGAAAAATGCACCCGAATGCGTCTTTTGTCGCTGTATAAAGAGTAGCTTATGCACCAAATTCAAATCCTTAGCATGAACTTCATGTTCTTTGCAGAATTTGAACAGCCAAGTATATGAATCCGTTGTCAAGCGATTGCTATACGATAAATTATCGTAAAATACTTCGAGACAATGCAACAGTGCTTGCGGTATCTTGCAACCATCAGCATCTGACAGCAATGACTCATCTGTTTGAGCTGCTGAATCTTCCTTCATGAACTCGTCTAATATATCGTGCAGCATAGCAGGCGCTTCCTTCCAGTTGTTGATCACATGGAAATCTTAAATAGAATTAATTATAAAAATTTATTTTATAACTAATCGATTGAGCTTACCGAAACCACGCACAAAGGTATCGACAAACTTTTTCTTATACACTTCATTTGCAGTGACCAGACATTGCTGAAAACACTGCGCTGCTAATGCTGCAGTTTTTAGATCGAAATCCCGCCACAGCGTCGGAAGTCGTCGAATACAGCGTTCATAGATAACTTTTGTAATATCCGTTAGATATTTAAGCGTGCGTCGACTATGCGATAGTTGCTTATATTCGGGCTCCAAACGTATTGCTTCAACTTTTGTACAAGTTATCTGCAGCACATAACGTACAAGCTCGCAATTAGCGCGCAGCGCGTTCGTATTGTGCACTGCAGCAAAGGGCACGATGTCTCTGTTAGATATAAAGAAAAAATAGTTGAATTATATAATGGGTGACATTCGATCGGTTTGAAACGCAAACGCGAACACTAAAGGTGTCCTTATTTATTGGTGGCCATAAGCCATTGTTTTGTTATTGTACACCTCGCAATAATTATATGGCGAATAATTGAAAACGACGCACAGTGGGAGGACTTCATACAAGTTTTGGACATAAATAGTAAAAATAAACCTAGAACTTTGAAATTTGGTACGAATGCTATTTACAGTTAAAAATGAAATATATATAAGTTTGGATCAAATCCGCCCACAGACACGCCCACCTTTCATACGATTTTTTTTGCAGAAAATAGTAAAAATAAACGTAGAGCTTTAAAATTTGTTATGAATGCTTTGCATACTTAAGGTATAATATACGCGTAGCAACCAAAAGCAGGAGCTGTTTTCAAAAAATTTGTTTAGATATAAGTTATTATTTTTTTTTTTTAATTTATACAGGTTATTGTACATAAAAAATAATTTATAAAAATATTTTTTTTTTAAATACAGTTCTGGCTTTTATATAGAGGGCGCTGAAAATGACATTGAAAAAAAGACATCCAAAACGGTTCGATGGATATGGCCTTTTCCATGTATCGGAAACAAAAAAATCAAATGACATTTTAAAGCATAAACCTTATATTAAGCATCCCCCCCTGCGTAAGACCCCCGGGGTTTTTTTTAATTATGGCGGAAGTTAAAGTAAAAAGTTCGAAAAATAGATACATTTTAGCGTGCTTTTTTGTTTATATAAAAAAAAAACAAAAAAAATAGATACTTGAATTTAGGGGGGATGCTTAAAGGACAAAATAACGCGCAAAAAGCAAAAAAAATCATTGAAATTTAACCAATAGATTTCGAGTTATCTATCGAACCGTTTTGAAAAAACTAGTTTCGAGGAAATCGCGTCTAAAGTTTTTTATTTGTTGTATGGAGCTTAGACATTGGTTAACGAAACCGTTACAACTTCTGTTTTTCTTTAAATATCGATTTAAAAAAACTATAAAGAACACATTAACCCGCATCCATCGTTTGCATCAAATTTATGGAAATTCTTGAAACACATTCATATATTAAAAACAAATATTCATATTTAAATTCAGAATTTTGGCTACCTTCCTAAAATATCAAAATAAACAAGTGAGCAGTTCTACAGTTAGAGATAGTCTTATACTTATCGCGCTAGAAGAGTTAATAAATTGAAAATATTCCAATGAATAATATTGTCTTTTTGTATCTGCATCAAATTGATGCACAACGTACTTTTCGTTTCTAGAAATTTCCGATGGATGCGGGTTAAACAAAAAAAAATTGTTTTTTTTCGAAAAATTTACACGTATATTATACCTTAAATATGAAATATATATAAGTTTGGATCATATCCGCCCGCAGACACGCCCACTTTCTTTTTTTAACAAAAGTTGTAATCTTGAAGTTAGTCTTTACAAAATATGCTCGTATAATGTATTGGAAAAAAGTTTTATTTCCGAATTTGAGCAAAATTTGCCGAGAGACACCCCACCCCTTTCCTTCCTAATCTTCTTTCTTTCCATATTACACTTATTAAACTCTTCTTATTAAACTCTACTTTAAATTCTATGAGTTTTAACATTTTTCTTAAGAACATAAGCGGACGGAGTCGGCATAAAATTGAAAAAGCTAGTTTGCAATTTTAAAAATATTTTTTATTGCTCATAAAGCTCATTTTTGTATAAGCTTCTACTGACAGCTCTTTTATTTTTTGTCTTTTTTCAGTCGCAAATGGCTGACAAGAGGTTCAGAAGATATTAAAAGATGGTGAAAAATGTCTTCATTATTGGCATTTTTAAGTTACGGTTAATCAAACAGTAGGGTAAAAAAGTTTAGGGCACTTTTGACATGTGTATGTGTATTTGACAAAACTCATTAATTTCAGTTTATTGTTGTTTAATTGCTTTGACAAATTGGCGTGACTTTTTTTGTAATGTATCACTACAATTAACAAATGCAAAAATAGTCGCATACTTGCTGAATAGAAAATGTTAATGCCAAAAGGACACCTGTCAAATTGCGCACAGTCTAAGTCAACGTATAACGCCATCTAACGGGTTGTGACATTGACCCCAACACAACACCATCTATTATTTATCTCGTTACTGCTTCACAAAAAAAGAACGCAAAACGTCTTTTATCACAATGAATTTAACAATCATCAGTAATCTTCTATGCCTCACAACGAATTTTCCACCTCTACAGTGTTCAAAATCATTAGATCATTTGATAAAATGCAAAATTTTATCGAAAAAAATGCACATTTTTTTTGCGTTTTTCCGGAATTTTCCGAGTTTTCCACTAATTTTCCACTAAGAATTTCCTATTTTTTCCATTCGAAAAGCTATTCCGAAACAATTGCACACAAAATTCCATACAAATAAATCAATTTTCGACTTTTCCAATTTCCCGACTTTTTATTTTTTTTTTTTTTTTTTTTTTTTTATTTTTATTTCTTCATTGTATTACTAATGAAAAGCCTATTTTTGGCCAAAAACTATATTACAAGCATGTATCTATATTCGAGAGATATCTTAATTAATCTAATTTAATATGTGTACCTATTTACAACTTCCCTTACATCTATACGAACTATTAAAAATTATTGGATTTGGGGTATATCCCATGTCAGCAGCGACAAATATTAAGATGAACAAAAGATTTAAAATTTATAGGTCATCGGTAACGGTATTAAAGGTCATCAATATTTTTATTGTGTATTCAAATGTGTTTCAGAAGTTTGATTTTGTAACTGTTTGAAGTGCCAGAAAAGGTTCGCATAGCAATGGGAAGCTCATTCCAAATACGAGCTGTGCGTACTAGAAACGACCGTTCAAATACTGAAGATGATATTTTTGGTATAATTATTTGTGTATTCCTAGTGGACCGACTGAACTTAAATTTCTGAAACAAGTAAGAGGGCAGATTCGTTTTTATAAGTTTGAAAAAACATAACAATATCCGAATACTTATAAAATTTTTAAAAGAGCATTTCAAAAACTTATGAGTATAATCAAATATGTGATCACGTCTGCGAACTCCATAGACAAAACGTACAATATTATTCACAATTACTTCAATTTTCTTTATATTGTAGGCAAAAGTACCGGAAAAACTTGACATAAGTAAAGCATGACCAATTTTATATTTAACATTAAAGGGTAAATACATGTTTGTGCTATAAAGCTTCCTTAAAGTAACTCCAATTTTGGAGCTTAAAGCATCAATATGTTTGTCAAAATTTAACTTTGCATCAATAATAACACCAAGACATCTTATGTTTTCAACATATTGTATCTGCTTATTATGTAGCCGAATGTCTAATTGATCCACAACCAACCTAGTAGGATTAATTTGTATAAACTTTGTTTTATTCGAATTTATGGTTAAGCAATTTTCAGACGTCCATGAAGAAACATGAGATAGGTTAAAGTTGACTACAGACTCGAGAACATCTGAAAACTGAACTTCACCTGAAAACAACAATTGTATGTCATCAGCAAAAATAAATGGTTTACACGTATTCGGATCGAGGACGCTAACAATATCATTAATATACAACATGAAGAGAAGTGGCCCAAGTACAGATCCTTGTGGGACACCAGAAACAATATTAACCAGACTAGATTCTTGACCATTGAAAAAAACAAACTGTTGACGATCACACAGGTATGATAACATAAGCCTACAAGCAGTATTAGAAAAATTGAATTTAAGTTTAAGTTTTTGGATCAGTTTTGAATGATTTACGGTGTCAAATGCCTTTGATAAATCAAGGGACACTAAAATACTTATTTTGTTTATGTTTATGTTTTCTCTAATTGAGTCAGCTAGACCAAGGAGCAGTGTTGAGGTACAGTAACCGTTCCGAAAACCAGATTGGCAGTTATCAATAAGAGAAAAACGATTAGTATACACCATTATTTGGTTTTTAATTATATTTTCAACGACTTTTGAAAGTGCTGAAAATATACTTATCGGTCTTAAGTTATCCATAGAGTTTGATGAGTTAGTTTTCGGGATAGGTACAACTCTAGCCACTTTCCATGATTGAGGAAACTTGGAGGTCATTAGAATATTATTAATAAAATAAAGCAAATATTTCCGAATGTGAGGCAGTATTATTTTAATGAATTTAATTGGAATTTTATCATTTCCAATAGCATTTGACTTAACGTTTAGTATAGCTTGAATAAGATCGTCTTCTGAAATGTTATTAAAGGAAAAACAATTAATAGAATCTTCATGGGCCTCAAAATCAAATTGGTCAACAGTATTTGCATTTTGATTGTTCACAAAAAATTGATTAATACAGTTAACATTGAATTCTTCAGTAGAAATAGCAGAATTTAAACAACCAGTATTTCGTAATGTGTTCCACATTTGTTTCGAATTTTGACCTTGAAATAGCCGGGACCCTAACTGTTTTTTTACTTTACGAATAAAGGACTTTGCACGATTACGATATTTACAAAAAATTTTCCAATTGCTTTCTGATCTATCCTGTAAAAATGCTTTAAAAGCCAGATCACGCAAAGGACTTTTCCGGAGGGGTTTCCAAAAATTTTCTGTTATAAAATCCTTTTCCTGGTAATTATGAACAACTGCAAAAAATTCAAATTTTTCGAATTTGTCAAAAATTCGGCCTACTATTTGTTACTTTTAATATATATAACTTTCATTTTGAAGATACGCTGAATATAATAAAATAAAATATTTTTTATACGAGAAAAAAATTCACATTAAACCCATTTGGGGCAAGTTCGGACAGCAAGAACCATAATTTTCTATATATATATTTCTGGATACTATTTTGAAAAAACTGAAAATATGTTTTTATATGTTTTTTTTTTTACTGCTAAAGTTTTCAAACTTTTTAGCTTTTTTGCACTACAAATGCTTATTTTTAAAAAAATCACAAAAAATAAATTTATTTTAATAACAACAAAAAACCTTAATTTTAGGAAACAATAAATATCATATTTTTATTATTTTTTCATTTCAATTCCATTCTTATAAAAGCAAAAAAAGTGGAACCATTACAACTGCAGGTAGTAAAAACAAGTGATATTCTCAGATTTTTATCATTAAAAAAAGTTGAAATTTCGAGCTTTTTTCTGAACAAACCTTAAAAGATTTCTGAGTGAGTTTTTGGGTGTTTC
The DNA here is from genome assembly GCA_943735915.1 of Pherbina coryleti. Taxonomy (NCBI): domain Eukaryota; kingdom Metazoa; phylum Arthropoda; class Insecta; order Diptera; family Sciomyzidae; genus Pherbina; species Pherbina coryleti. The sequence continues at coordinate 159,862,179 of OX030950.1, read as the reverse complement.
TTATCGGAAGTATAAACTGTCGATTAGGAAAAAAATTTTTTACAATTGCAAAACTTATACTTTTTTTCTATTTATGGCCACGAATCTCCCACTGTGCGACGTATTACCACGACACGAAGTTTCAACATTGCATAGGTCACAAGTGGAGTTTTCTCTAATTCGTATGGAGTAATGCCAAATCCAACGGCGTCTTAACACAAAAAAAAAAATTAAGGATATTTTATACAATTTGTTACTAGCTTAAAATCCGCAGAGAAATTTAAAGTTTATTTCAAAAAAATTCAAGTAAAAAAGAAAATTAAAAAAATTCGAAACTACCCGGGCATTGATTATTAAATTACCCGGGTACTACCCGAATACCCGGAGTTTCGAGCTACCCCGAGTTTTTTCGGACTTCGAGTACCTCCGTCGAGCGTTATATAAGCGTCGTCGTCCAGCCGTCATGTCGTCAGTCATCGTGATCTAGCCATCGGAGCCACTCGATTTTTATGCGCATGAATGTCGGCATAAAACTCGCAGTTCCATCGAATTCGACTAACGCCATTGAAGCAGATTAGACCATAGATCTTATGAAGGATCTTTCTCTAGAAGGCTTCCAAAGTCTTTTTATCAGAACTGTTCAACGTTCAAGTTTATGCTGCATGAGTTCTTCGAGAGAGCGCGCTACTTCGCAATTACCCACTGAGCCCAAAGTAACACCTTATGGCCAATGAGATAATTCATCAGGTGGATGTTTATTACGCTCTCCATAACATTGGAAACCTTATATATAACGATAGTTTACAGGACTATCGTTAGTCATCGTTTAAGATCGTCCTTTTTAGTCTGTACTGTACATTTATGATTTTCCAACAAGCTGGAAATACTTCTGGCTTATAGGAGATGTTGAATATGTTTTGCAAAGACCAGTCAAGAGTAGAAACTGTAGTTTTAAACCCAATTGGGATTATGAATTGGGAAACTGGAGATTTTGTGAGTTGTTAAGTATGTATTTTAGAACTTTTTTTAGAGGAAACTGGAGATTTTGTGAGTTGTTAAGTATGTATTTTAGAACTTTTTTTAGAAGTTCATGAGTTAATGAATATTAATAAGATACCCTACACAATGTTGCCCAAACTTACTCATGTAAAAGTCGCAGCAACTTTTCGATAATTTCCAAATCCCAAATATTTTCAATATTTGTATTAATGCGTTTAACTACAGTGCCATTAATTGTGATATTCGATGTTGATGCACCTTCTGTTTCATTAGGATTTTTGGTTGACTTTTTGGGGCCCTTCTTAAGATTAGCACCAGGTGAAGACTAAAAGATAATTTCAAAAATAAAGTAATTATTCAGGTCAATAAACCATATATACAAGTTTACTAACTTTAAGGGCTTCGGTGATCTTAACATGTTCTTTGAATAACGGCAATAAATTTTTAACATTATTGTTAAACTGCGTGGAACTCAAAATGCTATAAACCATAAGACCCTCAATGAAATTTAACTGCTGAGCGATGATCTCGTTTTTACGATGCGTTAGTGAACCCGACTGTTAAAGAAAAAATAAAATATTTATCATATTTTGGCATATATGAACCAGAGAAAATTTACCAATTCTTCAAATTTCAGCCCTTTGGTTGTAATTTTTTCAATAGATAGATTGAGCAAACGTTTCATTTCACGCGTATCGTAATCGCCATCAAGTTTATCAAATATAATAAGACAATAACTGACAAACTGTATCAATCTGCCTAGATTATCGTTGACTTCAAGCTCATTTTCATTGTCCACGTTTGAGCGCACCATGCTGTCGAATTTTACGCTAAATTCGGCGTCATTGTCCTCATCTGCTGTCGGGGCAACAAAATAGGCACGAAAATGCCAATCGATAAATTGTAAGACGTGTGGCACTAGTTTTGGATTCAGCTCAACAGCACGTTGAAGATCTATGAACACAGGCGTAGGATTAAAAAAAAATTAAAACACATTGAAGAAAACTTACTTTCGTAAAGCGTTATTTTAATTTCAAGCGCTTGGTTGAAACAATTACGCAGTAGACCAATAATTTCCAATGTTAACATATCAAAGTTACGCTGCGGATTGTTGCGATTGCCTAACGTCGCCTGCGACATTAAAGAAAAGCCGGATATACTTTGTTGCGTACAAATACCAGAAGCTCCAAGCTGTGAGCGTTGCGAATTTGAATTATTTAGCTGCTTGAGTATCATGCAAAATCCATAGACGCCCATGCGACAGGTTTTTACCTCACTTTAATAAGATTAACAAGCAACAGATTATAAAGCTAAGAATTTAAAATTATTTTGAAAAGTTGTTAATACCTGGAACTCATGGCTTTGCGCAAAATTTCGATGAACGCATCACGCACAATGGAAGATATTTTTAAGATGGGCAAAATAAAAGCCATCATGCGCATGGCTTGCTCACCGGGAATCTAGAGGTGTTTATAGATTCAAACAAATATTTATGCGTAATTCATCTTGACTCTAACTTGAACTCACCCACATAAAGAAATCCATCACATAATTTATTGTCTTGACGCACTCGGAGACGGTGAAGGTATCGGCTACACTTAAGAGTGTTAAGCACTCTATCAAATAAATTTTTCTGGTTTTATAAACAGAGACAATCTCAGAAAATTACAGTATTGCTCACCCGAATATTGAAACTGATCCTGCTCCACTATCATCCATTCTGAAAGCTTCTTGACGATTCCCTGTCCGAAAACAAAACGTTTTCGTATGAATTTGGTTAGAAATACAATGGCTAGTTCATTGAGCGTCCTGTTATTTTTAACCTTCAGCAGCACAAAAGCCAGATTCACCAAGCCTGGTGTAATGACATCTTTGCCCTCTTTATTTTGGTCAATAAGCACTGCAAATACCAACTCCAAATCAACTTGTTTGCGTTGCAAGCTATCGCGACACCACACCGAATAGTCAGCCAGCGTTCGTTCTTCCTCGTTGTTTTTAATGACACTGCGTAGGAAGGGCAACAAGACGGAAGTAGAGAGTCGAGATTCAGGTTCACGATTTGCCACAGTCATCGAGAGTGTAGCGCTGAGAACGAAGGGCGTCAAAAGGACATCAGGCATGTAGAGAAAGTTCTAAGATAGCAGTGAAATAGAAAATTTTAAATGGGTTAAAGAAGCAAATTTTGGGTATAAAAAGTAATCAAAATACCCTCAAAACTATGCACATTTGTATCTCGTTAAATTTATACTGCGTGCAGTAATTCAAATGATGCAATATAGTTTCCTCAGCCTCGCGTAGTTCTTTGTCTGAAAACGCATCTGAAAGTAGATATTTTTTTTAAGAAATTTTAATTATTTTTTTTTTTTTTTGAAGAATTTTTTTAAATATTTCGATATATTTTATTTTTACTTTGTACAATTGTTTTTCATTTAAAACTGACAAACATTATGGAAATAAGAATTTTAACTGTTATTTGCGTCTCTTAATGTTCTTCCCATGTCTTCCGATGTGTCTTCTGTTTACATATATCATCGATTGAAGAAGTGCGTTCTTGAATCAGGAGTGAGAGGTGTTTAACGAAGGCTGTCCAATTTGATTGCAGCTTTTCAATGTCTAGCATTCTGTTTAGAGCTGCGTATAGTTTTGTGGGAATAGACAGTTTTAGAACTTTGCTGAAACAAGTTATCGAAGTCAATCAATATATGATAAATTTAGTTACGCATTTTTGATCAGGACACAACAACTAATAAATATTGAGATGCTTGAATCTATTGTTATTAACGAACATATTTAGTGATGGAGTGAAGTCAATTAGCATCATTCCATTATCAAAGGAGCTTTCATAGAGAGACTGAACTTTCAAACTGACCAAAGCTGTTTTCCTTATCTAGAAGTTTATTTCACACAATTGCATTGATTTTGATGTGGCGGAAGCAACATTCTCACACGTTTCAAGGCGCTCGTAGATATTATGGATTCGATTCTTCTCTTTTAAAAAAAATGTATTAACGATACCATGATAAAAGCAAATGTGTGCATTTCTAATCATTTGCGACTCATACCAGGATTTGTTCTTATATTTAGATCCTTTATATTGGGTATGTGTAAAAAAATTTTATGAATTTTTTTATTCAAAAAACTTATAAGTCCTTTTGAGCATTTAATTATGAACCACTTACCTATGCTATCGAAATCTGTCGTATTGCTGTTCATGTCAGCAAAAAGTTTCTTGTAGTAAAAACGATGAAAATATTTCTCGAGAGCAAGTATTGGAACGATAATTTGGCCAGCTGTAGAGCACATGGAAAAAAGTTGATAAGCCAAAGCAGGCAACTCAGTTGGTGCTAAGGACTGCAAGCAGCCAGAGAATTTATTAAGCACTGTCATAGTTTCCGTAACATTCAAATTAAGTTCTCTGCAAAAATGTTTTAATAGAAAATAACATATAAAAAAAAAACAACAGTCCTCAGCAATAATACTTGAACATATCGGCAATGGGTGTAAGCACTTCGGAGGGCCAGCGCATTGTGCATAGATTGCGCAGCGTCGAATCACGATATTCACTGCCACTCATTGTTATTGCATTAACGCTCAACTGCTTGAGTTGCGTCAGAATATTCAGCGTCTCTGGCAGCAAGTCTTTCCAGCTGTGAGTTTGAGGATTGGATCAAAAAAAAAATTCTTATCAATGAATGAATGATTTACTGACCCCACACACTTTGGATCTCCGGCACGCAAGCCATCCATGCAATGCTCTAATATTTCTACCAATTGTTCGCTTGGAAACGTTGGCAAATCCTGACATAGGCGTGTTATTAAATCGTACATTTGTTTATAGCTCAGCTCAATCTTGAGCAGTCCATCCAGAAAGCACTTGACACAGGCAAAACGTTTTTCTTTGGCTTCATAGCCGCTGCTGGCAGCAAATCCTTGCAACATATAATTCCAGAAGGTAGTGCAATCATTGCGTCCCAATTTGGTTGTTAAGGCGGTTGTCAGCTATGCGAAAGATCTTATTTTAGATATACAATCATTAGTTATATTTTTTGCAGGGTACTTACAACTTTGGAGCTAGTTTTTTCAATTAATTTCTGTAGCTGCTCAATTTGGTTCTTTTCACCAAAGCTTATTATTTGCTTTTCAAATGTACTGCCGGACATTTTCAGTTTACTTTAAACAGCAATTGACATGTAATACATGCAAATAATAATACAAATTAAACACTGAACAACTTAAAATTAACAACACAAAACAATTTATTCGATTTGCGGAATATCGCGCGGTTTGTTTGTGCAAAATTGTGAAATGTCAAAATATTTTTAAATTAGGTCTGTTTCCGTACTTTACACTGTGTAAGATTTGTGTAAAACGTGTGCTAGAGAGTAAAAACGAAATGTGAGAATAGTTGCAAAAGTACGGAAACAGCTTCTAGTAAGTTTCGAGCACAAAACAGCTGATTTTGACTGCAGACGGCAGCACAAAATTTAAAACACTTTCACTCAAATTATTAAAAGCCATTTTTAATGCAAAACTGAACAATTATTTAATTTTTATTTATTACTATTTATTTATTGTACGTAAATTTCTTTTTAGGCACACAATTTGTGAGTTTATTTATCGCAAAACATAAACAATTATGAAATGTAATTTGACATTTGCTTCTTCTTATTGATGCTTATTCTTCTTGATGCTTGTTCTTACTTTACTCGAAGTCTCGAGTTCTAGCACTCTCTGTGCACTTTGTGTGCTCGAGAGAGCGATTTTATGCTTGTTCTTCTTCTCCCATTTTAAGCACAGAAAGTACGGAAACAGAAAATAGCGTCCCACAAGTTACACAGTGTGCGTACGGAAACAGACCTATTATGTGACACTAACAGGAAACTGCTTTACCGACCACTGTCGATTCGCTGTTTAGGTGAGTGTCTATGCTTTGAAACCACGAAAATAGTTACTATTTCAAAGCACAGAGCACCACATCGACTCAGGACAAAAAGTTGCCAGCTGTGATTTAACCCTATTTGTCCCACAATTATTTTTGTGGATTTTTTCGATTTTTTTGCATAAATTAAGGTCAATTGGCCTTAGAAAGAATAAATATGTTTTAATTTTCAATATTCTGCTCTCAGTTTTTTTGGAAAAGCATGGTCCCATATGGGACCGCTGGGCACAACTGTGCATTTTACTTTTCAAGAGCAAAACATAATAAGGTTTGGGTATTTTTATATTTTTTATTAAAATTAAGTAAAAAAAATATAAATAACTATTTAATATGCTAGTTTTTTAATTTCAGTTTAAATATTTAATTACAGTTTTTTAAAATTATTTTTTAAAAATATGCACTCTGCTATTGCGGTACCATATGGAGCCGCTGGGCACAACTGCATATTTCATTTTTCAAAGTCAAATACGCAGTTGTGCCCAGCGGCTCCATATGGGACCAGCTCAAAAAATCTTTGAATTTTTAAAACTAAAAGAAAAAAAATATAAAAAAATTTTATTTTGGCAGAATATGTAATTTTTTCTGATTCGAAATATATAAATATTTATGGGAAAAAACTTTCGTAGTAAATAAAAAATATAATTTTTCATTACCATGTTTGCAAAAACAGCAATTTTCAACAATTTTTTTTTTAATGGTTTTTAGTACGAGTGTGGTGAAAAAGTTATGCAACCTAGGAAGAAAAAAGTTACTAAATCTAAATAATAGATATTTTAGTAAGATATTGACGTCTTTAAAGTAATAAAATAACATTCTCCAGACTTTAAACAATACAAGGTTTACGAGCATCTTTTGTGGCTCCATATGGAGCCGCTGGGACAATTCAGGTTAAGCAAAATATTAAGAAAGTATTTAGGAAACGGTGCATATAAAAAATGTATGAGCCTCATAAGTTGAGAACTTTCAAAATATGCTTATTACGTTCAATAAATCTTTTATTAAACTATTTTTAATTTCTAATGCAAATTTAAGATGAATTGACCATTTAATAGATTGCGTTTTTTAAAAATAGGTATGAAAAATACTAGTTTCTTAATGTTGCCAGCATAATTTTTATTATAAGTATAAATCAAAACGTAAAAACTAACTTAATGTACATAACATCACGTTTGCGAGCTGAAAAAACCATTCAGTCTCAAAAAGTAGAAAGGCAGGAAAATCTCAAATTCAAGAACAACTTAGATACTGTCATCAAATAATTTGCCACAAATCAATTGGTACATTTAAAAAATTTACAAATTTTTAACATTTTAAGGTTAAACAATTCTTAGGAACCATCACCATCGGCTATCAAAATTGCAGACTCATCTTTCTCCTTAATTAAAGAAAAAAGAAATAATTTTGTCTCTTTGTTTTATATGGATCGCTTAAAAAAAATGGAGGCAACCGAGACCGAGTGCATTACAGTGCGTGAACCACTCGGTGCCAATTTTTAAGTCACGAGTTTTGAGGTTCAAATCCTCCACCAGACGCAGAAATTTTTACAATTAAAATTAATTTTTCTAATCTGTCGCCAGGTCTCTGCAGACAATGGCAAACCTCAAAGAGAAAATAATGCCATGAAAAGCTTCTTGACAACATGCACACTAACCATTCAGAGTCGACATAAAACTATTGGTTCCAGTTCTCAATCAATTGTGTACAAGCTTTTAATAACACGCACAACAAAATTTGATCATTAGAAGTTCGGTCAAAATCTTTTCAAAGCGGTGAAATGGCCTATTAATTTCTTTGTTTATTCATTAAAGAACACAAATGTTTTTCACTTCTCCCGAAAATTTTATAACTTTGAGTTATGCCCCTTCTGTAGTTAGGGTGAGAAATATATATAGAATTTTATAGCAATTAAACAATATTACAAATGTTTGTAAATCGTTTGACAAAAATCATCAAATCTCTATTATTTGACTAGAATTTTATTTAACATTCGACCAACGATTTACGAGTAAAAACTTGTAATTTTTTTAGAACAGTTTTCACCAGTAAATTGTAACGTTTTTTCATTGCTGCATTTTTACTGCATTAGACAGTTGCTATAGCAGTGTAATTGCAAACATTTTTTTATGAAAAAAAACCATCTTTGCTGTTGTTCATCAAAATTGTCCTTAGCACTTGACTGAGCGTGTAATTATTCCATGCAACAATATTGCATTTTTGTTCAATAAGCTGATCCGCGACCAGACAACGTCATAATAGTTTTATTTTTATCGTAGAGCTAAGTAAAAATTCAACGACGCTGCATGATAGCTGCATTTTCAATCTTGAAGCGGTTCTCTTCGCGGCCTTATGACGTCATGAATTTTACAAATATTTTTATTATAAGGCTAAGAACCTTTAAAAAATAAAAAATAAATAACTGGCCATTTCAGCCCTTGAAAGGACTTTGACCTAGCTTCTTATGATCAATTGTGTTGTGCGTGTTATTAAGTTTGTACACAATTGACCGAGAAATGGACCTACATGCTTAACGCCGACTCCGAACGGCGATGAGCGGAATGTTCTTAATCTCAAGAAGCTTTACATGGCATTTTTATTACTCTCTGAGGTTTGCCATTGTCTGCAGAGAGGTGGCGGCCGTACAGAAAAATTATTTTAATTCAAATAATTTTCTGTCGCTGCTGGGATTCGAACCTGGGTCTCCAAAGTTCGTTGACATAGCGGCCACGCACTTTAACCAACTATGCCACGGACGCCACATTTTTTAAATTGCGTTTTTTAAAAATAGGTATGAAAAATACTAGTTTCTTAATGTTGCCAGCATAATTTTTATTATAAGTATAAATCAAAACGTAAAAACTAACTTAATGTACATAACATCACGTTTGCGAGCTGAAAAAACCATTCAGTCTCAAAAAGTAGAAAGGCAGGAAAATCTCAAATTCAAGAACAACTTAGATACTGTCATCAAATAATTTGCCACAAATCAATTGGTACATTTAAAAAATTTACAAATTTTTAACATTTTAAGGTTAAACAATTCTTAGGAACCATCACCATCGGCTATCAAAATTGCAGACTCGTCTTTCTCCTTAATTAAAGAAAAAAGAAATAATTTTGTCTCTTTGTTTTATATGGATCGCTTAAAAAAAATGGAGACAACCGAGACCGCGTGCATTACAGTGCGTGAACCACTCGGTGCAAATTTTTAAGCCACGAGGTTTGAGGAGCAAATCCTCCACCAGACGCAGAAATTTTTACAATTAAAATTAATTTTTCTAATCTGTCGCCAGGTCTCTGCAGACAATGGCAAACCTCAAAGAGAAAATAATGCCATGAAAAGCTTCTTGACAACATGCACATTAACCATTCAGAGTCGACATAAAACTATTGGATCCAGTTCTCAATCAATTGTGTACAAGCATTTAATAACACGCACAACAAAATTTGATCATTAGAAGTTCGGTCAAAATCTTTTCAAAGCGGTGAAATGGCCTATTAATTTCTTTGTTTATTCATTAAAGAACACAAATGTTTTTCACTTCTCCCGAAAATTTTATAATTTTGAGTTATGCCCCTTCTGTAGTTAGGGTGAGAAATATATATAGAATGTTATAGCAATTAAACAATATTACAAATGTTTGTAAATCGTTTGACAAAAATCTTCAAATCTCTATTATTTGACTAGAATTTTATTTAACATTTGACCAACGATTTACGAGTGAAAATTCGTAATTTTTTTAGAACAGTTTTCAACAGTAAATTGTAACGTTTTTTCATTGTTGCAATTTTACTGGATTAGACAGTTGCTATAGTGGTGTAATTTCAAACATTTTTTTATGAAAAAAACGATCTTTGCTGTTGTTTATTAAAATTATCATTAGATCTTGACTCAGCGTGTAATTATTCCATGCAACAATATTGCATTTTTGTTCAATAAGCTGCTGCGCGACCAGACAACGTCATAATAGTTTTATTTTTATCGTACAGCTAAAGGCCGCTTTACATTGTCCTACTGTGTGTTACGACATGTGAGATAGAAAGTATAACCGAATCTTATCACACTGTCATTTTTTAATTTTTGTATAAAGAAATTACTTTTTGTCTTTTAAACTGTCTCACAGAGTCACATCGCACTTTCATTCAATAAAAATTTAAAAAATGAAAATTATTAAAATGAATCGGGACATAGCAGCTATTGTAAGCATTATAAGTGTAATTTGTGCATTAAAAATAAAAGCAGTCATTATTTTGCTTGCTTTTAAACATTGTATGAAATGTAGCTTGTAGCTTGGTGATTTCCAATAAATTATATTCGAAGAAATCTTATAAAACTCATCTCTGGTCGGATAGAATGTGTGATGGAATTAGAACCAAACCTAAAAATGAAAATGTAGAACAACATGTCAAAAAAATCAAAACAGGTTCGAACACACTTTGTTTTTCGTTGTTTACACCATCCTATATTCTATCACACATGAAAATTTTGACATGTCGTAACACACAGTAGGACAATGTAAAGCGGCCTTAAGTAAAAATTCAACGACGCTGCATGATAGCTGCATTTTCAATCTTGAAGCGGTTCTCTTCGCGGCCTTATGACGTCATGAATTTTACAAATATTTTTATTATAAGGCTAAGAACCTTTATAATTTATAATTTTTACCTTAGCATCCATATATAGCCTGTTAAAAAATTCCATGTACAAAATTTTAGTTGCGGTGCTTAAGGGGAGAAATACATGTAAATACTATCAGTAATTTTTCGTGAATTATTTTGAGGGTGATTAAATAATTAAATCATTTTACACTTTTGACATAGTTTAATGACATGTGTCTGGTAATAAAAACAATTTTTTTTAATACAAAATGGTGGCGGCACAGTCCCTCCATGATGGCCGTTTTTGCCAAAGTCGTCCATGCCATTCAAAGCTGCCATGGCCCAGAAAAATTATTTTGATAAGTTAAGGCAGAGTAAACCTATAAAATTGAGAAAAAGCACGAAATACAAAAATTGGTACACTTTTTAATAAAACATTCATATTTTCGCCTATTTTTTTCGACAGTTATTAAAATTGTTTATTTATGCAAAATGTGTAATATTTTAGGATTATTCCATGGGTAATGTTGACTAAACCCCTCAAAATTTTAGACCGATCGGTTAATTACTTTTTGAGCTGCAGTGGCAGCCGTTTTTGAAAACATAGTTTCGAGACAATCGCATTTAAAGTATTAGGACGATAAAACTAATAGTTTTTTCGACTTACCGATCAATCAACAATTCCAGGCGCAATAGCCCTTCAGCTTTCTCGAAAAGCTTATTATCTTCCAGTTGTTGCTGTTTCCTGCCAATACATTTTACAGTAGATTTTACATGTATTTCTCCCCTTAAGCAATTCCCTCCGCGTCCTGACTACGTTTTCAAGAATGTTTTTATTTTTGTCATAAAGTCGAAAAATTAACTTTAACTGTCGTATCATTATTTAAGTCATACACTAAGGGAAAAAATCCATTTTAAAATCATGAACTATCATATTTAGTTTAAAGTTGCTCATTTTCATATTTCTTGTTTTTGATTCAACAATGAGCAATTTTGAAATAAAAATAGCACCTTAAAATAAAAGTGTCTTCTCTGAAATAAAAACGCATTTTTATTTTAATGCGGTAGTATACATACAAATATAACGGACAACGACATTAAGCTCAGTTTCGCGAAATTGTTGTGAACACACAAGTGTTAATACTTTAAAAATTAAAGCTTTAAAAATCTTTAAAATATAAAAAATGAGTGAAAATATAAATAACGAATCGATTGAGGATATATTTACCGAAGAATGGTTAGCTTTCGATCAAGAGGCTACAGAATTAGTGTCTTTGACGCCACGTTCTTCAAAGAATTGCTCTTATAAAGAAGCAGCAGAAGTCAACGAGGATGAGGAAGAGTTGAGAAACCTTTTAGCTAAATCCTTTTAAATTAAAATATATTTAAACTTCATGTATACATTTTTTAAGAAATATATCAAATATTAAAATAAAATATTTAAAAAACTAACCAAATCATGCTTTTCAATTGCCTCTTTAATATCAGCATTATACAACATTATACGTTTTTGCAATAAAAATACACATTTTTAAAATAAAAATTCTCATTTTTACAATAAAAATAAACATTTTCAAAATAAAAATGTACTTGTTACATTAAAAATTTATATATTTAAATTTAACCTTAATTCAAAATTGGTTCATTTTAAAACAACATTTTTCATTTTCTTTTTGAAAATAAAACAACTTTATTTCAACAATGACCAATTTTAAAATGAAAATTTAATTCATGTGCAAAACAAAAACACCATTCTTGATTTAAAAATTTTCAACTTTACTCTATTTTTGTCACTGTTTAATTTTATTTCAACGTTGTTATTTTTAATTTTACGTTGTTTTTTTTCTCGGTGTATACTCATCGTACAACAACTCCATGCAACACCAATGTATTTTGATTTCTTTTTCAACTTTTTTCCAAACTTACACAGAATAACGTAAAGTTGTCAGTGATTAAAAACGATTGATTGAAAAATTATAAAAACAGTGAATAGATATTTGGGGAAAAAAATTCGTGAGCTCTGCTTTTTCCACAATTAAAAAATTCAGTTTCCAAAGTGCATTGTGTATTATAATTCCCGAGATTCAGCTTTGATTTTCTTCGCAGTGTATCTGTGACATTCTTCAGTGCCACAACTCTACACAAATTTGACAGATGTTATCAAACATAACCTTAAATATTTTCCTTTCTCGTATGTCAGAAAAGCGAACGTGTTTGTTTTTCTGCGTGCGTTTAAAAACTATTATTTTTTCAACTTTATTTAAAAGTTGGAATTCATTTTAACTTGTTGCAGTGAAAACAAAAATAAAAGCATAAAATGCCTAAAGTACGCAGTACATCGGGAGCTCCCCGTAAACAGGGCTTCAATCGTTCGAATCACTCAATGAATCCGGAGCGCCCAAAAGCAGGACTAAAGGGAGTCGCACATCCACGTACACAGGCCACAATCAAGAGACTGCAAATGTACAGAAACTTCAAAGCCAAGCGCGATAGGCAGGGTAAAATCATAACGCCAGCACCTTTTCAAGTAAATTACTGAATGACTCAAGTGAGATTATTTTGTTACAATATAATTTTTTGTTTTCTTTCTAGGGACGGTTGAAGTCCGGCGCAATGGCACGCGTCGAACCGACGCCTAAGTGGTTCAGCAATTCACGCGTAATCTCACAGAATGCCTTACAAAAGTTTCAAGATGAAATTGGCAAAGCTGTCAAGGATCCTTACCAGGTAATTATGAGGCCATCGCAATTGCCAACAACGCTGTTGAATGAAGCAGCCAAACATCAACGTGTGCATCTATTAGAAACCGAAAGTTTCGACAGCGTCTTTGGACCCAAGAAACAGCGCAAGCGTGTCAGTCTAAAAGTGCGCGATTTGCAGGATTTAAGCAAGGCAGCTGACGAGCAAGCCGAACAGTACGATCAGACTAAGGATGTCGATCTGGTGCGTGAAGAGACGGGTGAAAAGCCAGCAGTGCGTGATTGGATTTTCGCCGCAGGCCAGAGTAAACGTATTTGGAATCAGCTGCACAAGGTGATCGATTCCTCCGATGTACTATTGCAGGTGCTCGATGCGCGTGATCCTATGGGCACACGTTCAAAGTATATTGAAGAATTTTTGCGCAAGGAAAAACCACACAAACACTTATTCTTTATATTGAATAAAGTGGATTTGGTGCCAGTTTGGGTAACACAGCGTTGGGTGGCCATATTGAGTGCAGAGTATCCGACGATAGCTTTTCATGCCTCCATGCAGCATCCATTCGGCAAAGGTAATGTTTTTGTTTAAAACCTTTTAAATCGTTTTAATATTTATGGTTGTTTCATTCTGTGCAGGAGCGTTAATCAATCTCTTCCGACAGTTGGGCAAGCTGCATCTGGACAAGAAACAAATCAGTGTGGGCTTTATAGGCTACCCAAATGTTGGCAAATCTTCAGTTATCAATGCCTTGCGTGCCAAAAAAGTTTGTGGCGTTGCTCCAATTGCCGGTGAGACCAAAGTATGGCAATACATAACGCTGATGAAGCGCATCTTTCTTATCGACTGTCCGGGTGTTGTCTATCCTTCCGCTGAGACCGACACTGAGAAAGTACTAAAAGGTGTGGTGCGCGTCGAACTTGTAACCAATCCTGAGGATTATGTCGAAACTGTGCTACAACGAGTGCGCAAGGAATATTTGAGAAAAACCTATAACATTGAGAACTGGAGCAGTTTTATGGATTTCCTTGAGCAACTAGCTAAAAAGTCGGGTAAACTATTGAAAGGTGGTGAGCCAGATATAACAGTTATGTCGCGCATGGTGCTCAATGATTGGCAACGCGGAAAATTACCATTCTATGTGGCGCCTGAAGGTTTTGAAATTCCAAAATCTCAACAAGACAAAGCCAAAACGGAGGAGGAAAACACCGAAGTAGATGACACCAAATCGGAAACAACCGTTGTCAGCGAATCGGTGAAAAAAGCGCGAGAATTCCAACAACTGCAGGACTTCCGCAAAATTAAAGTGGGACTTGAATTTGAACAGGACGATGTGCGCGAATTGGACAAAATCGATTTAGAGCTGCTGGAACAACAACGTGTTGAACGTTTGGAACGCAAAAAACGACGTCAACTAAATCCCGATGACGAATTAGAATCCAGTGATGGAGCTAGTGATTTCTACTCCGAAGATGAATATGATGAGAATTTGGAGCGAGTGGTGCATAAAAAATCCAATACCAAGAGTAAAGTAGCTAAATCCACATCAGGTCAATTCAAGGTCGAACCAGCAGACGATGCTGAAGATGAGGAGAAGAGCAAGGGCAAGAAGGGATTGAAAAAAGGTGTCAAACGTTTGACCGCGAAGGAGAAACGTGCGCTCGAACGCAGCCAGAAACGCAAAAAGATTGGTAGCAATTTCTATGAAATGACTAATGTCAAAAATCGGAATCGCAATAAGAAGCATGATGATTGAAATTGATAAGCTGAAGTGTTGTAATTGTAAGTTAATTGGGTCTAGTGTAGGATATAATTATAACTGATTATAAAAATGTACATTAACATGGTTTTTTTAAATAAAAGCAAGTTATTTTATAGATATTGGAAGCAAAATAATTAGAATTCGAAGCTTATAAGAGAAAATTCAAAAGCTTATTAGCATCCAAAAGCATAATTCGGGATAATTCTGAATCCAATGGAACGATCTCCCAACATTGGGTAACTCCTCACATTGGAAAAATGCTTACGCTAATGGATATTTGAGTAAAAACGGTTATTTGAGATTATTTTTCTATTTTCTTCTTTCGAAACAACAAAAAACTTCCGAGGTTAAAAAGTCAAGAGGCAAAGTGTTTTTAATGATTCAAATGAGTTCAATGCATGAAGTTTCGGCATCCAAGAAAATTGGCTTTTATTCTTAAGACAACAAAAATGTGTAGAGATGCGGATATCGACACATTGCCATATAATGATAATCGAGATGCTGGAAGCAGCAGACACCAAAGAACAAAGTTAATTTGAAAAATTCAAGAGTACACCAATGCCGTAAGCTAAAAGGGAACTTGCTTACAAACCCCCTTGAAGTTAAGGAGGATATTTTCAAAATATATGCAGAAATTGTATGACTTTTACTGAATCCCTTGTAATTAATCTTTATTTAAATTTGCCTTCGTTAACCTTTCTATAAAACAATATTACAACTCAACAATTTCAGAGAACCGTAGGCAATACCAAAACATTTTAATTTGGCCACTTCACACTTTAAGCAAGTCACGCACTCACATCATTCCTCATTGCCGCACGTCTTCTTCTTTGGACGCTGACGACCAACTAGATCGTATCTGCCCAGTATTTCGGGTTCTTCCTCGCTGCCAGTGCTTATTTCCGAATCGCTGGACTCATTGTAGGGTCCTATGCCTGGTAAGACGGCGATGCACTTAAATTGACCTCTATCAAACTCATCTGTAGTAACACTAAGTGGTGGAGATGGATCCCGCTCAACAGCTGTTGATTTTTTCTGTTCAGTTTTTGTGAATTTATTAGATATGCCGCAACTTGTGCTGGCGGATAACGAATTGAGTTCGCCATTTTTACGTTTTATGCCAATGCCAAGTAGCGACTTTTGAGATTGACGCGTTGACAAAGACTTAACTTTTTGCTGAGCAATTTCCGATTGGATTTTCTGCAAAAAAAAATATATGTATATATTAGATCCGAATTTTGATATTAAAATACCTTATACCTACCTTTTCTACAGACTCTTCCTGCAGCGTAGCCACGCGATTGCGAAAATCTTTGAGCTCTTGTTCTTCTTCAAGCATTTGTTTTTTCTCCGCATCCATTTTGCTCTGATCAACAAGTTCCAGAAATTGCACTTCATCATCATCCAAGCCGCGTATGAGATTTTCTTTTAAGTGTAAATATAGTTTTGTTTATTGTGTTAATTTGCATGCATATGACACAAAAGTCGCACTCACTTAGCTTGTGCGCCTCCTCATATTCCAGATCTTTTCTCATTTTCTGCTCCTTAAGTCTATCGTACAAAGAGCGCCCATCGTATGCTTCCTCGGGACGCTCTATAATGTTTCAAGCACAATTGCAAGTGTTTAATTTATTGCAGTTCTATTTTTTTCATCCATTCATACCTAGAGGTTGCTCCGGTGTCCTCACTTTTTCCCATTCTTCCTGACGTCTTTTACGTGCCTCTGCTGCTTCGCTTTCAGTTACAAAACCTGAACTCATATTCTTTAAAGCCTGCTAATGTTTATTCAATTAATTAAATGTTAAAATCTTATTTATATATTTTAATATTTCTTGACCGGATGAAGAATAAATTCAATGCAAATGTCAACAATTATGGAATGGGTGCGTTCAATGCGATAAAAATGTGACAAAATAAGACATTATAATTAATCGATATCAAATGAATTTACATGCATAAAAATTGATAAAAACGATTTTTAATCTCAATACTATACGTTCGTGGCTGCCATAGCCCTATTGGAGTGCGTTAAAATTGGTAAACAACTCGGTGCAAATTTTCTAGACGCGAGGTCTGAGGTTCGAGTCCTCCACCAGACACAGACAATTTTTTCGATTGAATTACGAAATTTTTCTGATCGGTCGCCACCTCTTAAGCTAGGTCCACACGATACAACGGCTGTACAATCGCTCATCGTACAGCAGTTGGCTAATTTTACCATTCGACCGTGCAATATTGCAATAACTTCGTCGCACGCTTGCATCCAAACGATACAATAATCGCACACAACCGTCAAATAGCAGCCGATATTGGTACAACCGTTGTATCGTGTAGACCTAGCTTTATAGTACGTTTACATATCGCGATTAAATCGAGATTAAGCGCTTTGAGGAGATTAACCCGCTAATCTTGTTGAATTTGACGGGATTAGCCATACAAAAGTTAATCCCCTCAGAATGAGATTACAAATTAATCTACTTGCTAATCTCCTCAAAAAAGGTTTGCAAAGCTGTGAACAGCGATAATTCTTTAAAAAATGCAACACTATAAAGAAGTAATAAAATTAAATGGCAAATAATTGTCTGGTGAAGGAAAATGGCTGCAACAACAAATACATACAAATACATAAAAACATGGCTGAAGGTAATTACATAAAACAAAACAAAGCAACGAAATGTCAAAGTTAATCTCGATCACTCTAATGTAAAAAGTTGAGATTTCAGTAGGAGATTAAGACCCCTATTAGGTACGACAACTCAACTTAAGTTGAGTGTGTATTTTGTAAATTTGTATTGTCTACTACACATTTGAGGTACATACGTGTCTGTCGTCTGACAAGTATGTATTTCAGAGATGTGTATGTATTTTTTGTGGTATTAGGTTTAACAATGCAACTCCGTGTCGAGTGTAAAGACTGTCCAAAACTTACATCTGCTTTGAGCTAGTTGTATAACGTCTTTTTCATACGAACTTTTTATTTGTTTATTGTTTTTTGTTAATTGAGTGAAAATGGATAATTATTATCTATATCGTGTATATATTATATTATTACCCAGCATTTTATGCGTTTATTTTGAGGATGCTTTTTTCAGAGTTCAGAATTGTGGAGCTCATATTTTTGTTTACATTTTGTTCACAAGTAATCAAGCAAGGAAATAGCAGAGTGGTAAGACATGGCAGAAGCGCTTGTTTAGTGCTAATGAAGCGCTTCGATTACCGCTGGGTGCCATAGCGTTTCACACACCTGGAGCGCATTTTAAATAAACCAAATTCATATTAAAATTTATATGGATATCCTAGGATGGAAGCGCTTCTTAAATGCAGCTTAAAAAATCGTTTAAAAAGCGCTTCAACAAATAGTTAAAAAGCGCTTCAACAAATAGTTAAAAAAGCTCTTTTATGTGTTAGTCCAAGGAGCTGTGTTAAAAAAAAAATACACAAAAACATGGCAAGAAAATTGTGTTCTTTGTCACATGCGAGGTTTGAACTCGGACTGCTGGCATTACAGCCAAATGTCTTACCGCTCCGCTATTTTCTTGCTTGGATACTTGTAAATAAAATACATATAAACAAAAATTGAAATTAATGCTTCATTTCAATGAAAGTGTCAAAATTTCGGTGTAATCATGCTCCAATAGAAAAAGCCATTTTACACCACAGCTCAACTGAAAATGTATGTTATATGTAATATGGCAAAAAAGTTGAGTTGAGGTGTCTTAAGTCATGTCGACTTAAGTTGAGTTGTCGTACCTAATAGGGGCCTAAGCTAATCTTCTTTCTCTTAACCCTCGTATGTACACGTAGTATAAGAGAGTAAATAAAACCCTAGAGAGTAAATAATGCCATGTAAACAAATAAATAGAAAATAAGGGAATTGTGTTGTCTTACATACAGTGTATGTGAGAGCCAAGTGTTTTTGACAGCAAAGCAAAGCAAAGTGTCGCTTAAAGAAACTGAGCGAAAGAACAAAGTGATTTTAACCGATTTAAATTTTTAAATTAGTTTTTAATTGTAAAAATAAAAATGCGTTGCATGGTAAAAATTGCAACAATAGCCATCGTTTGAAAAATAAGCTGATTTCATTTCATAAGTAAGTATAATACGATTATTAAGAATTTCATAAAACTAACAGCCGTATTCATAAAAATATCTTAAAACAGGATTAAAACGTTCAATAGTAAAAAAGCTTTTAAGTCTTAAAAAGTCTTTTAAAATTTTGTTATTCATAAAAATGTTGTAGCTGCTTTGTAGTTAAAATAGGAACACTTTCTATTTGAAGTGGGGAAAAGTGTCAATAATGGTTTGTGTCTTAGATAAATTCAATGAATTTTTATTTATTTGTCACAATTTTATCAACATTTTTATATTTAAATATCAATATTTTTTTGAAGCTACCCTCTGCATGGAAAAAATTATTATTTTCTTATCATTTTTATAAATATTTTGAAATTTTTTGACATATTTCCTTATTTTTTTCCTTTTTTTTTTTGAATTTTTTTGTATGTATTGAATTTTTTAACATATTTTCCAAATGTTTGAAATATTTTTAATTATTTTTGACAATATTTGTGCTCAAATGACAGCAAATAATTTTAAAATGCTTTATGAGGGATTTATATCACGTTTCAGCTATTTTTAAAAATCCTCTTATTAAAAAACAAATATTTTCAAGCATATCTTGATATATTTTGAAATAATTAGATATATTTTTGACAAAATTTGTGCTCAGATGAGAACAAAAACAATTTAAAAATGCTTTATCGAGGATTTATTGAAGGTTTCAACCTTTTTCAAAATTCTCTCATTTATGAAGCATTTTAAAGAGATTTTTAAGGCTATTGAATGCTTATGAGTAATGTTTTTAAATTTTTTTTTTTAATTTTTACTTATGAAGACTTTATAACCGAGCGTTTCCACCGCCCGAACGAACGAAGAAATCATCGCGAACAAATCGTCGCGAAAAAAAATCTATTACAGATTTTTATACAAATCTACTACCTATGCGCAAATAAGCACTAGATTCGCCCAAAAAGATCGAGCGTCGGCCGATCAGAGCGAACGAAGAAATCTTCGTTCGTTCGTGCTGGAAAAGTGTTTACACTGCGCGAATAGCGCTCGCGAGCATTTTGTAAAAAACCAATGTTCCGAACCTTGGTTCGGACCAAACTGTTTACACCGCCTGAACGAACGAAGATTTCTTCGAAGGAAACGCTCGGTAAGAGGTTCATAATATTTTTACGAAAACAGCCGTAAATCGTTATTTATATAAAAGTGAAGTCTAGAAAGTGAATTTCAATGATAAATAAATAGAAATAAATGCATTTTTTATTGGAAACAAGAAAATTGAGTTTATTTAGTTTGCTGATTTGGCGCGGCATTGAAAGTATCGAAATTGTGATACTTCAGTTGTCAAAACTCAAACATCCCTTCAAGGGCGCATTCAATTCTGAAGGTGCCATGCTATTCAGGGCACTAATTCTTAACCAAATAAAAACTAAAATTAATGTATTATTGGATTTTAAACAACTTTAAAGAAGTAAAATTTGTTTGATTTGTTATATATATGTATTTTGCTTATTTGTTATATATTATATATATATCAATTATTCAATTTTTTTATAATTTATGCATTGTTTTTTTTTTCTATTCTGAATATTAAAATTCTTTGAAATTTCTGCATGCTTTTTTTAAATTAATTCTCAATAAATCTTTGAAAGTAGTGTTGATTAATTTTATTTCTATTCTGAGTTCACGTCTTTAATTACATTTTACTAATATTTGTCTTTTTTTCCGGGTGAAATAGACATACAGGGGAACCGAACAAAATAAGGCAACACATCATATTAGCTGCATTCCCGTGGGAATGGATCAAATCAAATCTCAGTGGAACAACTTTAGTTCAACTTTATAACAATTTGGCACCACTGTCTTGAAACAGCTGTTTGATAACAATAAAAATCAATACAAAACAGCATACTTTAGATTTGCCAACTATGTTCGTTTTTAACAAAAAATGCATTAAACTTGGCAGCATTTTCAGATCAGAAATAGAGCCAGGAAAAGAGCTGGTTCTAAATTTAGTTTTTGCTTTGTGAATAAAATAGAGCCGTGCTCTAGATCAACGGTCACGGGAATGCAGCTATTGTATATCTCATGAGTGGTGTGGAAATACAATAAAATTTATATAACAAAAATACATCTAAAGAACAACAAATTTTTCGCCGTTCTTTACTAAATAACCAAATGTGGCCTTGTTTGAATGTTTATGTATTTTGATTAACTTTATTGCATTTGTAAAATGCTTAACTTCTATTCAATTTCACCGCTTATTTATCTCTTAAGGGGCTTAAAGATCTGCGGACTCGAGCGTTCTAATTATAAGAATCTATACGTCACACAATCAATTGCTTTTTTCTGTTTTTCGCCATAATTTTGTTCGAGACATTGATAACGTAACAACCACGTGTCGGATCCCATAAAATAATTTGAAAGATTCTAAAAAATTCTTCTCTTTATCCATTTTATCCTTACATCAAAACACTTTCAACACAAGTCAAAGGTTTGAGAATTTTTTTTCAAATTTGTGATTCTCAAATGATTTTCAAATCGAAAATTAATGTTTGAGTTAATATTTTAGTTCGATTTAAGGATAAGGTTGATTTGAGAATAAATGTTTTTCTACACAGTTTGAAAATCACATTTGAAACAGATTTAAGATCAATGTTTGATATCAATTTGAGAATAACCTCACCTATTTCTCAATTTCAGAATAAAGTCCACTTTTTGTTGACACATTTGAGAAATACATTTGATATAAAATCATTTTCAAACCTCAATCTGCTGGGAAGATATTTAAAGTATTTACAAAAAATCAACTTTTATCAACTTTTAATCACACTGAACGCACCTCTCATGTGCTATCGCCACCTTGTGTCAACTAGCAGAATGTAGAGTGGTGTGTATAATACCAACAACAATAAAGTGCATTTCTTCGAAAAGTGTTGGCAGCGGCAAAGCAGTTGTTCAACGCTGTGTTTAGTGTTCGTTCAGTCGTCAACGTTTACGTGTGTTTCTCGTGTCTGTTTTAATTTTAATTGCGCAAAATATCGTCCACAACAATAACGACAACAGTAGTGATTCGATCAACGATTCTGATCGCAACACACCACAAAGCAATATGGCCGCCACTTGTTGGATGTTTGCGGTGTGATAAAGAAAAAAGATCGAAAGAGGAAAAGAGAAAAATTTCTACTCGATACACAAAAGAAAAAATAATAAATAATTTCTTATTCGTTTAAAAACGCTCATATTCAGTGCTCGGAGAAGTGAATTTATTATAAACAGTGAAAAAATTAATTAATGGTAAATCAGCAGAAACCTAAACTAATTTCAAAAAAAGTAGTGTACAAAATTTGCGAAAAAATTCCAGTTTTAAAAATTATTGTACAAAGTAGAGTGGAAAAGTCAAAAGATCAACTTTGTTGTTTCTGTTGCGGGTTGGGTTCTTTATCGCTACGTTTTAATCATACATATATCGGGTATTTTACCACATCCACTGATTTATTGTCTATTGCCTTTTGGCTTTTGTTGCTTAATTTCTTTGTGGTGTATGTTCAATTGATTAGGACAAAAAAAAAAAAAAAAAAACAAAAAAATTGATCAAATTCGGGGGATCAAGCGTGGGTTCAACACTTGACAAAGATTAGTTATTCTAGCAATATCTTTATTGCTCAAAACCTTACGATAAACAGTTCATCAATATAAATGATGGAAAATTTACTTAACAAATTACTCTGGCTGTATTTAATTAGTAATAATTTATGACTTGTTGATCTTGCTCTATGTTTTTCTTATTTCCTCTTTTTGGTTCTTGTTTTGTTGTATTTTTCTTTTTTTCATGTTTCTCTCCCTCCATCTTTCGTCAAATCATGCTCTCTATCGATTGAAATGTCTCCACTCTCCAATTTAAATTGTACGCTTGAAGTTGTGTTGGTGTGTCTGGCACTTTTTTTTTTGTTTTGGTTTTGTCTGATTCTGTTTTGATTTCCTGTGCACAGTGGAGCAAATCTAACGATTTGGCGACATGATTTGTAGTGTCTAATACTTGACGAAAAAGAATGTTTGGCTCAAGGATTAATTTCATGGAATACTTTATGACTTGTTGATCTTGCTCTATGTTTTTCTTATTTCCTATAGTATATAGGTTAAGTGTTGAGTCAAAGTAGGGAAGTATACAAAAGTGATGTATTCAGAGAATTAAAGCTGCAAACAAGTTGGATAAGTGTTGGAACACTAGGATACTCAAGTAGGGAATTGATTTCAAATCCAACAAAATAAAAATTATATAAAATCGCCTGTAAATTCATCTAGTTATTAATCTTCAAGTATTCACAACTCTATAAAAAAAAATCATAAAAAACGGATACTTGTTAAAAAAATCGTGGATATTTAAAAAATTGTTAAAAAATTTTAAGCAGATCCTTTACCTTGTTTACGTTATTGGGTTTAAAAATAAATAGGTCTATATTGTCTTTTTTTAGATTTTAACTAAGGATTGCAAGTGTTAAACCAAGTCAAGTCTGCCTCGGTTCGAAAGAGGCTGGTAAATAAGAGGAAAAAAGGTTAAAGTGCAGGACCATAGCCTGCCCGGGATTCGAACCGGAAGCACTTGGGCGGCAATCAAGCATGCTACCATCTTGAATACTGAGGTCTTCTTTATCCAATAATAATTTGAGAGGCATCCAAACAAATGTTCTTTTTATTCCAAAAACAAATCCTACACCTCTTGTTGGTACATCCTTTGCACCCTATTTGTATTTCTGTATATCAGTAGAGGAATTCTGTAACTTTTTCGGAAGTTCCGATCGGAATCGTAATTTGCGACTTTTTTCGGTTGTCAAACCGAAAACGGTATTCACTAACTTCTACTTTGCGACTAATTTCGGTCGAAAAAAGTTTACGAATTTAAGTGAAAAAAGTGCCAGCACTACTTATTTATCGGTGAGGAATGTCATTTTTATTCTGTTACTCGCTGATAGACCCGGTTTAACTCGGGAAAAAAATGTAAAATTTTGATATTTAGTCATTGTTGCAATAATTTA
This sequence comes from Pherbina coryleti, assembly GCA_943735915.1. NCBI lineage: Eukaryota > Metazoa > Arthropoda > Insecta > Diptera > Sciomyzidae > Pherbina > Pherbina coryleti. The sequence continues at coordinate 159,838,106 of OX030950.1, read as the reverse complement.
AAAATCCAATTAGCTAATGAGAATAAGCTCCACTCTATCTGTTGAAAATAAAGATATATCGAGGGCACGAGAAAATATATTTATAGCGAAAAACGCTATGTCATGTTAAAGGTAGTCAAAATGCAGTTTTGAGATTTTATTATTTTAACAACAAGAACAGCTATTGTACAATTTTTTAAGCAAAAATTGGCAATTTTTTTTAGCAAAAAAAATTTTGAGCAAAATTAAAAAAAAAAATATTAAAAATAGATATGTACGCTTAACTAATAGTGCCTTTCAAATAGTTTTTATTAAGAATTGAATTTATCAACAAAAAAAATTTAATGAAATATAAATTCATCGAAAGTAAAATATACGAATTTAAGATAGTTTTTTGTTATTCTAATGAAACGATGTTATCAGAAAAAGAGGTTGTACTAAAAGTTTGTGCAATTTTGAAAATATGTGAATGTTTTTGGTGTCAAAATAACAGAATTTTTTTTTAAATTTATTAGACGAACATTTTCGATAGAAAAAAGTATGCTAGTAGGTAGATTTGCGTTTCTTGTAAAGGGGTGGAAGAGGCGTGGTTAAAACTAAGTATGAAACAACGCTTGGATTCAAGTAATATGCGTGTTGAATTTGAGTAAAATCCTTTACTTGATTTTTAGTTGATAGACCAGTGATTCTATTTCGCTGTAAGCGATCTTCCAATAAGTCGATGAGCTCATGTGTTATATTTGGCGTGATGCGATACAAATTTTTGAATTTGATCAACTGCAAATCAAAGGAGAATCAACTCTTTGAAGAAATGATAGTTCTAAATTAATTTCACGAGCATGAGCGCAGCATCCATTGTCAAATAACGAAAAACCATTTTAAGCTACAAAAAATACTAGAAATTAAAATTTTTTCATTTCGAATTAATTTATTGTAAATAATTTTAATTTCAAAAAACTTACAGATATTTTCGATTCACTTTTCTACAAGAAAATATTCGTCGCAAAGTTGTGCGATTCGTTTGTGACAAACTTCCGATAATTTCACCGACAAAATCGGAAAAAGTATTTTCTGAATACCACTTTCCGAAAACTATCGCAAGCAGAACTTTGCGACACCGAATATCGGCCAAAATGTGTTACAGAATCCCACTACAGACCTTCAATATCTTTTCTTTTTCTTTTTAGTTTATCCATATTTTTTGTTTTGTTTAATATTGTATTTTAAAATCTGAAGGAATCAGTTTTAAAAAACGGACTATTAGGATTATTATTTTTTTGCATATAACATATCCTTATATTTGGTGTACAAAAAAGTTTAAAAGGATTTTTTTTCAAGTTTGACGATTTACTATAAAAAATTTGTTACAAATTCATTTTTAAAAGTATTGTCCATCGCTAGCCACTAATTTTTCCCATCTTTCTGGCAATTTTCGGATACCATCTCGAAAAAACGATGCGTCTTTTGATGCGATGCACTACTAATCGATCCAATTTTGGAGTTCTTCAAAAGAGCAAAAGTGCTTATCTTCATGGATCATCGATGGAAACAAAAAATAGTCGGAAGGGGCAATGTCTGGGCTATACGACGGGTGGGGTAGGATTTACCTTTCAGCGTTTCAAGGTATGTTTTGACCGGTTGCGAAACATGTGGCCGAGCATTGTCATGTTGCAAAATTACCTTGTCGTGCTTTTGCTCGTATTCTGGCCGTTTTTGCTTCAATGCTCGGCTCAAACGCATCAATTGAATTTGGTAGAGTTGCCCTGTGATGGATTCACCCAGTTGTAACAGCTCGTAGTACACTACGCCCAATTGGTCCCACCAAATACAGAGCATGACCTTGCCACTGTGAATATTCGGCTTTGGTGTCGATTTTGGTGTAAGCAATGAACCCATTTTTCACCACCAGTCACAATACGATGCTAAAATCTTTTTCTTTTTTCCGTTGGATCAGCTGTTCACGTCTCTCTGTTTCAATTCATACGGCACCCAATATCCTAACTTTCGGATCATTCCAATGCTTTTAAGCGAACAGGTTTTGTTTGTTGATTCAATCCCAATGCTTTTGCGAGTTCTTCTTGCTTTTGGTACGAGTCTTCATCCAATATAACCTCCAATTCGGCATCTTCAAACTTTTCTTGCCGTCCTTCTAAAACGTCTAGACAAAAACTCACATGTCTGCCGTGCAAAACAAAAAACAGTTAACTGCCGTGTAAAACATATGCAGTTAACTGTTTTTTGTTTTGCACGGCAGATGTGGAAATCAATGAAGCATGTTCTCCGTAAGCGTCTTGCAGCATTCGATGACCTTCAGATGAATTTTTCTTCAAATGAAATCTGAAAACTAAACTTTCCCGCAAATTGTTTTTTGTTGGTACAAAACTTGACATATTCGGAGCACACGAAAACTATGTTGCTTACACTTCAGCGAAACGACACATACTGAAAAATAAAACGCCTAATGACGAGGCTTCAAAATGAAGTTGGTTGCAACATTTTACGATTCGATTTGATGCAAGTGATGCCATCTCAAAAAAATCCTTTAATATTTTTTTGTACACCAGATATGTATTATGTTGAATTCCCATTTACAAGTGAATCGTTTACAATCTGATCAAAATTCAAAATTCGTTCAGGGCCGCTTTCCCAAACTAAAGGAAGGATAACCACGGAAGTAGTATGTTAAGAATATACACATACATACATATGAAAATAAATCAATATTCAGAAAAGTAACAAAACGCATTAGTTTTTTTTTAAAGTTTAAAAGTACCCATACGTACCCGACGTAACAAAAAAAAAAAATGACCCATCAATTCCACGTTTTGAGCGCTCAAAAACTCTAATTTGATGTGTGGGAACCCGTATTGTCATGATGGAGGATAATCTTCCTTCGGAGGTTGGTTTTCCTCATTTTAGTTAAACAATTGATTGTATACCATTGAACATTAGCAGTTCTCCGTTGCTCGAGTCTTACACTTGCGACATGAGCGGTTTTTCTGAAAAATCTGGCAATCATTTGCTAGGATGTGTTCCTTCCGTGGACAACTTTTTTTTTAGATTTTGCTCACTTTGAAAGACCCAAACAGTGAATTGCTGCTTTAGATCTATGATTCGTTACCTGTGCTGATGTCGTTGCTGTGTTTCGAACCACCCTCGCTATATTTTTTCGGCATTTCCTTGCACCAATCGACACGAGCCTTTTTTGAGCAATCATCAAACTATGGTGTATCCAACGGGAACAAATCTTCCAGACGCCTAAATGCTTATGTAAAATCGAATGTCTGCTAGTCTCACTAACGCCCAAGGATAGCTCCATCTGACGGTTAAACACATTCTGGTCTGCTTCCAACGGTTCGTCAATGAAATTCGTCTTGGAGGGAACGACGACCACGCTCGAACTCATTGAACTAGTATTTTACAGTCGCTGGATTTGGTGCTTTATCACCAAAAGTCGAAATAAGTTGATCGATGCATTATTTTTTTGTTAATCCACATCGAAAAACGTAAAAAAATCATCACCCGAAAATGTTCACGTTTTAATTCCATTTTTTTTTTTGCTGAAATACAATTTTCAAACCACTATAAATAACACAATAAGGGCACATACACAAAAACGTTGTAAGTAAGTTTTTGCTAGAAAATGTAAAATTTTCGAATAGAACTGTCAAAATTCATCTGGCAATGCTTAGGGTTGCCGAGGCGCAAGACTTTAAAGGCAGCCCTCGTATCATTTCCGCTACATTGCGCATTTTCAGTCTACGGTCATCCAATACCATTATGTGGATTTTCTTCACCATTTCTGGTGTGGTATTCTCATTTGGTCGACTACTGTGATGTTCGTCTTGGCAGCTTTTAAACTCTGCTCTGATGACCAAAATTTTCCATTTTTAAAAGTTCATGGAGAGTGTTCACTTTTGATGTGTCTGACAAACAAATACTTAACAACGTAACAAACTTTAAACTTAACCTTTATAAGGTTGGTGCTTTCACCAAAAGTCATTCTTTTCAAACAATAACCGCCATTCATACGTCAGATCGGATTCTACTTCTGGTACTACCCTCGTATATTGAGAAAATTTAAAGAGCGTGGAACTTATTTTCTAAACTTTACCCCAAAAGCGCTAAATATTCGATAAACTTTATGGCCGATCGTTGCTTAGGGCTGCCAAATTTTTTATTTGCCAACGACTTTATCAAAACGACTCAAATTTCATGCAAACGATAGCAACGGGCGCTGAAGAAACAGTTCGTGGTGTAAGTTTTGATTTTAATTCTTCACAGTCAATATGAAGCTACATCAACTTGGTCGCCATCAATGGCTGCTCTCTTCAATATGGAAGTTAAAGTTTTTAATTTGTTTTTAGAACACAACAGACGACGATGATGACGACGATGACGTCGAGCGGCGTCAACTCGTTTCTTTCGCTGTTGTGGTCGCTTCGTGCGAATTATGGTTAGAAAGATGGATGGATGGATGAATTCTTTGGTTGCGACTCGCGACTCTTGAGTCTCATAGAATAACCCAATGTAGCAGGGTGTCGCGCAAAAAGCCAGTAACCAACACAAAAAAAAAAAAAAAAAAAATAGAAAAAGACAAGTTAGAAGACTCAATTTTTTTATGGTTAATATATTTTCTTAATTCTTCGTTGTTTTCGTGTTTCTTTTTTTGTATTTTTTACCAATTCGAGCTATTTTATTTCGGGTTTCTTTTTCGGTCGCAACTCGTTTTGAGAGAGAATTTCATAGTGAAGTGAGCGACACGACATGTTTTAAGTTTGTGTAGCGCTGCAGTGTGACAAACAGAGTTGAAGGTGCTTTTGGATTTTTTTTTTGTTTCGTTGAAGGGAGGGAAGGCACACGTAAAACTAGAAATGAGCAACCGTAAAACGACAATAAAAACAGCAGCAACAACAACGAAAAATTAAGTGAATTGATGATTTCATGTCGACGGCATTCATCGAAATAGTCATAAAATTTGCACACTTTGAAAGTTATTTGAATTTTAATGAAATTATTAAAAATGTGAACAGAAAAATCCTGTTTTATAAAAACAGGTCTGCGTTAGCTAATTTAAAAAAAAATAACTTGGTTAATTAAGCAAAAAAAAAAAAGCAAAAAAAAAAAATAAAAAGATAATATTTATATTTGGAGAATAAAGTGAAAAAGTTTTTCAAATTACTTGAAAATTGGTTTTCAATAAAACAAATTTTGCAAATTTATTTTTATTTTTTTTTATTCTCAATTTTAGGTTTTTCTTCTCAATATATAAAAATTAATTGTGCGCGAAAAGCTGTGAGTTAAATATTAAATTTAAAAAAACTTAAAGAAAAACACGCAAAACACAAAATTGATTTTTAATAAACGAAAAGCGAATTTCAAATTTGAAAATTTTTTCAAAGCAATGTCAAAACACTTTGAAAAAAATGTTTTTAAAAAAATGAGTGGATTTCCCTTTCATCGTTCACCAGCCAGCAAATAACAACAACAATAACAATAAAAACAACAACAATATCAACAACAACACCAACAACAACAACAGCTTGTTCGCTTGGCAACGTTGAGGCAACAACAGAAACCTTAAAAAATAGTTTCAAATACAAACTGCCACCAACATAAGCAAACATAAAAAAACACAAAAAAGAGAAAAAAAACAAAAAAATAATTCAAAAGTACATAAAAAGTTTTATTTCGCTTTAATTATTAATTTTTTTTTTTAAGAAAAACAGACTTTTATGCACTCGTTTTTTAAAAATTCTTTGCTGCGTCTGTTTTTCTTCTCTTTTCGAAGAATTTTCCAATGTGAATGCAATTGTTTTCGTTTCCCTTTTTATTCGTTTTTTCTTTGTTTTTTTGGAAAATTCTTTTATGTAACATGTTTGTGTGTGTGTGTGTGTTCGTTTTTTTTTTTTTAGTTTTCTTGATGCAATAAAATTTAAAAATAACACAAACGCACTCGTTGCCCACAAAGAAACCATCATCAAAAACGACAACAAAACAACTACAAAACAACACCAACACAAGAACAACAAAACAAAAACAACAACAACTATAAAAATATCTTGCATTCCTCTGCACAGTTCACTCGGTTAATGCAACATTTGCAGAATTCATGCATTCTGGATAAAATTTTGGATACATTTTCTCTGCGCGTTCTTTTTAAGCTCAAAGCAAATAAAAACATTGGATAAAGTTTTTGTTTCGTTTTTTTTCTTATAAATTTTTTGCCAACGTGAACAATCTATGGAAAACTCATCAATCACAAAAAGGTTAGTTACACAAAATTTTTTTTTAAAATTTTTATTTGAATTTAAACTGAAATCACCTAAATACTGAGTTATTTAAAATAAACTCCGAAGAAATACTAAATTTGAACTCATTTAAATTAAGGGTACCTTTATGTAATATAAGCGATTGTGAAGGCGTTTTTTGAAAGAATACTAAAAAAAAAAAAAATTCAGAGATATTGATACATATAAAGCTTTTTAATTGATTTCAACAATTATTAAAGTACATAAAAGACAATTTTTTTGTTGTGACGTCATTTGCGTGTACGTGACGTGTACGAGGACCATTTTGCTTGCAGAATAACATGATCTGTAATCATAACTGCGTGAAGTTAAATTCGTAAATCCGAAAATAACTTAGCAAAGGACACAGACCATTATTTCTTCTTTGTACAAAGTTAAATTCGTACTTTTTGCGAAGTAGTAAAATTACAACGGTACACAGAAAAAACCCCCTATCCTGTTCTGATAAAAAAATCTCTTTTTTTGATAATAGCAATTTTCTCTTTTTCAAATACAATTTCTTTCAATTAGAATAAATTTTCACATATTCGAAGAAATATTTCTTCACTTGTCGGAAATGAAAATATTTCAAGTCTCTAATAATGATAAGTATTTTTCTCGCACTCTTATGTGGCGTCCGTGGCGTAGTTGGTTACAGTGCGTGGCCGCTACGTCAACGAACTTTGGAGACCCAGGTTCGAACCCCAGCAGCGACAGAAAACTATTTCAATTAAAATAATTTTTCTGTACGGCCGCACCCGCTCTGCAGACAATGGCAAACCTCAGAAAGTAATCAAAATGCCATGTAAAGCTTCTTGAGAATAAGAACATTCCGTTCATCGCCGTTCGGAGTCGGAGTTAAGCCTGTAGGTCCATTTCTCGCTCAATTGTGTACAAACTTAATAACACGCACAACACAATTGATCATAAGAAGCTAGGTCAAAGTCCTTTCAAGGGCTGAAATGGCCAGTTATTTATTTTTTATTTTTTTTTTTTATTTTTCTCGCACTAAAAAATTCTCATTTATAGATAAAAATTTCTAGAAAATGGGAAGCTTTCTCTATGTAGATAAACAATTCATTTCTTCAATAAAAACAATTCCTTTCTCAAAAATAAAAGTCTTTTTCTCTAAGAATGATATATTTTTCTTATATTTCTCTTTTTCATAGAAGCTTTTTACCATTTTTAAGGAAGTTTTGGCATCACATTTAGAGAAAAGCATTTTCTGGAGAAAAATGGTATAGAGTTTGCTCTAAAAATGGGAAAAATGCTCTAATATAGAGGTGTTTTTTCTGAGTATAGAACGTGTCTAAACAAACAGGAATTAATATGCAAAATATCTAGTCATCAAAAAACAAAAAAAAAAAAAATTCTTAGTAAAAATGTCGCTACTGTATATTTGGACTAGGGAACAAGAGGGATGTATAAAAAAGGTCCACACCAAATTTCAAGTTAATCAGTCCATTACAACTTGAGATATCATGTTAAACGTGTTGGGAAAGGATTCGAGAAAAACGCGTTTAAAGATTTGAGCAAAATTACAGGCAGTCAAAGCTATATAAACGAGCTCAGTACTTACATTTCGTTAATAGGCGATATAAAATATAAAACAATGACCTGATGGATTTTTCCCCAGGTAGTCAGAGAACGTCAGTCGCCTATTGTTCGATTCGCTCCGGTTTACTCGCTTTTGACTAAAATAACTATAACTCCGCAAATAATTGAAATTTTAAAAATTTCTCTCAAGGATATATTTTTAAAGGTCAAATCTTCGAAAATATGCAAAAATACATAGATTGTTTTCAAAATATTAAACTAGAATACCCCCCTTAATATGCTTAGCAAGCAAAAGAGAGTGACATGGGGCAACTCTTTAGCAATTTACTCAAAAAGGGGGAAAATCGGGGAGAACCAGAGAACACCAATATAAAAACAAGACAACTCGTCTTTCATTTAGAACAAAAATCAGCTCTGGAAAAGGTGGAAAATTTACCATAACTTCATGTCAAATTAAACAAAACACTGAAAAACTCGCACGTTTACTACAGAAATATTTTGTAAAAAATTGCAAATTGACACATTTTTAACACATAACACAAAGAAAATACCTTGCTTTTGTATTTCCATTCTTTTAAAATGGTTTTTTTAGTTTTAGTTTTTTTTCGCAATTTTTCACTAAATATCGTTATCGAACCGGCTTATGGCTTTGCATTAATAATGCTTATAAGTACTCTCATTTCAAGTGATTCTATTAATGAATAACTTCTACTATAACAAAAACAAAAAAAAACAGTTATCGAACAATAGTGATATAATTTTTATTTGGCACTGGTATCGCCGTTGGTCGAAATTCGACCATTTAATTTTTTTTTTTTGTAACCGAACTCATACCATTCTGAGTTTCCATGTAAAAAAAAAAATAAATAACTGGCCATTTCAGCCCTTGAAAGGACTTTGACCTAGCTTCTTATGATCAATTGTTTCCATGTTCTGTGACTTTTACTTTGAAAGCTATTCGATATCAAAAATTTAGTTTATATATGTAGAGCCACACCCCTTTGTCCAATACCCGTTCCAGTACCCTAATTCCCATATTCTACTTTCTAGTAGAAGTATATCACCAAGTGGGAACTCCATATTGAGTTTCATTGTTATACGGCATTTACTTACAAAGCTATTATTCGATATAAAAACTTTGAATTATATGGGTAGTGCCACACCCCCTTGTCTAATTCTAGTTAAATTTTTCCAGTCGAATAACACTTTCAACGCCCATAAAATGTAACCAGTGGAATGGTTCGTGTGATTTGAGGTTGAATATCGATTTAAGAGACTGTGTGTCCTATAATTCTAAAGCTATTCGATATCGCAAATTTGGGTTGTATGAGATGTGCCACGCCCATCAAAGATATTTGGTGCACTCTCTCTTCCTACTCTTATCGATTAAAAAAAACATCAAAATCAGTTGAGAAACACGGGAGAAAATGTTTCTTAACTCTTCTGCCTACGCCTATTTATATATAGATTAGGAGACCAAGTTTGCATCATTGATTTTTAATATTATTCACATTGATTTCTTTAATTTTGTCATGAAGGGAACCACTGTGCATTGGATAGGTAATTGATGCACCTTTCCAACGATATATCATTCATATGTGCACACTTAAGATTTTGGCCAAAGAAAATTTTTGAAGAAGTATTGAAATGAAGGCAAATGGTACTGAAAAAAATCCCTCTATCTGAAATACAAACTTTGAATGCTATGTACACCAGTGATCAGGTAATTGATGCACCTTTCCAACGATATATCATTCATACTTGTATGTGCACACTCAAGATTTTGGCCAAAGAAAATTTTAGAAAAGTATTGAAATATAGGCAAATGCTAGTTTTGTTTTTAGTTTTGAAGCAAGGATTTCGGGTGTAATACCTATTCAGTCAAGTCTACCTTGGTTCGAAATGGGGTTATGGATTAGAGGGAGGGAAGGGGCAATCAAGTGAAACATGTGTAGGCTGTACTAAGCGTGGTAGAAAGCCGTAAAACATATGAATTTGAATCTAAGGGAAGTGTTATGCCTTTACCTCAGTCAATTCAAATTATAAGACAGACTCATCCATAAACTTCTCTTCCACCAACTACGACTTTAAGTCGTAAATATTGGTGCGTTTTCAATTTCAGTTGATTAGAAATGAAAGAAAATTGCAAAATGCGAAAGGTTAAAGCGTAGGACCATGGCTAGGCCAGTATTCAAACCCGGGACCTCTGGGGTGGCAGTCAAGTATGCTACCTACATGATTACCGAGGCTAGCAAAATCCGTTGTTGTGCCACAAAACATTGATGTGCGCGAACTGATAGTGTTTGATCGTCATGTGACAAACCGTGGAATCGAGGCATCCCTTGGTCATTACTTCCACCAGCTCAGATATAATTTCAAAATTAATTTTTATCAGCAACAATTCCAATTCATCTTAAGCTGGAATAAACAAAAAAAAAATTGAATTTTTCAAAATGGGTGTGTTTCATCTTCAAAGTAATAAGGTTGGTGTCAAAACATAGCTAGACATAATTTGATTTATGTAGCTTAATCAAATTTGAGTCGTGAGCTCGAATTAAGACAAGGGTCGTTCAAGGTCAGCTGATAAGATCTCTTAATTACAAAACGTTAAAAAAGCTTAAAAAAGCACACAAATTTTTTATTTTTCGGTTAAAAATGCAGTTTATTTTTCGTCTGTCATCGTTTGACCTACAGACAATGGGCAACGCCTAGAATTAGTTTTAGAAAAAAAAAAACAAAACGCAAAAATAGGTGAGTGTGGAAATTGGGCACTGTACAATAAACAAAGTACCATTTGATGAAAAAAAAAATATAAATAATAATTAAACAAAAGCTTGTAAATCAGTTGGAAAATGAAATAAAACAATAAAAACTACATAGCTATAAATGCGGCTGTCTGATTTTTTTTTTTAAGTAGTCTCTAAGTTTTTTTGAGAATTTTTGCAATTTATTTTTGTAACATCGTCTTAAACAAAGGGAAAATTTGTAATTAATAAATTTTGTTAATTTGAAGATCAAAGGGGGTGAAATGGCCTGAAACGTGTTTGAATATCTTTAAAAGAATGAGGAATGTTCGAATTTTAAAATTTTAATTAAAACTGAGGAATCTTTTTTAACATTGGCTCTATACACTCAGAAATGCACAGGTTTATAGGTTTTTCTCAACAGAAATGTCACTACCGAAAACTACTCTGGAGTCCAAAACTGAAAAGAAATTGAGGAGGTTATGATGTTGGATCAACATGAAGATTTAAAATATTTCTGCAGTTTTTTTTTTGTCTGGAAATGGTGTATTAATAGTCACCAAAGAATCGACAGCCTGACAGATTTATTCCGGGAAGACTACATGAAGGAATCATGACGGAGCAAACCCCTGATATAAAGTTTGTTATTTTCCTTTTCTTGCAATTTTTGTTGTCAATATTGTTTTTTTTTATGCCGATTGTACTGTACAGCACGGAATAACAATTTATCTCTTATTAAACAAAGACATTGTAAAAGAGCATAAAAGAGTAATAATCGATAATGATAAGCAAGAATGCAGAGGGATACAAAACGAAAAATAAGAAGCAGAGAATCGTTATAATTGAAAAATAAACAAACGCTTAAGTTAAATATTTACAATAACATTACTAAAGAAATGAAAAATTAAAAAACCGAGGGTGGATGATAAAGAGCAAGACTGGCAACAGCAACAATAGCAACACCGAATAGCAACACCGAACAGCAACAGCATCGATGAGAGCACTTCTTAAGAAAAACTCTTGACAGTGCAACATTGGAATAAATATAAACATACAAATAGAGCATAAAATAAACTATCACTAGTTAGTTAGTTCATTTATGTGTGTGCGTCTAACAGGGGCGGTGTAAGAAGAGGCTGTGCCTTCAAGATTAATCAGGCCGCAAGTGTTTCTACTTTATTAATCTTCATGATGTTTTTGTAAGCGCTCGAATACTTTTGAAATTTGTAATCAATTAACAAAAACAAAAAAAGCAGAGAAAACTAAATAAAGCAAAGAGAAAAAAAAAAAAATGTAAGATAAATAAATAAACGATGTGGAAATTATTGCCTGGAGGGGCGAATATTACAAAAAAAAAAGTAATGCTAAAATATATTGAGGCAGGGCAGGCCCAAGCATTGTTGATAAATTCTATGCTACATAGATATGTACAAGTGTAGTATCTTCATTAATATTATGTATATCACAGAAGTTTATTGGAAAAGTTTTAAGACTGCACAATTTTGTGATAAACAAGCAATGATTGTTTGTAATATACATACCATTTTACAGTTAATATAATTGTAGGATGAATTTTAAAAATTTCTATTGCTAAACTTTGCATCATTTATTATTAGAAAATTAAATTTTAATAAAAGTAAGAGACAGTTGTGTATATAAAGAGTGTATTTAAGAGTTTCCATTTTTCAATAAAAATTAAACTGTCATAGAGATTCTCAAGGCACCTTTATATTCCCAAAAATAATCCATGTTTAGTGCGCACTTTATGGCCCATTGGAACCATTGGTCCTTACTTCTTCAAAATAGAGCCAGTTCGGCGAGAGCGTTACCGAGAGCTATGATTGTCAATTATTTCGTGTCCCAATTGAATGGAATGTTTATTAAAGACATGTTTTTTCAACTTCCAACTGTTTTCCGCATCAAATAAATGACTTCCTGAGGAAACATTTGGCGAACACATTATTTCTCTAAATGCAACAGTCAATTGGTCGCCAATTTTATGAATCGGAAGATTATGGGCTCAAAACCCATCCGACACAAAATATTTTTTTCAATAGAGACTAATTTTTCTGATGGGTCCTTACCCCTCTGCAAATAGTGACGTATCTCAGAGAGTAAATGATCCCATTCCCAGTTTTAAATGGTCACATGACACATCTCATTTGACATTGAGAAGTCCTTAGTGCCTGTATTCAATTCTCAATTACATTTGTTCGGCCATCGTCGATAGACACTGATGACATCTACCGTACACAGTAAGTAGACATCGGAGTAGGTGTTCTGCTTACGGGGCAAAATAAAACACAGACGAAAACAAAAAAAAAAGCAAATGACGCTTCAAATTGTTTTAACAATAATTGCATCATATGAATGGATAAATGTTTGTTTTTTTTTTTAGTTTTTTCTCAAAAAATCAAAAATACAACCTTTTTTTGGGGCTTTGGTTTTGAAAAAACTGAGAAAATTAAATGTCAAGGAATTCAGTTTTAATTTTCAGGAAAAATTCTTTAATGACTTCAACCATGGAAAAGTTAAATCCCTTTGAAGGTAAACAACATTTTTATGGACATTGAAACAGCAGACATTACTAATTGAATTTGATCTTAAAAAATTATTTCTGACTCATTCGAACGTAATGCACTACAAAGTTAGTGATTTATCTATGGCTACTTATATTTCGGGATCTGGCTTTCCCGTCATTGCAGTCAACTGACGTTTCTATTGGAAAGTTTGACATGTCTTAGCTTTTACGTACTCACAACGTTTTGGTTTACGTGCGCTTATTGTGTTGTTTACAGTGCGTTTAAAACTATTTAAGCTGGAATTAACACGTGAACAATTTCGTGCGATTATTTTTTATAACTGTACAACGACGTGAATATCTCAATAAGAGTGCATCGATGAATTTGACTTTTGGCGATGAAGCATCATTGTTCATCTGTGAAACAGAGAATTCAATAGGGGCCGTTGTTCTTGTGTCTGTTGTTGTGCCACAAAACATTTATGATGTGCGTGAACTGATAATAATTGACCATAGGCGTCCGCAGAAATTGTTCAAGGGGGGGATGGGGCAAATGTATGCATTGGTGTGCACGTATATGAAAATGATGATATGAAAATGTAACACTAACACATAGGAAATAAAAATATGTATAATTTTTCCAGTCCAGGAAAAGGGGGACAAGTGTCCCCTGTGAACGCTCTTGTGCTTGACCATCATATGACAATCGAGATATTGTGGCATCCTTGGGTATTATTTCCACCAGCAAACATATCATTTTACATGAACACATAGATGTGAAAAAGATTTGTTCACGTTGGATTTGGAAAGATTTATTCACATAATTTGACAATCGTTCAAAACAAGGCTCGTGTCGATTATCTAAAAGACGACTATAAGATCGAAACGGGTGACGGTGAATCATAGATCTATGCATATGAGACTTAAAGTAAGCAGCATTAACCTGTATGGGTCTATCAAAATGAACCAAATCCAACAAAAGTTGTTGGACCTCAAAGCACTGAGAAGCAAATGGATGCCTGTTTCTATAAAAAAACTAGCCACTTGAGCTCCTACACACACATTAGCTCCAACATAGGCGTTTTTGAGGACTCAAAACAAAGTCTGAGTCTGAGTTTTTGAGGACAAAAAGAAGTCGTTGATGCATTAAAAAACCATGTTTTGTAGGTGTCTCAAGCGAAATGGGATAAATATTTTGACAAATGGTTCGAACGCATGCAAAAATGCACTAAACCTAAAGATGAAACATGGAAAAAAGCTATATTTAATGAAACAAAAAACGATAAATTCCCGAAATATATGTAGCAACTTTCTAGCCATTTATTTAAACATGAAAACTTTTTCTAACTCATTTGGATAAAGTTCAAATGAAATTCACTTGCAAGTTTATGAAAAATCCAACATTAACATATTATGACCTAGAAAAAGTACTTTTTACCTCTGCAAAAAAAAAAAAACTAACCTTGAAAACAAACCAATTTGATCATGCCCCACGGTGGGTCTTCGACTGACGCACCTCATTTAAATTCTCTAAATTGCCGAAGTACGTTTAAAAATATCATCTTATTATTGTTGTTGTTGTGCACTTTCAACATCTTTATGAAATCACCTTTGATAATGCTATCGTACGTTTGTTCGTTAACTTTCTGTTTCAATGAGTCACCCGCTTTGAGTTGGTTTTGTTATGATTTGTAATTGCTTGCGACCTACAGCTGTGTGAAAAAGAAAAATGTAGTGCATCAGAAAATATTAAAAAGTTCAATTAAACAAAGTCGGCAGGATTTTCAGAAGGAAAAAATTGTCTGATATGGCAACATTGTATCAATATTTATTCAGTGCAATTGTACTGTTGTCCCTTTGTAATGTGTTATAGGATTTCCCATTCATTTTTAAATCGTTTTCACCCATTTTTTACAATTGGTTCTTACTGTTGGGCAACAATTTCCAGTATACATTTATAATATTTTTGTAATTAAGGCAGTGTCACTATTATTATATTTTACAGGAAACTTTCGAATGCTGGCCAACAGTAAAAACCAATTGTAAAATACTTCGTTATTGGAAGTATTGGGATGAAAGCAATGCCATTATTTTGCTCACAACTGTATTAAATTGCATTTAGTTTTGTCTTCTTTGAAAAAATTCTCTACATCTCTGCAAAAATATATTTGCTTTTATTGGCTTTCCCTGTTTGTGAAAAAATTTTCATATTTTATTCAAAATTCTATTGTTTTTACAAAGAAATAAGTGCACTTCTTACATTTTTGTACTTTATTTATTAATCATCTCTTGACCTTTTTTGCTTGAAACCACTTTTTGATTTTAATAATCTTCATTTCCAAAGAATAATTTTGGAATTGTCGCTTTTCTGGTTTTATTTCAAATGAATATCTTAAAAGTTTTTTAAATTTTTTTTTTTACTTTTTTGTACTTTTTATACTTTTTGTATTTTTTTTTACTTTTACTTTTTACTTTTTTTTACTTACTTTTTACTCGTTGCCTTATTTTCAGTTATTCTAATAGTGTTTTTTTAATATATCGAATTGGAACTCTAGTAAATTTATTTAAGCTTGAAAACAAAAACCACAAAAACACAATCATGGTCATGTGTTCCAAAAAACATAAACATTCAAAGCAATAAAACAATAAAACCGCAAAATTAATAGATAGAAGATAATTAAATTAGTATATAAAGGAAATAATGTGTTTCTGCCCAGAATTTTAAATAAAAATATCAACGCTCTGCCGATCGTTCAACTGGTGCCTATGACTACGTCATTTTTATCTATTGACAAAATCTTACAAAAAAAAAAAAAAAAACACGCATGAAAATTCAATCGCTAAATGGCTTCAAACTGGGCGCACGAGAAAATAATTCATCGACAATGTCTCTAGCAATGGACAAAAAATTCGAAAATTAATAAAAAATTCACAAATATTGCCTACAACCACACGCCTTCACCGTTTATATTGCCTCGTGTAAAAGCATGAACAACGCAAAGTGGGTGTAGAAATTGACGAGAGCAAGAAGGGACAAGATGGTTCCGTATTGTGTTGCTTTTTTTTTCTTATATTTGAATATAAATTGAGTAACTAGCCGGTGTCACTGCCCTCTGCTTGAAAGCAGTTTTAAATTAGCAGCAAAATATTTCTGTATTGTTTGTGTGTAACTCGAGAGTTTCAGGCTAGAATTTAATCTAAGGGTGGAGACAGTTTACTTACAATTAAATAGACGCATTTACAAGTAGACAAGTTAACTTGAATTGACTAATTTTTAATAATTTTAGCCATTCATGACGAATTTAAACTTATTCTTGAAACCTTTGGTTTACATGATTCCTAAGTCTCCAAAGACAATTCCAACTTTTTTCTTAAACTTGTTCTCACGCATTTGTTTTCTTAATTTTCGTAGCATTTCTCAGGCTTACAGTCGTTAGATTATTTCTCAAGTATTCGACACACTGTTCACACCTACAAACATATACTTGCTACACTCAAAATATGTTCCTATTACTTCGCATTAACTTCGATAATAGTCCTGAACGATTTTCCGACGATCGGCAAAATTTTCTAATCTCGTGAATTCAATTTTGATAAGGCTTTGTCAAGGAAATAAGTTACCAAAAAATCATATTCAAGAATTTGAAAAAAATTGAGGACATTTAGGATGATCTGATCATCATAAATGTAATTTATCTAATCGATACAATTATTTTTTAGATATTTTTTTAACCCTAGATAGGTAACCTTACTTGCAATACATATTAAAAATATGTATATAATCTACGTCGATTCGACTTTTCTAGGGTTTCTAGGGTTAATAACGAAAAGTTTCTGGAAAGCTCGAAAAATTCTGTTCATTCATAAAAAAAAAAAAAAACAAAAAATGGTCAAAACTTTTATCCTTTAAAAAAGTATTTTAAAGGATAAACGGCATAATGTTTTGTCAAGCTTAAAATTAAAAAAGCTTTAAGCATAAGTCAGTAAATTTAAACGGTTAAAACAGGCTAAAGAAGGTTAAAAAGGTATTTGAGGTAAGTAAAAAAAGCTTGAAGCATTTATAAAAAACTGAGAGAAAACTGAAAAAATTAAGAAATGTAGAGTTAAGTTGGTAAAAAGTAAAAAATGTAAAATTCAAAACAAGGTAAAGTTAAAAAATTAAAAATATGATATAAAAAATATTAAAATAAGAAAAAAAATGAAAAAATAATAAAAAAATAATAAAAAAAAATAAACAAATAATAAAAAAAAATAAAAAAAAATAAAAAAAATAAAAAAAAAAATAAAAAAAAATAAAAAAAAAAATAAAAAAAAATAAAAAAAAAATAAAAAAAAAAATAAAAAAGTAGATAAGAACTCAGTTACAAAAATTCAAGCGTTCTCTGCCAAAAATAAATTCCGGGTAACTTTCTCGGCATATTGGCAGTATATGTAGAACCTAAGTAGCTTGAGTGGATCACAGTGTAAAGTCATACAAAGGCTACTGATGAGTTGGTGTAGCGGCCAATGAAACAGTCTGTATAGTCAAGCTGTGTGATTTGCTCTATACAGAGCCGTTGTTGTTGTTGTTGCCTTCTTTGTTCTTCATGTTGTCTTGTTGTCAACATGCTTGGCCTAGAGCTCGAAAAATGTATTTTCAATAAAAAAAGGCCGTATACAAATATTAAGATTAAAAAAATAAAAAAAAAAAATAAAAAAAAATAAAAAAAAAAATAAAAAAAAATAAAAAAAAAAATAAAAAAAAAATAAAAAAAAAATAAAAAAAAAATAAAAAAAAATAAAAAAAAATAAAAAAAAAAATAAA
This sequence comes from Pherbina coryleti, assembly GCA_943735915.1. Classification (NCBI taxonomy): domain Eukaryota; kingdom Metazoa; phylum Arthropoda; class Insecta; order Diptera; family Sciomyzidae; genus Pherbina; species Pherbina coryleti. The sequence continues at coordinate 159,820,211 of OX030950.1, read as the reverse complement.
AAAAAAGAAAAATAGAAACAAAAATAAAAAAAATAACAAACAATATTTAAAAAAAAAATTAAAAATTAAAAAGAATATTAAAAACAAAAAAAAAATAGAAAATAAAAGCTTTTGATAAAAACTAAAAAATAAAACTAAAAAACTTAAAAGTTACAAAAAAATAAAAAAAAAATAAATAATAAAAATGGGAACAAAAATATGCAAATAAACATGCAAAATTAAAACTATAAAAAAATACTGAAAAAAGTAAAAATATAAACTATAGAAAACCGAATTCTAAATATTATCAAAAATTACAAAAAAAAAAAATTTTAAAATTCAACAAAAAAATAAGAATTTCAAATATGTATAAAAAATAAAAAAAAATAAAAACTAAAAAAAATGAAAAACTAAAAAAGCAAAGGCAAAATATAATAGATATAAAAATTAAAAATAAATTCCAAATAAACATGCAAAATGTAAACTAAAAATAATTAAAAATAAAAAAATATAAAAAATTTGTAAAGGAATTAAAATTATAAAACAATTGTAAATTAAATGCTAAAAGATTTAGCAAAATAAAAATAATAAAAATCTAGAATAAAGAAAAAAAAATAAAAACAGAAAGAGATTGAAATTAAGTAGAATAAAAAACACAGAAAGACAAACACAATAAAATGAATATAGGAAAAGTACCTTTAAAGGGATAACTAAACCAATTTGTTAAAAAAAGTAAAAATTAAATAGTTAAACGTAAAATACAATAAAATATACAAAAATATAAAAAAAATTTAAATAATAACAGTAAAACCTAAAAGAATAAAAATTTTTAAAAAAAATAAAATTAAAAAAGAAAAAATTAAAAGAAGAGCAAAAGTTAAGAGTGTAAAAATACAAAAATAATAAATTAACATTTAAGTAAAATTAAAAAATTAAAATCCGGTTAAGCAAAAATTAAATAGTTTTAAGTAATATTTCTAGAAATAAAGATTTACTAACAAAAAGTTAAAATAAAAATAAAACTAGTAAGAAATGATCTTCGACTGGGCCGAAGTTAAAATACATCCACGGCCGAACCAAACTATATTCAAAGTTTTAAGCAGCCAATAAAATGTTTTGTATGGGAGGTAAGCGTGGTTTTCTTCCGATTTCGTTGAAATTCATAATCAAAGTACATTTTAAATATTAAAGCTCATATTCAATAATAAGTCCATTTATTAATTTTTGTGGAATTCTAAGAGATGTTACCGTTTTGATAAAGTCACTTTGTGTGGGTGGTAGGCGTGGCTTTCATCCGATTTGGCTCTTTTCGATCTTGATATGTAGTTTTTAGATACAAGCTTAAATATGGGCTTTCGTGATGATAGCTTGAAAATTACGGCTATAATCGTGATCACAGACACACAGACGGACAGTTAGACAGACCGACATGGCTAAATCGACTTAGATGGTGATGCTGATCAAGAATATAATACCTACCACGCCTCCTTATCGGCGTTACAAAATAAATATAGCCTTTCTACGTTTTTTAAACGTGGGGTACAAAAAAAAACAATTTTTGAACAAAAAAATTAAAATAAAAATTTACAAATATTTGGAATAAAGTAAAAAAATTATTAAAAGTTAATTAAATTGGATGAAAATAAAAATATATGAAAAATAAAAAAAAAAAAATTAAATTATTCAAAAATTGTAATAAATTGAAAATTTTTGTAACGTTTTGTTTACTTGTTTAAAAAATAACATGTTAAAAAGGATAAGAAAATAAAAATTTAGAGGTAAAACAAATACAGAAAAGTAAATACAGCAAAAATAAAAAAAAAAAAAATGTGAAAATGAAAAGCTTTCAATTATAACAAATAAAATAACAAAATAAAAAAAAAAAACAAAAAAAAAAAAAACAAAAAAAAAAAAAACAAAAAAAAAAAAACAAAAAAAAAAAACAAAAAAAAAAAAAACAAAAAAAAAAAAAGGAAAATGACGAACAAGTAAAAAAAAAAAATTATAAATAATTGCTATTATTATAATTGCTATTGGTATTTATAAATAATTGCTTATTGCTAAAACAAAAAAGTTAAAACTAAATAGTAACATAACTTAAACTAAATGTAGTAAAGTAAAAATATAAAAAATTTAAAAACCAAAAATCAAAACAAGAAAAATAAAAAATTAAAAACTTCCCAATGAAAACTTGGACGCTGCCAGATTCCGAAATATAAGTAGCAGCCTACGTTATTAATAATTAATTAAAGAAGCTCAAATGCAAATAAAACACAAATTGGCGCAAAAAAAAAAAACCACACAAAAGTCCAAAGTTTATAAAATTAATATAGGAGCAAACAGAAAATCTGAAAACAAATCAACAATAAAAAATAAAAAATTTTTGAGTGTCATAGAGTGCCATAACAATTGGTCAAATTCGGATGAATTTCGTGCTGCTGTGTTAAACAAAATGACAGAAAAATTCTAGAGCAAACTAGATACGAAGTGACCACTTTAGTTATACTCTGTCGGATTTGTAAAAAATGCTTCTTGTTTATTTTTTTTTTATATGAAACATTTAATGGACTAATTTTAAATTGAAGCACACATAGACAAAAGTTCACGTTACTTAAACGGCCTATTTTTTTAAGGAACTTAAAATGTTTGGATCCGTTTCTACCTTGCTTCCTTCAAGTAGTTCACATCCGTTTAGAAGATCTTATCTACGCAACCGTATCACATTTTCTGAGATATGTTTCCGGTGACAGACACAATTTACACGCCTAAAAGCATGCACGCAAACTTTTTACAAACCATTCCACCAACGTCGAAGAATATTTTTCGGTTATTATGAATCTAGATTTGTTGCCTATTTTTAAGTGTTTTTCTGTGTTTGAGCTGTGCGCTTTTCACACGCTATGCGGATGCAATTAAAAGAAGACAGACTCGTAAACGTTTTAACGAAAAAGAGTTGCCAACAAAAGAAACACTTTACTAAAGAGGTTAAACTGCCATGGTGCTCAAAGAAACCCGTATTAACCCTTACGCTGCCGTTTTTTTTTTCTTTTCTAAATGTATAGTTTATACTATACTAAGGCACCCATCCTGTCCGGTGAACGGGCATACTTCCAATTGATCAAAAACCTGATCAGGCCGGCAGTGTAAGGCTTAATAAAATAGACATTTTTTTAAGTTTTGATCCAAGGATTTCAGGTGATATGCGTAAATAGGCATTCAAGTCTGCCTTGGTTTGAAATGGGATATTATACATAATAGTGGGAAAAGAAGGGGCAACCAACTGACACTTGTGTAGAATGTTTTATGCGTGTCGGGAAGCCGTAGAAACATGTGAATTAGAATCTTAGGCAAGTGACTTTACTCGGTCAATTTTAATTATAGTTATAAGTCAATTCTAGTTAGAATTCAGTCAATTCAGTTCTAGTTATAATACAATCCACGAACTGCTCTAAAACTCCTACACCATCAATTATAACTTTTAAGTTGTAAATATTGATTTTCAATTTCAGTTAATTTGAAATGAGGAAAGAAATACAGCAAGTTTAAAGCGGAAGACCATAGCCTGGCCAGGATTTGAACCCGGGGCCCCTGGGGTGACAGTCAAACGCGCTACCGCTATCTTTACTATCGAGGCCTATTTAGGAGATACTCTCAATTTTTACTCAGTGACAATTTTTTCTATCGATTAACTCATTATCTTTGACTCATAATTTGCAAAACAGTTTATTTTAATCATTTAACCCTTTTTCAACCTAGTGGGATCATGGTGACCCGATCTGCTTTAAAAATTTTTTTTTGTTTTTTTCGAGTAGTCTTTTTTCATCTCTTTTCTGGTTTTTTTGTTCCTTCTGGGATTGTTACGATAACAAAGTTGGTATAAACATTAATAATTTTCAAAATTTATCAAAAAATTTCATTATTGACTGCAACATTATTAGATTTTGATCAATCAGAGAGATTTTTGGGGTTCCTGTTTGCAAAATTTAAGTTAAAATTTGAACATTCTTAAATCCAATTTGGCTATTTCAAATTTTTACCAAAAATTGGTGCGCTAACTTCCAAGTAACAAGTCTGATAAAAAAAACATTAATTAAAAAAGAATATGCAGTTTGCTTTATCATAGAAACACCCGAAGACAACGTGATTTATCCTTGTCCTTATTTTAATCCGTATCTTTCTTTATTTGTCCTTAAACTTTTCCTAAATCTTATTCTTATTGTTATATTTGTCCTAATTCTTGTCCTAGTCCTTGTTCTAATTCGTGTCGTAGTCCTTGTCTTAATCTTTGTCTAAATTCTTGTAATAATCCTTCGAATTCCTTTCATAATCCTTGTCTAACTTCTTTTCCTAATCCTTGTCCCTATCTTTCTTCAAATTCTTCTAAACGTTGTCCAAATCCTTGTTCCAATCCTTGTCCTACTGCTCATCCTAAACCTGGTTTTAATTCTAGTCTTATTCGTTGTCCTTGCCCAAATTCTTATTTTTTCTAATCCTGATTCAAAACCGGTGCTCATCCATTTTCTAATTTTTTTTAAACTTGTCAAAATTTTATTTTGCTTTTAATTTGATTTTGATTTGATTTTGATTTTGATTTTGATTTTGATTTTGATTTTGATTTTGATTTTGATTTTGATTTTGATTTTGATTTTGATTTTGATTTTGATTTTAATTTTGATTTCGATTTGATTTTGATTTTGATTTTGATATTGATTTCGGTTTTGATTTTGATATTGATTTTAAGTTTGATTTTGATTTTGATTTTGATTTTGATTTTGATTTTGATTTTGATTTTGATTTTGATTTTGATTTTGCTTTTGATTTTGATTTTGATTTTAATTTTAATTTTGATTTTGATTTGGATTTGGATTTGGATTTGGATTTGCATTTTGATTTGATTCTTGATTTTGATTTCTATTTTGATTTTTTATTTTGAGTTTCATTATGATTTTGATTTTGATTTTGATTTTGATTTGTATTTTTATTTTGAGTTCGAGTTTGATTTTGATTTGATGTTGATTTTGATTTTGATTTTGATTTTTGATTTTAATTTTGATTTTGATTAAATTTTGATTTTGATTTTAAGTTTGCTTTTAATTTGATTCTGATTTTGATTTTATGTTTGCTTTTGATTTGATTGTGATTTTGACATTGATTTTGATTTTGACATTGATTTTGATTTTGATTTTGATTTTGATTTCGATTTCGATTTCGATTTCTATTTCGATTTCGATTTTGATTTTAATTTTGATTTTGATTTTAATTTTGATTTTGATTAAATTTTGATTTTAATTTTGATTTTGATTTCAAGTTTGCTTTTAATTTGATTCTGATTTTGATTTTGTTTGCTTTTGATTTGATTGTGATTTTGACATTGATTTTGATTTTGATTTCGATTTCGATTTCGATTTCGATTTCGATTTTGATTTTGATTTTGATTTTGATTTTTAATTTTGATTTTGATTAAATTTTGATTTTGATTTTGATTTTAAGTTAGCTTTTAATTTGATTCTGATTTTGATTTTGTTTGCTTTTGATTTGATTGTGATTTTGATTTTGATTTTGATTTTGATTTTGATTTTGACATTGATTTTGATTTTGTTTTTGATTTTGATTTTGATTTTATTTGAAAGTTTGTCACGTCAAAAGTTTCCATAAGGTTTCAAGCTTTTCATAATATTTGGTATATTTTTTAAAAGTATCGTATTTTCCACCTCACATTCAGCAAAATGATGCTAATTCCCTTATGTTAACCCTATGATATAACCCTTTCATCCCTTTAGGCAAATACAATGATTTAATTTCCCTGAAAAAAATGTTACTTACTTACTTATCTGGCGCTTACAACCGTAAAAACCGAAAAAAACCGAAAAAAATGTAGTTTCATAAAAAAGGTTGAAACTCATATTTTGTTGAAAAATAGTGATTTTACTTAAGAAAAGAAGCGAGTAAAAATATCCACATCCCCAATAGCGATTTTTTAAATTAGCCCAAAAGTGCACACATAATAACAAATAATAATTTTTAAATATACATATGTGACCCGGTCTACGAAAAGGGACCTTCGGTGTAAAAACAAGTTTTCGAGAAACAGCTGTTTGTAAACGTTTAATTGTCGCACACTGAATGGCGTGCTCTTTTTTTGGAAAATTCCTGACAAACTTCTTTACGAGTTGGAAACTTCTGCTTTGCGCCATTAGAAAGAGCACACATTAGTCTATCCGAATCGCCAAAAAAGTGAAAAATGATATTTTCACACCGAAGGTCCCTTTTCGTAGACCGGGTCACATATCATGATTCAACTCATTACTTTCATTAACAAAATATTAAATTTAACCCTTGACAAAAGTATGACTCTCCTAAAAGTGCTAAAAGATGGCAACTTTTATTTGTTGAAAAACATTGATTTTGAGAGAATGAGAAGCGACGAATAAGCGGCACTTCTTTGAATAAGCTCAAAAGCGAACAACGAACTTTTTAAATGTGTAACGGTTTGAGTTTGAGTCAGAGCAGAGTGTAGAGCAGCAGAGTGTGGAGCAGATGGGCTTGTCAGGGCCAACCGTTAAATGGCAACATTATTTTAAATGGACGTGAAAAATCAATTTAATACCGTAGCAAAAATACAAAATGAGCGTGTTTAAGCTTATTTTCTCAATTGTTTTTTTGTTTTTGTTTTTGTTTCGGCGCAGCTTTTCTTTGTATTGTAAGGTTGTATTTTTTTCGTCTCTATTTGAAACCATTTTTAAAATTGGTGGTCGTCATGCTTAATTGCCAATTAAACGTTTAACCGATTGAAGATAGATAAGATAGATAGAAATTGTGCCGAAACTTTAAAAAAGAGATCAACTTAAAAGACAGTTTATAACGGGTGTATCAGCAAGAGATGTAGAAGATGTTTTAGGAATAAAACGAAGAACTGTTTGGATGTTTCTTACATTTTAATTGGAATACAAAATCTTTCAAATAGTCGCCTCGGCTTAGCTTGCAAACCTCAATACTTTTTTCCAAATTATCAATCACCCTTTCGCATAATTGGGACTCTATTTTGGCGATGGCGACTACAATGTTCGCCATGAAAGTTTAAAATATTTGGCCGTTTGGTCGTTTGGCTACTCCAAAGAGCGGAAAATGGGCGCTAATGTTTTCTACATGTTCCTAGATTTTCATGCCGACAATAATAATTGGTTCAATTTTTATAACCACTCTATCATTGTCTACATAAAAATTAACTTAATGCTGTGTGTCGTATTCGAAATTTGGGGGCTATTTGGGCCCTACATTTCTCTAAATTTTCATGACAACAAAAACGATTTGTTATAAAAATTTTTCTTTCTTTGTACCACTTAATAATATTAAAACTCGTTAATATCATCAATTTTTATGACCACTCTTTTCATTGTCATACATAAAAATTAACCCAATGTCTTGTCTTGTCCTACAAACTCAGCATAAATGTTTTCCAACCAAAACGATAAAAGAAAAAACTTACTTATTGCTCCTTCGATGCTTTGAAATAGAATTCATTAAGCTCTTGATTTTGAGCATTGGCTACGGTTAAAAACCCTACCCGCGGCTTTTATAGCACCCTGTGCGTTATAAAAGGCAATAAAAGGACCCCAACGACAAAGCACAATTTCCTTTCATGGGGATGGATTATTATAGTTGTTTTTGCATTTGATGTTTTTGTTATTGTTTTTGCTTATCGGTTTTGTATAAGCAGCAAAACCAAACAACAACAACAACAACTATAATTCGAAGTCTAACAATAAAATGTAGCTTAAGGACTTTAGGCCATCACTACCAGCAGGATTTGCAGAGTTAAAAACCATACAACATCGCCGCACAGATTCAAGTATGAGTCACATTTACACACACATTTACACACTTACTCTTACATACATTTACGCACATATTTGCTTTTGAGTAAATGAGTGACCGACCGAGTAAATGCGGAAAAGCTGTCTGGTTGGTTAGGAGAGGCAATCCAGGACTAAAAACAAAACAACATAATAACCACCATCATCATCACCATCATTACCATAAAACAACAACCAATATCATTCCACAAGCTCATTGGACCTGCCTACAAAAAATATTTTGCTATTGTATGTTGCGTGCATTATGTGATTCCTGTTGTTGTTGTTGTTGTTGTTGTTGTTGTTATAGTAGTTAGTCTTGCATATTTGTCTGATGATGAATTTGTTTCTGTGAAGTTTTCGTTTCTGTTCAAATTATGAACTTATTGAAGTATTTTGAAAAAAAAAACAAAAAAAATGTTAAACTTTTTTTAAGAGTTCCCCATTTCACGTGTTCACATATGTAACATATGTTCACGTGTATTTAAGAACCTTTACAAGGTCAAGGTTCTTAAGTGGTCAAGGGTTGAATATAAATGTGAATATGAATGTGAAAATGAATGTGAAAATTAATGTGAAAATGAATGTGAAAATGAATGTAAATATGAATGTGTATATGAATATGAATATGAATATGAATATGAATGTGAATATGAATGTGAATATGAATATGAATGTGAATGTGAATATGAAAATGAATATGAATATGAATATGAATGTGTATATGAATGTGAATATGAATATGAATATGAATGCGAATGTGAATATGCATGCGAATAAGAATATGAATAAGAATATGAATATGAATATGAATATGAATATGAATATGAATATGAATATGAATATGAATATGAATATGAATATGAATATGAATATGAATATGAATATGATTATGAATATGAATATGAATATGAATATGAATATGAATATGAATATGAATATGAATATGAATATGAATATGAATATGAATATGAATATGAATATGAATATGAATGAATATGAATATGAATATGAATATGAATGTGAATAAAAATGTGAATATGAATGTGAATGTGAATGTGAATATGAATATGAATATGAATATGAATATGAATATGAATATGAATATGAATATGAATATGAATATGAATATGAATATGAATATGAATATGAATATGAATATGAATATGAATATGAATATGAATATGAATATGAATATGAATATGAATATGAATATGAATATGAATATGAATATGAATATGAATATGAATATGAATATGAATATGAATATGAATATGAATATGAATATGAATATGAATATGAATATGAATATGAATATGAATATGAATATGAATATGAATATGAATATGAATATGAATGTGAATATGAATGTGTATATGAATATGAATATGAATATGAATGTGTATATGAATATGAATATGAATATGAATATGAATATGAATATGAATATGAATATGAATATAAATATGAATATGAATATGAATATGAATATGAATATGAATATGAATATGAATATGAATATGAATATGAATATGAATATGAATATGAATATGAATATGAATATGAATATGAATATGAATATGAATATGAATATGAATATGAATATGAATATGAATATGAATATGAATATGAATATGAATATGAATATGAATATGAATATGAATATGAATATGAATATGAATATGAATATGAATATGAATTTGAATATGAATATGAATATGAATATGAATATGAATATGAATATGAATATGAATATGAATATGAATATGAATATGAATATGAATATGAATATGAATATGAATATGAATATGAATATGAATATGAATGTGAATAAAAATGTGAATATGAATGTGAATGTGAATGTGAATATGAATATGAATATGAATATGAATATGAATATGAATATGAATATGAATATGAATATGAATGTGAATGTGTATATGAATATGAATATGAATATGAACATGAATATGAATGTGAATAGGAATATAAATGAGTAGGAATAGGAATATGAATATGAATATAGATATAAATATAAATATAAATATGAATATGAATATGAATGTGAATGTGAATATGAATATGAATATGAATATGAATAGGAATATGAATATGAATATGAATATGAATATGAATATGAATATGAATATAATTATGAATATGAATATGAATATGAACATGAATATGAATATGAATATGAATGTGAATAAAAATGTGAATATGAATGTGAATGTGAATGTGAATATGAATATGAATATGAATATGAATATGAATATGAATATGAATATGAATATGAATATGAATATGAATATGAATATGAATATGAATATGAATATGAATATGAATATGAATATGAATATGAATATGAATATGAATATGAATATGAATATGAATATGAATATGAATATGAATATGAATATGAATATGAATATGAATATGAATATGAATATGAATATGAATATGAATATGAATATGAATATGAATATGAATATGAATATGAATATGAATATGAATATGAATATGAATATGAATATGAATATGAATATGAATATGAATATGAATATGAATATGAATATGAATATGAATATGAATATGAATATGAATATGAATATGAATATGAATATGAATATGAATATGAATATGAATATGAATATGAATATGAATATGAATATGAATATGAATATGAATATGAATATGAATATGAATATGAATATGAATATGAATATGAATATGAATATGAATATGAATATGAATATGAATGTGAATAAAAATGTGAATATGAATGTGAATGTGAATGTGAATATGAATATGAATATGAATATGAATATGAATATGAATATGAATATGAATGTGAATGTGTATATGAATATGAATATGAATATGAATATGAATGTGAATAGGAATATAAATGAGTAGGAATAGGAATATGAATATGAATATAGATATAAATATAAATATAAATATGAATATAATTATGAATATGAATATGAATATGAATATGAATATGAATATGAATATGAATATGAATATGAATATGAATATGAATATGAATATGAATATGAATATGAATATGAATGTGAATAAAAATGTGAATATGAATGTGAATGTGAATGTGAATATGAATATGAATATGAATATGAATATGAATATGAATATGAATATGAATATGAATATGAATGTGAATGTGTATATGAATATGAATATGAATATGAACATGAATATGAATGTGAATAGGAATATAAATGAGTAGGAATAGGAATATGAATATGAATATAGATATAAATATAAATATAAATATGAATATGAATATGAATGTGAATGTGAATATGAATATGAATATGAATATGAATAGGAATATGAATATGAATATGAATATGAATATGAATATGAATATGAATATGAATATAATTATGAATATGAATATGAATATGAACATGAATATGAATATGAATATGAATGTGAATAAAAATGTGAATATGAATGTGAATGTGAATGTGAATATGAATATGAATATGAATATGAATATGAATATGAATATGAATATGAATATGAATATGAATATGAATATGAATATGAATATGAATATGATTATGAATATGAATATGAATATGAATATGAATATGAATATGAATATGAATATGAATATGAATATGAATATGAATATGAATATGAATATGAATATGAATATGAATGTGAATAAAAATGTGAATATGAATGTGAATGTGAATGTGAATATGAATATGAATATGAATATGAATATGAATATGAATATGAATATGAATATGAATATGAATGTGAATGTGTATATGAATATGAATATGAATATGAACATGAATATGAATGTGAATAGGAATATAAATGAGTAGGAATAGGAATATGAATATGAATATAGATATAAATATAAATATAAATATGAATATGAATATGAATGTGAATGTGAATATGAATATGAATATGAATATGAATAGGAATATGAATATGAATATGAATATGAATATGAATATGAATATGAATATGAATATGAATATAATTATGAATATGAATATGAATATGAACATGAATATGAATATGAATATGAATGTGAATAAAAATGTGAATATGAATGTGAATGTGAATGTGAATATGAATATGAATATGAATGCGAATGTGAATATGCATGCGAATAAGAATATGAATAAGAATATGAATATGAATATGAATATGAATATGAATATGAATATGAATATGAATATGAATATGAATATGAATATGAATATGAATATGATTATGAATATGAATATGAATATGAATATGAATATGAATATGAATATGAATATGAATATGAATATGAATATGAATATGAATATGAATATGAATGTGAATAAAAATGTGAATATGAATGTGAATGTGAATGTGAATATGAATATGAATATGAATATGAATATGAATATGAATATGAATATGAATATGAATATGAATGTGAATGTGTATATGAATATGAATATGAATATGAACATGAATATGAATGTGAATAGGAATATAAATGAGTAGGAATAGGAATATGAATATGAATATAGATATAAATATAAATATAAATATGAATATGAATATGAATGTGAATGTGAATATGAATATGAATATGAATATGAATAGGAATATGAATATGAATATGAATATGAATATGAATATGAATATGAATATGAATATGAATATAATTATGAATATGAATATGAATATGAACATGAATATGAATATGAATATGAATGTGAATAAAAATGTGAATATGAATGTGAATGTGAATGTGAATATGAATATGAATATGAATATGAATATGAATATGAATATGAATATGAATATGAATATGAATATGAATATGAATATGAATATGAATATGAATATGAATATGAATATGAATATGAATATGAATATGAATATGAATATGAATATGAATATGAATATGAATATGAATATGAATATGAATATGAATATGAATATGAATATGAATATGAATATGAATATGAATATGAATATGAATATGAATATGAATATGAATATGAATATGAATATGAATATGAATATGAATATGAATATGAATATGAATATGAATATGAATATGAATATGAATATGAATATGAATATGAATATGAATATGAATATGAATATGAATATGAATATGAATATGAATATGAATATGAATATGAATATGAATATGAATATGAATATGAATATGAATATGAATATGAATATGAATATGAATATGAATATGAATATGAATATGAATATGAATATGAATATGAATATGAATATGAATATGAATATGAATATGAATATGAATATGAATATGAATATGAATATGAATATGAATATGAATATGAATATGAATATGAATATGAATATGAATATGAATATGAATATGAATATGAATATGAATATGAATATGAATATGAATATGAATATGAATATGAATATGAATATGAATATGAATATGAATATGAATATGAATATGAATATGAATATGAATATGAATATGAATATGAATATGAATATGAATATGAATATGAATATGAATATGAATATGAATATGAATATGAATATTAATATGAATATGAATATAAACACGAATATGAATATGAATATGAATATGAATATGAATATGAATATGAATATGAATATGAATATGAATATAAATACAAATATGGATATGATCATGATTTATATGAACATGAATATTAATATTAATATAAATATTATTATGATAAATAGAAAAAGAAAAGAAAAAGGAAAAGAACAAAAGGCAAAGTACAATAAAAAGTAGGATATTTGACATTATAATAAAGAACATTAAGAATGTTGAGCTAGGACATTAAAATAATTGCTCAAGTCTAGTAAACTTTGTAAATGGACCATTTTTTATTAATTTTACCTTTTTAGTTTTTTTACAAATTTAGTATGATTTCCTCATTAAGTGGAAAAATTTATTGAAACTCAGGATTAGGTTGCCCCTGTATCGCTGTAACATTTTATTGTTATTTAACGAAACCTGTTTCATTAGAATAATGATAAAGACAACACCTCCTCCCTCCTTAAACACTTATTTAATATACTCATATTTTCATGAATATTCAGTTAATCAATAAAAAGAATTCAATAATAAAAACCAATCAAAATTGTTATAACTTGTTCGAAGGATTTTCTAAATTAATTAATTTCAAATCTTCCTGATAAGCAAATTTCTTAACTTTAATTCTCATCCTTTTAGCAAAGCTTAATATTAAAAAAGAGAATTATCTTGAAATAAGTCTTTACAAGTTAATCTGTTTAAATTACAATTCACTGCAGAGTGAGAACAAAAAGTTCTTATCTAACTTTTATTTATACTTGTATTCGTTAGTTTCGCGTTTGTATTGTGCCATCAACTAGATTGCCTTTGCCCACACTGCCATCACAAAAACTTCATACCAAGTTACCCGGTTTCCTTTGTAGCTCGATAACATTTCAACCCTCTGACAATAAAATATTCACAAATGTTTGCTACAGCTTGGCAGTTGCATTAAAATCTCCCCCGTTTCTGTTACGGACAACTTAAAATGCGTCACTAAATAAATTTCATCGAGAAGCTTAACAACTTAAAAAGCTTAAAGTGGCAAAATGTTTATAACATTTATTTTATTTAAATTAACTTGATGTTGAATAAATTGTTAGTGACTAATAAAGTCGTTACTGATACCGCATAAATGTTTTTTTTTTATTTTGACTAATATTTTACTTCGAGTTTTTCTTATTTTTAGTTAAGATTCTTAGATCATCTTTTCGTTCGATCGTTTTTGTTTTATATTCACCACTTAGCTAGGTTTATAGATGAATTTAAGTTAATATCATAACAAATGCAATTTTTTATCGCATGGGATATTTTTCTCGCAAAATTTTGCTGCAATTTTAGTATTAGCGCCATTCCCACCTATAAGTATTTTTATTTTGAGCTCAAAAATGACGCATGCCGATAAATGTTGCTGATAAAATATGCATAAAAATTTTTAATAAAAACATTAATCTACGAGTGTTATTCATTAATCAGCAAAAACCAAGCAATCAACTTAATCGTAGCTCAAATATAGGTTATATAAAAAAGAACCAAGTTGTGTGCCATTTTTTTTTGTTGTTTTAAATAATTCACCTAAGAAAACACTCAAGTTTTCAATGGCCGTCGAAGCTTATGGAAGTCCGGCCACTCCTAAAATCCAAAAGACATTAAGTCAGACATTTTGTCTCCCGCTGTTTTTTTTATATCTAACGGTTTGTTAATCAGTTTTAAGTGAGTTATGAAAAAATAAAGTAAAACAAACTAAACGTTATTTATGCCATTTTACATTGCCAGATTTTTCAGAAATAATAAATTTTTGCAGAAACAGATCAGTTGCAGTAACAGATCAGTTTCAGCAGCAGAGCGGGGACTTGAACAGTAACAGTAGATGTAACAGTCGATGTAATAGTGACACTAACAGTCGATGTAATAGTAACAGTAACAGTAACAGTTGATGTAATAGTAATAGTTGATGTAATAGTAACAGTTGATGTAATAGTAACAGTAACAGTAACAGTAACAGTAACAGTAACAGTAACAGTAACAGTAACAGTAACAGTAACAGTAAAAGTAACAGTAACAGTAACAGTAACAGTAACAGTAACAGTAACAGTAACAGTAACAGTAACAGTAACAGTAACAGTAACAGTAACAGTAACAGTAACAGTAACAGTAACAGTAACAGTAACAGTAACAGTAACAGTAACAGTAACAGTAACAGTAACAGTAACAGTAACAGTAACAGTAGCAGTAACAGTAACAGTAACAGTAACAGTAACAGTAACAGTAACAGTAACAGTAACAGTAACAGTAACAGTAACAGTAACAGTAACAGTAACAGTAACAGTAACAGTAACAGTAACAGTAACAGTAACAGTAACAGTAACAGTAACAGTAACAGTAACAGTAACAGTAACAGTAACAGTAACAGTAACAGTAACAGTAACAGTAACAGTAACAGTAACAGTAACAGTAACAGTAACAGTAACAGTAACAGTAACAGTAACAGTAACAGTAACAGTAACAGTAACAGTAACAGTAACAGTAACAGTAACAGTAACAGTAACAGTAACAGTAACAGTAACAGTAACAGTAACAGTAACAGTAACAGTAACAGTAACAGTAACAGTAACAGTAACAGTAACAGTAACAGTAACAGTAGCAGTAACAGTAACAGTAACAGTAACAGTAATAGTAACAGTAACAGTAACAGTAACAGTAACAGTAACAGTAACAGTAACAGTAACAGTAACAGTAACAGTAACAGTAACAGTAACAGTAATAGTAACAGTAACAGTAACAGCAACAGTAACAGTAACAGTAGCAGTAACAGTAACAGTAACAGTAACAGTAACAGTAATAGTAGCAGTAACAGTAACAATAACAGAAACAGAATCAGAATCAGAATCAGAATCAGAATCAATAACAGTAACAGTAACAGTAACAATAACAGTTACAGTAGACCTAACAGACGTAACAGTAAATTTAACAGTAGCAGTAATTCAGCTAGAACCAATAAAAAAATAAAAAAAATAAAAGAACCAATAGCTGGAACTAAAATTGTAAGAGTAGAGATAACAGCTGTTGTTTCTCAACATTTTAGTTTTACTGTATTAATGAATATGTTCTATTTTATTTTAATTAGACAACAATACACACAAACATACATTATAAGTCTACACACAAACATTATAACATTTTGCACAAATTTGCTCTATGAATGTTTATCGTCTAAATGCCTCCCTATCATGAGTTCTGACGACCTATCATTTTGTCTTAATTATTGTTATTGTGGTCTTTGTTTTTCATTACTTGTCCAGATTTATTTTTTTATTTATCATAGCTGTTAAATAATTGTTATTGTTGTATAGTATATGTTGTATTTTTATTTCTTTTTTGTTTTGTTTTTTTTTTTTTTATTTCTGCTTCCTTTTATTGTACTCTATTGTCGACATCGCCGACATCGTTGTCGAGTCAGAGTCATCGTCAGACAAACAGACTATGAAATGAAATGAATGAACGTACATAAGTAAGTGAATAAGTAAATAAACGACGAATGTGAACAGACTAATTATGGGCGTGTGCGTGTATGAGATTCTCCCTATATATGTAAGTGTGTTGATAATTTAGCTCCGCTAGCCTAGAGTTAGTGAATAGCATTAAGATAGCCACCAAGTCAGACACCACCACCAACCAAAATGAGCTACAAGCTATGCTTAGTGAGTGCGCCGCTCAGTGCTGATGACCTCACCTTGATTCTTGTTTACATTTGGATTTTCTTAGTTATTTTACTTTTCTACTTCTTGTTCTTTTGCTTTTTCTGCTTTTAACTAACTTCCCTTCTATTAACATTTTTATTTATGTTGGTTTGGTTTTTTTTTTTTTTTTTTGTTTTTGTCATACCTGCATCCTTTGTAGTTTTGTTTTTATTTTTGTTTTTATTATGCTTTGTTTCTTAAATTTGTTTTATTATTCATGTATTGTCGCTTTGTAGAGTTTTTGGTCTTTGTTTTTGTGTAGAGCTGTTGTTTAATGCTTTTGTGCTTAGCTGCCGCTCCAACTTCCATTCTTTGCTTATTTCAGTTCTTCTTTAAATTTTTATTTTATTTTGTTTCTGGTTATGACTTTATTATTCATACTTTTGTTGTTTTATATGGTTTTTTATTTCTTGTTGTGTAGAGTTGGATATTTTTTTAATATTTGTTGCTATGACAATTTTTGTGGCAATTCTTGATTTGCTTTTATTCACATTGTAAATTTTTGGTTTAGATTTTATTTCAGCTGTCGTTTGACATCGCCAAATTTCAGAATAAGTCGTTCTGGAAATTTCTTTTGCAATAAAGCCCTAATTGGTGCTGATGTCTGACTTGTTGAAACCACATATCGTTCAGATCCATATCTTCAATTTCAGGCCAAATAATTCGATTAACATACGGACATAGCGCTCAGAATTGCCTGTAACCATTTCTCCTTGATCGTTAAAAAAAAAAAAATACAGACCAATGGCGCCACCAGACCATAATACACCCGAAACAGTAATTTTTTGCGAAAGCAATGTCTTCTTCACAATCGCTTGGGGATTACCAGAGCCCCATATACGGCAATTTTGCTTATTTAAGTATCGACCTAGCTTCGAAAATCAGCATTTCTTTTTAAAGAGCAATTAAATAATTTTGACGCGTTGTTTGGGGGTAAACAAAAACCAGTTTGTAGACATGAACATTTGGTAACTTTAAAATACCAGGGCTGCACTTTCCGAAACCCAAAATGGATAGCCCTTTATATTGCTTAATAATTGATGGCGGTTTTTTCTCACCCATAACATTTTATAAATTAATTAAGGCCTTATGACAAAAATTGATTTTTTTGTCAGAATGCCCCATTTTGTCCCAAAATATTAATTTTACTTGTTTATTTGATTAAATACTAGATATTACTATTAACGTAATTTTATTATATTAATTAATATATGTATATTATAATATGATATTAACGTAATTGATTTTTTTTTTGCTTTTTCATTTCAGATGATTCAATCCAGAGATATCATGCTCACCGCTAGACGCCATTTTTTTTAGAGAAGCTCTCAAAGATCTGCTTCATCACTTAAAAATAATTATTTTTACAAATAAAAATTATGAAAGTTTATTTAAAAGTTACCACAATACCATTGTATTGTATACACAACAAATATGTATGTTATATACATTTTTAAGTTAGTTAATTAAATTGTCTTTTCTGGAAAAATTCTTAAAAAATCTATTTTTTTTTCCCATCCTGACTGTGCTTAACCATGACTTTTCTTAAAATATTTTTATACGTTCAAAAACTATGTTAAGGTATAGTTGTGTGGTATATTATGATTGGTACGGTATTATGGGTATGGTATGATCGGTATAGTGGGTATATCTGGTATGAATGATGTGGTATGGTATGTGATATGATGGTTATTTTATGATTTATTTTATTTTTTATTTATTTATTTCATCTAACAGAGATCAACTCTTTACAGACTACTTATATTAAATTATTCATATATACATTTTCAATTGTTTCAATAGTTTCATTTCAAGTCGTAAACATTGGTGATAAATACATTTTCAATAATTTCATTTCAAGTGGTAAATATTAATTGTTTCAGTGGTAAATTTGTTTCAGTTGATTTAGGAAAGAGGAAAAGAAAATTTAGAAAGCTTTTTTTTTAAAGCGAAGGACCATGGCCTGGCCGGGAATCGAACCCGGGACCTCTGGGATAGCAGTCGAGCACGCTACCTACTCGACTACCGAGGCGCCTGGATGGATGAGTATGATATTTTATGATTGGTATGATTTCATGGGCATGGTGTGATGAATGTGTATGTTATGATGATTATGGTATGATTGGTATGGTATAAAGATTATGGTATGATGGGTATGCTATAATGATTATGCTATAATGCATATGATATGGCGGGAATAGTTTGATAGAAATAATAAGATTGATACGAGGTGTGGCAATTAAGTTCCGGGAATTCGTCAATAAAACACGAAAAAATTAAGTTTTAATCAAAAGTTTATTATCGACCTTCACAATAGTCTCCCTCTAACTCTACACAACGTTTCCAACGTTGCTCCCATGATTGGAAGCACCCTTGGTAATCCTCCGACGTTAGACCGTTCAGCACCCTTGTTACGGCTTCCTTGACCTCCTGTACGCCACCATGGTGAATTCCCTTGAGGTACGACTTCATCTTGGGGAATAAGAAAAAGTCGCAGGGGGCTATATCAGGGCTATAGGGTGGCTGCGGCAACGTTGGAATGCCTTTGTTTGCCAAAAACTCACGCACACGTTTACGTTGCTTGTAAAGTAAATCACTCATTTTCGTGACGCGACTTAAAAAAGCACTTCCAAAAAACACGCATAAAACACAAACTGAACGTGCGATCGACTTCAAACTTTGACTGGAACTGAAGAAAGGTCACTGCCCTCTAGACATGTATATACAAAATACGCAATGTTACCAGTTTTCGAATTATAACTAAATTCCCGGAACTTAATTGCCACACCTCGTATAGTATGATGGAATAGCATGAATGCTTGATATAATGAGTATGGTGTGATCGTGTGGTTTTTTGGCATTGTATGATGGGCACTATCTCACAAAGACGGTGAGATAGGTATATTATGATGGGACGGAATGGTGAGATAGGTATATTATGATGGTTTTGGTATGATTGGTGTGTTATGATGAAGTTGTATAATTGCGTGGTATGGTATCCATGGTTTAATCCAGAGTTGTAAATCCCATAGATCAATTAGCTCTTTTAGCTCACTTACAACAACTTCAATATTTCAGTGTTTGTTGTAATTCGAAGAAATGACTGTCGGCGCATCGCGCTGCGACAGCAAGAAAAAAAGTGTGATAACATTGTTGTTGTTTGCTCGCGTCGAAAGATATCAAGGTTATTGATGCTGTGTATATTTTGTTGGTATTTTCTACAAAATTTCTATTTTACTTGTTTTTTATTTTTTAAGGACTATATTAGCTCAGTATACACATGTCGTTTTTGTTTTTCATTTTTTCGTCGCCATCGAAGATCTAATTTTTTTTTTTTTTTTTTAAATTTTGGATCCAGCTCACTGCCACGACACCACTGGTTTAATCAATAGTATGATGTGTATTAAGGTGGGTCGTTTTGTTCGAATGAAAAAAAAATTTTTCGACACTCATATTCTGGGAGCTGGATTCAAATAGATCTTAAATCCAAAAGATTATCGAAATCTTTCGAAAGATTATGTAACTGTCTGCCAGCGGTTTTGATTTGAAAAATCACTTTTCCGCCAAAAATCAACGGTTTTTTCGCCCTAAGTTTTTAATTGCATCTTAATGTGTATAGTATACCAAAAATGGCACACTATACACATAGATGGGTGTCATATGATGAATATGGTATAATGAATGTAGTATGATGAATATGGTTTGATGAATATGGTTTGATGAATATGGTAGGAGAGAATAGTATGATTGTGTGATATGGGATGTATGATATAATCGTGTGGTATGTTGGTTAAAAGTGAGGGGAGCAGTTTGATGAGTATGGTGGATAAAGGATGATAAATATGGTATAATGAGTATGGTTTAATGCATATTGTATAATGGGTATAGCATTATGCGTATCTTGGGAATAGTGTAATGAAGGAAATTAAAAAAAATGTATAGAAATTTAAAAGTTCAAGGCTTCAAATTGATTATAATAATTATTATGATTATAATAATTATTTATTTAAAAAAATTTCTTTGAGTTATGTAAAAATAAAAAAAATTTAGAAACCTCAATTTCGTCTAAATTGTTTTCCAACATTTTGAAGTTTTGATTCCAATAGTGAGTAATTAGAACATTTTATTCATTTTAAAAGAGCATTTTTTTAATGAAATATTTATGGTTTTTAATTAATTTGCTTTTTATATAAGAAATGGTTTCTTTTTCAAACGTATAAAAACAAGACCATTTTGATCTCTGAGTAACTGCTGTGTTTTTCTAATAAAAAATAATTATATTCTTTTCAAATAACAAAAGGCTTTGAAAAACCCCCAACAATACTTACTACAATAACAACAACAATCAACCACCGCCTCCACAAATTTTGTATTGAATGCACTTTCGATTTCCAGCAAAACCAGTGTTGACAACTTTTCTAATTCAACTGCAATTCCTAGAATAACAAATGTAAAAATAAGAAGAAAAATAAAAAATGAACCAATGGAAACCTGTTTGTTAACATATTTCAGAGTGAACATTGTGTGAGCGTATGTTTAACTATTAATACAAGTAATACATGTATAAGAACGTATGCGTGTGTGTATGTGTATTTGTGTGTGTGTGTATGTGTATGTGTATTTGTGTGTGTTTGTGCTAGCCGTGGTAGCTGACACACTTTTTTGCTGCAACTTGAGTTTTTTATTTTTACTCAGCGAACTTTACTGCAAGAAATTTTTCCTAAGTTTGTAATTTTTGTAACTGCATTTTTTTGTTTTTTTTTTATTTTTTCATTTCGTTTTTTTTTAATAATTGTTTTACTTTTTGTGTGCTTTTCTTGTGACTGTCACAAAAGTCGACAGTCGCAACAGCATCGAGCGTCAAGCCTCATATGCTCAGAAATGCAACCCAAGTCCAACGCACTTTAATTTAATTTTTTTTACATTCAGTCAGTTTTACAAAGGAAAGCTGGTAAAGAAAAATACTACCTTATTTTTTTTTTTGTTTTATATATAAAAAATGCGTGGTTAGAAAAACAAAGAAAATTTGTAAGAAAAAAGCAAACAAAAGCATGACAAAGAAAACAAGACACAACTACTAAAATGCAACCAACCGCGACCAGAAAAAGTTTTACTGCTTAACCCACGCGTTGTTTTTGTTTTTTTTTGTATTTGTAATATTTCTGGTAGCTATCAACTTGCTGTCGATTATACTCGTAGCACTTACGTTTACATCTTGTAATTGACAATTAAGCACCAGAGTTGCCAATACAAATATGCATTTCTTAAAATAAACCATTTTGCCCCAAAAAAATATAAAATCCTAATGTCTAATCTATAAAATTATATTGAGCATTACAAAAATTAAAAAAGAAAAGAACAAAATGTTTATAATGGGATAAAAAGGATTTTTTTTCTTTGCAAAAACAACCAACAATGGATCCAATACAATCCATATATTTTTGGTCATTATTTTCTTTTGTAAAAACTCCACGCTTCCAATTTTATGGCTAAAGCTTCAGTATAAATAAGCTTCAGTCTAAGAAAGTTCTTCCAACACGGTCCATATTATCAAATAAACGCACAACTAAAAATGGGAGTTGTTAGTACACTAAGGGAAATAACGCATATTAGCATTATCCACGCCTGAGTATAAATTTTATTTAAATATTTACGTGGATAAATCAAATGTTTTCCATACAACTCGTTTTTTTCCCATATTTGAATTTTATTTATACCACACACGTACACACATATTCCATACAAGCAAGCAGCAACAGCATCGCACACGTACACACATATTCCGACAAGCAGCAACAGCATCGCACTCTGTTCCTGCAGTTTATTTCTTGCAGTTGCAGGTTTTTTATAGTTCTCATTTAGTTATTGTTGCAAGGGTAATATAGCATGCATGTTTGGCAAAGAAGCGAAATGATGTAGGGTAGAGTGACAATTTGATATTTTCTCCGAAATATCTTGCACCGGTTGTCATTTACCTACATATTTTGCTTCTACCTACACATATTTTGTGTATTACTTTTTCTTCCTCTAGTTTATACTATTTTTGACATTTGGTGCCCCTTAATATTGCACCAACTGTCAAAAAAAGTATAAATTAGAGAATGAAAAAAGTGAAGCGAGAATAAATAATACAGGCAAATTGGATTTGATGGACGCAATATGAAGAAAATAATACTATAAAACCATTAATAACATATTCGATTTAAATATGTTGTTTTTTAAATTCAATATGTTTATATAAATTTTCTTTAAATGCGAGTGTTTATTTTCAAATAGTAAATATTTGAAAGATATTTAAAAAAAATTCGTACATAATTTTAATATATTTTTTATTAATTCTGTTTAAATATTTAAATATTTCATTTAATTAAAAAAGTATTCAAATAAATTTTAAATATTTACGTAGTCGATTTATGCAAATGCGTTATTGGTGCAAAACTGACTCGCTTTTTGTATAAATTAAAAAAATTTTTGGATAAATTTAATATTTTTTTCCCTTAGTGTAAAGATAATTTAATGCCATTAATGTTAAAATATGATTTTGTAATTGTGGCCGCCGCGGCTAGCTCGTATGGCGTTCCTGGAAGTCTGATTCTGATAAAATTTTAAATTTGCCTTTTAAGTCTTGCGCCTAACAATGAAAAAACAGCGGTTAATCAGTGAAAATGCTTTTATTGTTTTTCAAAGTATTCTCCAAGATGATAAAAATACGTTTGTATTAATTTGAACCAATTTTTTAAATAGTTGTGCCACTCTGAAGTTGGTACCTCCGAAACTAGGTTTTAGAAGGTCTCAGCGGCCTGTTCGAGCACAAAGAAACGCTCGCCACGCATTTTTTTCTTAATATAAGGGAACAAGATAAAGTAATTGGGTGCCAAGTCGTGACTGTAAGGCGCATGACCCTTTAATTCGCTTTTGCTTGAGCTGGTGTGTGGAAACTCGCATTGTCGTAATGAAGGATGATCTTCCTTCGTTGGTTGGTTTTCCTCAATTCCCCGAAACAAATAGCTGTGTATCATTTAGCATTAAGTTCTCTGATGCTCAAGTAGTGCAGTTGCGACATTACCGGTTTTTCTGAAAAAATTGGGAAATATTTTTTTGGATGTGTTCCTCCGCGAACAACTTTTGTCGGGTTTTTGTTCACTTTGAAAGAATTTGTGCTGCTTTATTTCGGGCTCATAAGCGTAGATTCATAAATCGTCAGCTGTGGTGAAGTTGTAAATGTATTTCGAACTGCCCCCGTTGTATTTTTTTCGGTATTTCCTTCCTTCCTTCGACACGAGACTTTTTGGAGCAACCGTCAAATTGTGGTGATTTGTTTCAACGGGAACAAACCTTTCTGACGTCTAAATGCACATGTAAAAACTAATGTATGCTAGTCTATTAATGCACATCGATGACTTCTTCTAACGGTATATCATATGCCGGTGTGCTTCCAACAGTTCACGCAGAGCAACGATGTTTTCTGCCACAACAGCCGTTCTTAAATGACCTTCACCAAAATTGTTTAAGAGAGAACGACGACCTCGCCTGAACTCAGCTCTCGTACACGAAGCTTTTATTCAATACACTGCTCTTGGCACGAAAGTTCTGTATTTTACCGGTAATTTTTACACATGTGGGCACCTTAAAATGGTTTCTTAAATAAAGAAAAGTAACAACCATAAACAATATTTATCAAAATGTCATCGACTATCTTAAATAACAAAAAAAAAAAAAAAAATATATAACAATAACAAAGCTCACCTTATTGCCGATGTAGTAGATGCTGATAAAATATATGTAATATGTATGCAAACATTGAAAAAGTTTATCGGTGCTGATGATAAGGGAATCAACAGTAACTTTATAAATTCAGTGGAGAAATACAACTATTTTGAGGTACATTATCTACCCGGCCAAAAGCGGGGTAATCAAATAAGTATAATACATATACAAACAAATATGGTATATCTGTGTTTATAAAATGATGATGGCAATGATGATAATAATGATGATGATGTTATCATCGATAGAAGTATAAATAAACAATTTTCGCATTTATGATATAATTTTTGATTTTAAATTAAAGAATTTTCACTTTATTTTTTCCTACCTGGCTGGGTCTACTGCTGGGTTGCTACTCTATAGTAGAACTTTTTTTTATTAAAAAAAAAAAAAAAAACAGCGTTTCTGCACTAGAAAATCCCGCAACTAAAGAAGAAACCTTGTAATTACGAAGCGCTGTACGTTGCAAGCATTGTTAAAAAAACATTAAAAACAACAAAAGCAGCATTTTTCAGTAAAAAATAAAAGTGTAACTTTCAGCACGCCTGATGTAAAAATTTTACTAATTAAATTTGTAATTTTTGCATTTCTTTCTTATTTTTCTACACTTGAACTGCGCACATAGTATATCTGGCTCTTTCTTACATGGGCCATACAACAAAATGTCAGCAAATCATGCCGCGCTCGAGCGCGGCTTGCAATCGTGCGCAGATTAAGACGTTATTAAAAAAAAAAATAAAAAAACCCAAACTGTTGATTGTTAAATTCTTAAGGGGGCAATAGGTTCAAATGACTTAAAAAAATTGTATGTTTTTTTTTTCATAAATCCTTAGTGAAATGATTCAGAAATATGTTCCCAAATTATTCAATAACAATTACAATTCGTTCTAATGTTATGAACGATTAACGCCGTTAAGTGCCGGAGCTCGAGGCGGTAGCGATCTACATGATGTACTCGTACTCCCTTAGTGAACTTTTTTTCTTGTTTCCTGTATTACGCTATAGGTGAACCTTGATTATATCACTATTTTTTCAAGTATTTTATATGGAAAAAACTATAAAAAATGGCTTTAAAGTATTTTCTTTTTGGAAAATTGTTCTAAAATAATGGTGATTCTGCCGTGGCCACGTATAGCGCTTTGCGAGAAAATTACACGCAAAGAAATTTTTTGCCTACCGCAACTGAAAACAACATTCGTTTGTGAGTTGTATTTGCCGCAAACAAATATTCAGTTGTCATCAACTTAAAAATATATCTTATGTATATATATCGCAAGCTATTTCGGTCATTTTTATTTATTATATTAATTATCTTTGTCCCTATGTCCGCCCGTTTTCTTATGGGTTGCACTCATCGCACCTATGTTTCTATCTTCGTCCGCGTATGTAGCAAAATTACAAATTTGCTTTTATAGCAAAAACTTGTCCAAAAAGTAACTCTGAACTATAAGCCATGTGTTTATACAACGAAGGGAAAAAGAAACGAAGTTTT
Source organism: Pherbina coryleti (assembly GCA_943735915.1). Lineage (NCBI taxonomy): Eukaryota > Metazoa > Arthropoda > Insecta > Diptera > Sciomyzidae > Pherbina > Pherbina coryleti. Next base: position 159,793,802 of record OX030950.1, on the reverse strand, counting down.
CAGTTGGGAAAAAAAATTTTCAACTGTTGCAATTTTAAAATCACGTTTATGACAAACGAAATTAATTTCCTGCAACTAAATGACGCGTTTCTAAAAACTGACTATTATTATAACAATTGTTGAAACGTTTGCAAATAACGATTTTAAGCATGACAAAAGAAGTTAATTTGCGGTAAAATGGTGATAAACTTTTTTTTTCTTTGCGTGTACGGTCGAAAAAATTTCCAATACAGTGAAGAAATTTGAAGAAAGTGGATCGATCACAGATATTGTAAGGCTTGTGTATCATCGTAATGTACGTTCCAGCGAAAATATTGCTGCTTTTAGAAAAAGTCTGACTGAAGACCCAAATTTGTCGATTCCACGGCGTAGTCAACGTTGGTTGTCGTTATGGCGATTTGCTTTCTCATCCCTTCACCCACACAGTAATTAAAGTCTGCTAATCATGGACAGAGCAGAAAATACGCCGATTGAGTACTGGAAACAACAAGCATTAAATGCTGATTTTTAAAAAAAAAATTTTCTTCAGCGATGAGGTCCATTCACGCACTAATTGGATATGTGAATAGGCAAAATTTCCGCATGTGGGACTCTGAAAATCCCCAAGCGCTTGTGGAGAAGTCATTGATTCCGCAAAAATTACTGTCTGGGGTGCATTATGGTCTGGTGGTGTCATTGGTTCGTTTTTTTTTTCAAACTAACAAGGAGCAATTGTTACAGTCAATTCTGAGCGCTATGTCCGTATGTTAACCTGTTTTATTTTGGTCGGAAATTGAAAATATGGATCTGGACCTTATGTGGTTTCAACAAGATGGGGCCATAAACCACACAACAGCACCAATAAGGGCTTTGTTGCAACATACATTTCCAGAACGACTATTTTCGAGATTTGGCGATGTCAATTGGCCTCCAAGTTCGTGCGATTTGACCCCTCTGGACTTTTTTCATAAATAAACCTCAAACTCTTGAGCAGTAAAAAATCCGTATTTGTCAAGTCATGGCCGAGCTAGTGCCGAGTTGTACACAAAAATCATCGAAATTACCTCAAAAAGATTAAGTCCCAAAAAAACTCCCGTAGAATGCATTTGTATGACATTGTATTCCCCGCATAATAGTCAGAGTTCGAACATAACAAAATTTTGATTTTATTTTAATTCTTTCGAAATCTGCTTTTTGAAGTGTTTTTTAAACTTTACTTTCCGAAGGAGAAAATGGATAACCCTGAATATCTTAAATATAACAACGTTGGTGCGTATTTAATTCGCACTAAAGCTATCCATCTTATATTCACACGATATGTTTGTGTGAAGCTTCGGATTGTTTTAGTTAGTTTTTAATGTTAGAGCCCCTAGGTGGCGCTGGGGTGAATTTTATATGAATAAAATTCATATTTATGAACCAATTTAGTTCGAACTCACACCATCCAATATTCAAATATGTATTAACAAAGTCTATTGGAAACTTTGAAACCGATAGGTGGCGCTGGGGCGAAGATATATGCGAAAATGACGTTGTCCCTGTATACAAGGATATATAAGAATTTTCTATGGAAACATTGTATTTGCAAAAATAATATAAAATAAATCAAAGACATTAAAATAAAGCTCCGAGTAACACCGGGTGTATCAGCTTGTATACATAAAAAATGTTCTCGTACATAGTTTTAGTAAATTATATACATTCCTGTATACATATAACAAAATTATGAAAATCACAAAAAAAAAGTTGTCCTTAACCTATCTCCCCCCTTAAATAATTTTGGGGCTCATTTTTTTTCATTTTTTTGTATTTGCAAAGCAATCACAACAACAACAACAACAACAACAACAACAACAACAACAACAACAACAAAAATTTAGTGATTTAAGATTAAATGCTTAATTGTTGTAGTGTCGTGGTGTTTTCACTTTCCTGGCTTGGTGCTGCTCATGTTTTAGTTTTAAGTGCTTTGGAGCTTTTGTTAAGGGACCCAGAAACACGAACAAACGAAAAACTATTTCTATACAATTGAAAAAAATCTTGAAAAAGCACGTTTTTCTAGTTAAATTTGATCAACCCAGTTTCTTGACGAACTTAAATATTTGTTTTTTTTTTGTGTTTGTTGGTTTGTATGTTTAGCTAGTATTTGTTCAAGAACAACAACACCAGCAACAACAACAACAACAACAACAACAACAACAACAACAAGAACAAGAACAACAACAACAACAACAATAATTTCAGATTTTGGTTAACTCTTTGGAGACTTTTCGTAAACCACAAGAACCTGTTCTTTTATAAACGTCATCTGTTTTAATTTAAATAACTTAATATTGTGGAATGACGCTTTAAACATAATTTTTCCAAAATATCTTTTTTTTTTTCTTTGCTTTTGACATTGATTTATTTTTCTAATGATTGATTACATAATTTAACACATCGCTGCTTTTGATCTAAGATTCTTGAAAATAGTTTTTCAATTGATTTAACATGTAATAAATTTTAGTTTCAATGAATATATTTTAAAATATATTTTGCGCAATTATTTGTATTTTTTTTTTTCGATTTCTATTGCTGCTATATTTGTATATTTAAATTCTTGGAAAACTTGCTGATAAGAAATTTCATTCGAATAGTTTCTGGTGATGTTCTATATTTTGGTATCAAAACGATTTTATTTTCAATTCATGTTGGAATATTTGTTTTACTCACGACGTTAGTTGATTAAAAATATCGAAGTATAATGTAGGATTTACGAGGGCTGCCTTTTAAGTCTTGCGCCTGCCAGATGAATTTTCAAGTTCTATTCGGAAATTTGACGTTTTCTAGGATAAACATACTCACAATACACAGTGGAACAAGAAGTACAATTTTAGCATAGCAAAGTACAAAAAAAGAGGTTTTAAGAATTTTGGACAAGTAGGCGAAACACCTCCAATACATTTTGAACACATTTTTTGCAATATCTGTAGAATCAGTAAAACAGCGATAACATAACTTTCAAAAATAATCAGCTATGTCATTTGAAAGATACGTGTGAAATTTAAGCGTGATTAAACAAGTGGGCGTGGCACCTATAATACAACTGGAACAAACGACCAGTCTAGTATAAATTCTCTAGATATAAAACACCATGTATAATCATTTATGATCCACTTAAACTTAAGTGTGAAATTGCTCTCTATCGATAAAAACAACGTTTGACTTTTATAGAAATTTTTACATTATGAAAAATACATTTTATAAGGTATGCGTGCAAATGATACACCCTGTATCTACTAAGTATCAACACCAAAAACGGAAATTACTTACGTTACAAGTTATCATATACCTATATATATTTAAAATTTCCTCTGATTTGGAAGACTTAAGTTTTTACACCATAAATTATACACGTTTTAAATGATAAAGAAGCATCAAATAATTTGGGCACGTTGCGTACTATCTCATAGTCATGGCTTAAAAAGGACTTTTTGAAGTTACAGAAAACGAAAAAACCCCCATACCACCCTATACATTATTGAGTGGATTATCCAAAATGTTTTTCCAAATATCACGATTTTTTAAAAAAGTCATTTTCAACGGCCCCCCATTAGATAAAAAGTGAAATTATATTGTAATTCCACTCGAAAGTACGTATTTTGACAGTATCAATATCAGTATCAGTATCAGTATCAGTATCAGTATCAGTATCAGTATCAGTATCAGTATCAGTATCAGTATCAGTATCAGTATCAGTATCAGTATCAGTATCAGTATCAGTATCAGTATCAGTATCAGTATCAGTATCAGTATCAGTATCAGTATCAGTATCAGTATCAGTATCAGTATCAGTATCAGTATCAGTATCAGTATCAGTATCAGTATCAGTATCAGTATCAGTATCAGTATCAGTATCAGTATCAGTATCAGTATCAGTATCAGTATCAGTATCAGTATCAGTATCAGTATCAGTATCAGTATCAGTATCAATATCAGTATCAGTATCAGTATCAGTATCAGTATAAGTATCAGTATCAGTATCAGTATTAGTATCAGTATCAGTATCAGCATCAGTATTAGTATCAGTATCAGTATCAGTATCCGTATCAGTATCAGTATCAGTATCAGTATCAGTATCAGTATCACTATCAGTATCAGTATCAGTATCAGTATCAGTATCAGTATCAGTATCAGTATCAGTATCAGTATCAGTATCGGTATCAGTATCGGTATCAATATCAGTATCAGTATCAGTATCAGTATCAGTATCAGTATCAGTATCAGTATCAGTATCAGTATCAGTATCAATATCAATATCAGTATCAGTATCAGTATCAGTATCAGTATCAGTATCAATATCAATATCAGTATCAGTATCAGTATCAGTATCAGTATCAGTATCAGTATTAGTATCATTATCATTATCATTATCATTATCATTATCATTATCATTATCGTTATCATTATCATTATCATTATAATTATAATTATTATTATTATTCTGCACTCATAACTGCACAAGAACTCATTTTCATATGCCTAAAACTTTTTGAGCGGTGCAAAACACACGACCAAGCGGCATGAACCTTTCCTGCCTGCTTGCGATCCAAGAGCCAGAAGGAGTAAGTTGCTTGCGAGTATCGCAGGTTCCCTGCTTATGACCCACATAAATATTTTTTGTAATATTAAAACGCTGATACACATGCATTTTTTTTATCTCTACGAAAAATTATTTGGAAAATAATATATTTGTAGAAATATATTTTGGAAAAAAATGGATATAGCTGCAAAGTGTAATTTGATCCATAAGGTATAAAATTAATTTTACTATCGAACGTCTGACGAGTGAGTTTAATAAAATAACTAAAGACCCTCTAAGCACATATTTCTGCCGTACAACAACAACAACAACAACAACAACAACAACAACAACAACAACAACAACAACAACAACAACAACAACAACAACAACAACAACAACAACAACAACAACAACAACAACAACAACAACAACAACAACAACAACAACAACAACAACAACAACAACAACAACAACAACAACAACATTATTAATAAGAACTGCAAAAGAACTACCACCACCTACGCAAATTTAAAATTGCAATTAACTAGCATATTGCATATTGTTGTTTTTGTAATTCCTATTAATGTTGTTGCAGTTGTTATTGTTGTTGTTGTTTCTGGTTACCCTTATTTTAGGAAATGCAAACAATAGCTGGTCGCAGTTTTTGTTGTTTTAACATTTCTTATTCGCTGCTGTTGCTGTTGATATTTCTATGTTTTTCCTGCTACGAGGGCAATTTGATAAGTCAGTGACTTTTTGAATAAAAGGTATTTATTTTTAGGCAAAGACACATTTTATTTCTAACATAGTCTTCTTTTAGATCGATAGATTAAGTCCAGTGTTTTTCCTTATTTTTTTATTGCTTCCAAATAAAAGGTTTTATCAAGGTCCTCAAAATATGATTTTGTTTCAGTGATGATCTCTTCATTTGACCCAAAACTCTTACCGCCGAGCTATGATGCCAGAAAAGCACGATAAATAGTACGTACTTATGATATTTTTCAAGGATTGTGGGATGTGGTAATTCCCATGGAATTTTGTGGTAAAAGTCTCTCGCGTGAAAAAAAAAAATACCACATGTACGACATTTATCACGTGTGGGAAAAATACCTCAAAATACCACAAAATATCTCAAAATACCGCAAAATACTTCAAATTACCGCAAAATACCTCAAATTACCACAAAATACCACAAAATACCACAATACCTCAAAATACATCAAAAGAAAATTTGAGGGATTTTGTGGTATTTTGTGGTAAATTGAGGTATTATCATATTTTGTGGTATTTTGTGGTATTTTGAGGTATTTTTCAAGTGTGGTAATTTGTAAGAATTAAGTGTGAGAAATAGAGAATTTTGGTGGTAATTTCATCTGGCGACACTGCACCCGAGTCACCTTTCAGGTTTGTATTTAGAAAATAGCCACATGAGGCTTATTCTGGAGAATATGGTGAATGGGGTAGCAGATCGAAGCACAATTTATGGATTATTGCCATGGCGACTACAGGCGTGTGCGCCGTTGCGTTGTCATGGTGGATCAGCTCTTTTTTCTTCGACATATGTGTTCATTTTTGCTTGAAAACAATGATAAATCTGTTCAACAGCTGTGAATAATATTCGCCGGTGATTGTTTTACCCTGTTCAAGGTAATCGATGAGAATGACGATGTGAATTATGTTGTTGGCCGACAGATGCACCTTGATCTTTTTTGGTGCACGTTCACCCGGAGAAGTCCACTACTTTGACCGTTCCTTGGTCTCTATTGTGTTGTGATGTAAGCATGTTTGGTCTACGGTTACGAAACAGCGCAAAAATTCCTTCAGATTACGGTTGAACTTTGCTAAACAGTCCTTTGAAGTGGTCACACGGTCGAGTGTGAGAAATCGCTAATTGCTTTTTCATGTCCAAATATTCATAAAAAAATTTAATGTACCTGCTGAGTTGAGATACCAACAGCCTCAGGTACCTCACATACTTTCAATCTCCGATCGTCCAATATCATTCCATAAATTTTATCGACGATTTCTGGTGTGACTACCTCTTTTGGACGGCTTGAACGTTCAGCGCCATTTGTGTTGGTACGACCACAACGGAATTCAGTAAATCATTAAAATTTATGGTTCAGAGTTCCCATACTATTTATTGGTTTCCGTAATGATTTTCTACGCAAAAAATAATGCTTGATTCACTTTTTTAATTCCCGAAATTCACTTTTCTCCATTTTCTCCAGGTTTTCACTTTCCAAACACAAATAAAAACATAAAATTTATGATGCAGCTTGCTCAAAATTTGATTGTAGTCTTTTAACAGATGGTAGTTGATAGGGCCAATGTTGCATTTAAAGTTACTACGCGAGAAATTCAGTGACTTCTCAAATTGTCCTCTTATGTTGCTGCGCTTTGACCAAGACCATATTTTCACTTTTTGTGGTGGTTGTTGTTCTTGCTGTTGTGGTGGGTTCATTTTTGATGTTGTTCTTATTGCATTTTTGCTGTAGTTGTTGTTGCATCTTTGATGTTGTTGCTGTTCTTGTCGATTTTGTTTTCTTTGTTGGTGTCTTTTTTTTTTTTTGTATGTGTGAATAAAGTGTTCTGCAGCTGCTGCATACATTTTGTTGCTGTCATTGATAGGGCTGCTCTGCGTTCTCAATTCTATTTGACCGAAGTTGATTTACTCTTTTCTACACATCTATGTAACATATTTGGTATATAATTAAAATTTCAATAGTATACATATGTATAACACATATGTATATAAGGTATATTTATGCTCCCCAATTTAATCGGTTTGTAATATTTTTAGATGCTATTTGTTATTTCATATCAAATGCTGAGCATTTTTATTAAGCACATGCAGATAAATGATAGAGTTCGAAGCAAAGACGCAAACCATATTTTTAATCTTTAACCTAAAAAGAGTTGCGGCGTTGTAAAGGCATTACTATTTAACAGCCTTTTTACAACAGCTTTGCCCTGGGCAGTTTTGAAAAATATTGTGTCCAATACATTATTTCCATGTGTCTACTTTATAATCCTATAATAACTTAAAAGACAAACACAATATGTGTTTAAAAAAAAAAACAAATCGTACACCTCTTGTTGATACGGACTTAAGTATGCAAATGGTGGTCAAAGTTTTATTCATTGGAATTTAAAATTAGCATTTTATGCATATCTCTATTGCAATTCATTCAAATTTCGATTTGTATTTCAGATTTTTAAAAATTTCTTTTAACTTTTTGTATAAATTAAGCAAAAATAAAATTCATTCTTCACCCATTTTAAGTGCATCTTTAATAAATTACTTTGTTGCTTACAATTGAAAAAGATCAAAGTATTTGAGTTGATCTTATTTATTTTTCTATTGCTTTCTTTTTCATTTTGCGATTGTCTTTTTTCTTTATTTATTGCCTACTCCTCGTGATGGAGGACAGCAATTGAGCTAATTGCATCATCCACCCGTGGATTGTTATTATTAAATTTTTTGTTTATTATTTCTAATCATTTTAATTTGCAATTAATTTTTTTTTTTTTTTTATTAAAAATTTTCAATGCTGTAGTCGTCATACAGTCTGTGAGATTAGAAATATAGGCATAAATTTTCCACGAGCAGATAGTAGTTTTCTTGGAATTGATATAACTTAGAAAAGTTGTCAATTGATAAGGGTCATACATTTTTATAGGTTACTCGTATAAAGATCCAAGTAATGGTTGTAAATATAAGTAAAAATATAGCAAAATATAAAATAATTAATAATTTCAAAAATTTTTTAATTTCAACAATTTTTATAGGAGTTACTAACATCATTATTAGACCTCGGATTTTGCATATTTGCATATTTTTGAAGGATTAAGTAAATTTTGATGACACCAAAGTTTGTTTAATTGAAAATAGAGTTGAAAACAATATGCATATATAAATTTTTTTGGCATATTTGCATGAAATGCATATGCATATATATGCCAAAATATATGCAAACTATGCAAAATATATGCAACATATGCAAAACATATGCAAAATATGCAAAAACTTCCATTGTTAAACAAATCAAAATATTATATAAAAGCGATTTAGAGGTTAGTACGAGTATATATATTGAAATTTTATTAATAACTACCTGAAGTACACGGCTTTGCCCGAGCTTTTCTTATTCTTGTTGGCGGCAGTTATGTTAACTAAGTAAATTATTCGATGTCAATGATTGAAATAAATATTATATAGGGTTTCCCCTCACAATAAGAGGTGTTATTATGAATCGCTCACTTTTAAAGGTTTTATTCTTTGACAATCTTGCAGTCACAGTTCGCAAAACTAAAGCATTTTTTGGTCGTCGTGAAGCACCTTGTCGGACCGCAATACAGAAATTGTTCAAAAAATTTGAGCTGTTGGGACAAGTTAGTGATGTGAAGAATAAAACCCGTGCACGTCGCTCAAGAAGAACTGAGAATATTTATGCTGTAGCCCAAAGTTATATATATATATATATATATATAATGGAACCCAGTATAAGTAGAACCTAAGTAACTTGAGTGGATCACAGTGTAAAGTCATGCAAAAAGGTTTCTGATGAGTTGGTGTAGCGGCCAACGAAACACTCTGTATAGTCAAGCTGTGTGATTTGCTCTATACAGAGCCGTTGTTGTTGTTGTTGATTGTTGCCTTCTTTGCTCTTCATGTTGTCTTGGTGTCAACATGCTTGGCCTAAAGCTCAAAAATTTGTTTTCAATGAAAAAAGGAATATATTAATGTAACTTCTTCAACTTGAAAAATTAACCGGTCATGGTGCGACCATTTTTGAAACAAAAGTGTAAACATAAAGAAAAAAAAACTAATAGTTATAAACTTGCTTTACTAAATATAACTAAAATCTAAACTAAGAACTTATTTTATAAAAAAAATTCAAAATATAAAAGACATACACACTTTAGATATTACTCAATTTGCATCAATTGCAGCGACATGATCATCGAGAACAAGTCTTGAATATGACAACATCACAGCAAAATGATCGATTGATATTTGATCATCAGACTTTGTGATGATGACAACATAGTCGATAGATAATGACTAACTTTGAACAAGTAAAAATACTAAATGAATGAAGTTCTCTCAAAACTTGTTTTGCTAATGATCTTAAAAGAGAGTAGAAGATCATTGAAATAAACAAAAAGAGAGAATTTCAAATCGAGATGATCACTAAAAAAATTTAAAATATATTAAGTACATGAAAAGTGAAATCAGATCACTATAAAAATCTTTAATTACTCTGCCTTCATAAAAACAAAAAATGCTGATCGTTACGACTGATCGTATCTCATGTAAGTATCAATGAAAATTGCTACATACAACAATACCTATATGATAAAAGTATTTTATCATGGAATTTATTAATTCCATTTGCTAGACATACATCGAAGTGAATGACAACGAGCTTAAAACAATTCCGTAAAAACAACAGACATTGTTCAGATACTTTGTTGCATTTGCTTTTAGTTGTTGGAAGCTCAAAGTGCTCGAAAGTGTTGCAAGTGTCAATATGAACAATTTTTTGCACCTGTCAGTTGGCAATGTCTATTTACCACAGACTTAAAACATCAAGCAAAGATCAAAACAAAGATCAAATCGAGAAAAAACATCTTCCCTCCCACCACCGATTGCATTCAACTTCTCTGGCTTCTTCGCATTTGCACATTTTTATAAAATTAATATTGCAACGAGAGCACGTTGTTAAGATCAGTGAATTGACGACATGATCAAAACAAAAAAAAGTATATAATAAAAAAAAAAAACAGTTGTGTAAATATAAATATGTTTTTCCGCTGATCGAAGATTGATAATTTTAAATGCAACTCGTTGTTGATTGAATGAATTTTAGTTCATTACATATAAAAGTGTTGCCAGACTGTTTGTTTTTTTTCTACAGTGCTGTTAATTAGAACGTTCTCAATGACACAGAGTCATACTCTTCTCTGTGTCATTGTTCTCATTGATAATTTTTTTTAAAGTGTACTAAAAAAGAGTGTGTCAACAAAATATCGTGTCATTTCGTCATATCGTGTCATCATCGATACTTTTACAATAATTTTCCTAAGAAATAAAATTTCAATTCCATTCTGAACAAGATCTCTTTGTTGAACATTGAAAATAAGCTTCATGTAAATACTATACTTTAAAGATAATCAACAAAAGCTTTTGTGCCAAAAAGGTTTTTGACCGATTACAACCGATTTCATACACGTGAAAATGTAAAAATAACCCAAACGATGTAAATGTTGCCAGTTTCAACAATTTATGAACAAAAAGTGTCAACCTTTGGAAAAAGTGTTTAAATCTATTTTCAACAATTTCTATTGTACATTTTTTTTTAAATATTTTTTTTGCATTAAATTAAATCTCGACAACAATGGCGAAGAATAAATTGCGACTAACAAAGAAATTTTTTTCTATGAATACGAGTAGGGATATGTATGAGTTTCTCACACGTCAATTGAAAATATGAAATGGTTTTCACTTCTGGTTTCCACAGCAGCAGAGTGGAAAATAGAAAAACTCATATTGAGTCGAGGCAAGCAAATCCAAAGCAAAGAAAATCTATCTAAATTAGCACAAGTCAAAAGGGTCAACATTTAAAATTTGTCTGATATAGTAGAGCAAAATATGGGAAAGTCAAGCAAAGTCTGTGGAAGTTGGGGTGGGTGGTAGAGAAAAAAAGTAAAATTCAATTAAAAAGGAAAAACATGTGGAAATCTGAAGGGAAATAAAAAAAATTTTAAACGAGACAAATGCTCTAACTCAGCTGGTGGGCGAACAAAACACTTATAATAGCGATGACGTAAATAATGCAAATCAGTAATGAACCAACATGAGGTGGAAGCTCTGAAGGTAATATTGCAATAAAGCAAAATTCTGAAAAAATAATTGGAGAAAGCTATTATGTAAATAAATCTGATGAAAAAATGTACGAAAATTAATATGTTTTGCGAATGTAAAGGCAGGATGTAAGCATTTTCAGAAAAATAAAAAAAAAAGTAAAATTTATAATGAGAATTCTTTTTTTTTAAAAAATTTATACAGTTAGAATTAACAATTGAGAAAAGTGCTTTTAGAGATTTAACAAATTAAACAAGTAGGCCTATTTTGACCTTGAATGTAGGGTAGACTGGGTACGGTTGAAACATTTTAGCGTTTATCGTTCATAGCATCGGAATTAGTTAAGCGAGCGATGACGGAAACATATTAAATAAATGACCATATATTGGTCTACTATTCGGCATTTTATGGGTATTTTATGTGTAAAATCAAATTAAAAGAAAAAATATAATTTGTTTCAACCGTCTCCGTCTCCAATTGAAACACATGCAAATTATACAAAATATAATAAACTAGTGATACCCGGTGCGCGTTGCTGCACCCGGCAAGTATATTTGAAATAATAAGTAAATTCAAAACTTTTATTATCCTGTAATCTTAGCTATTCTGTATAGAAAATCGGGCCACACCCCCTTTTCCAATGCACGTACCAGTTTTCCAGTGGAAAGACTTTGGCAATTAGTAACTCCATACTGCGTTTTATTGTCATGAGAAGTTTAGTTCCAAAGCTATTCAATATCAAAAATTTTACTTGTGTGGTCGAAGTCGTAACCCCTTTTCCTATGCCCGTCCCAGCTCTCTTGTAGAAATATATTCTCCATTCTGAGTTTCAATGTTATGTGACTTCTACTTCCAAAGCTATTCGATACCTAAATTTGAATTATATCGCTAGTGCCACGCCCACTTGTCAAATGGTCACTCAATTTTACCAGTCACACAACTAAATAGTACGTTTTTAACGAGTTAAATTGTTTGATTGACTTATAGTTCGAGAGTTATACCTTTAATTTGGGCTGCTGAAAAAGTGCCATACCCCTTGTCCAAGGCCCAAAAATATTCACCAGTGAAAAGGCACGTGAAAATTTCATTCGAATATCAAATTTCGATGATGTGTGACCTATAATTCCAAAAATATTCGATATCACATATTCGCAGAAGGAAGTATCCAATTCGGTCCAGTCGTTTTCAAGTTTTAAGCAACCGAACAAACCAAGATAGATAAGAATATAGATAGATATAGTACATATATAAGAGAGGGGGAACCCCCAGGATATTTGTATAGCTCTCCCCCCATTTGTAGTACTGTTGCCAACAGTGACCATATGAACTAAAGTACTAAATTTTAGTCTGATAAGACCCAAGCCGTCTGAAATATAAAATTTTCATTAATTTGTGGGCGGTAAAAGGAGGTGTGGCAAAAATGTTCACATACGAACCATGGTACGGCCAATAAGAACACAACAAAGAAAACCTCAAGCAAATCGGGCGCTCCGTTCTTGAGTTATGGAATTACAAACACAAATCACGACTTTTTTTATATATATAGATATGGGAAAATCTTTAAAATGCCATATCTCCGGAACCAATGGCCCAATTTCGTATTTCTCAACGTACTCTGAAATTTTGGTTGAAATCGGTCGACCCGTTTCCGCAATAAGTGGCTACATCAAAATGTACACTACTTTTTATATAAATAGATTTCATATTAACAACTATAAACTAATGCGGACATACTTTTCCAGCTATAAACAATATAAGGTATTCTGCTATTCCTGGTTAGCTAATATGGATTAATTACTTTCATCAAATTAGCATAACCATTATTTTGTCGTGGCCGTGGCACCATCACACATAAAAAGGGGCACAAAAATGGATCTTGATAAGTATTTTATCAAAACTTCAACCTTTGTAATGTGAGCTTAGCAACATTGCTAATAAAAGCTTTTTATCAGCTACTTGATAAGAGATGGCAGCACCGCTGCTACTGTTTGGCAGCACTGAATCTGAGTCGAAAACAGCAACAGCATTTGTCTCATTTCCTCGTTCGTTTTTTGTATAAAGACGAAGTATCGCTTATTTTGCGAGAGTACTAGGTCATAGACACTGAATTATATTTACAGTACACTCACAAATTCGAATTGTCCAGAAAATAGAACCTGCCATTTCAATATTTAACGCTCTGAAATTAGAACCTGGTTCTAATTTCTGAACGTTTCTTTATTTATTAAATTCATAAGTGATCTTTGTTCATTGATATAAATATAAAAAGGTGAATTATATGAGTTTTATGTTTAAAAAAAAAAAAAAAAAAAAAAAAAAAAGTTTAAAAAAAACATTAAATATTTTTTTTTTCTATTAATCAATAAAAATTATTTTGTTTTTCATTTTTTTGGAATCAGTTTCATTCTTCTCTTTTAAATTTCTGTGAAAAAAGGAAACGTCCAGAAATTAGAACCACCCGTGGAATGAAGTGGTTCTAATTTGTGAGAGTCTACTGTATTTACATATGCTTATGTTTACATATTTAATTATTTTTAGCATTTTACTGTAGGGAATTTCATTAAAAAAGAAATAGATTCTGTCCATATTACAATTAATATTGTTGTTGCTTCATTAGCTCATTTTTTCGATCATGCTTATAAGCAAGGCGTTATCAAAAAGAGATTTTAAACACACAATGGAAAAGAAAGAAAAAACTTTGTACTGCTTAAAGCAGCGTTTATGAATAATTTTCTATGAAGTTTTTTAAATGGTATTTAATCTCGAATTTTAATAACTTTTTAGGGTAGGTTTTAAAAAATTAAGTATGCAATAGCTTCAGTTAAGAATGACGCTTTGAATTAGTAAATAAATTATTAAAATCGGTTCAGTAGTTCTTTAGTTTAGCGTACACGAAGATGCGTGATAAGCCTTTTATATAATAGTATAGATAAACATATTTTATTCATCGTCTAATAATATTTTTCGACTCGTAATAGCGCAGTTGAACATCAAAAATATTTTTTTTATTAATATTAAAGTCTTTCACGATACTTATAATCTTACATTATTTTTAATGAGCCTCCAAAGGTTTATATCAAGTATAACTTAAATCTTATAATAATCAGATGTTGGTGACGACTATTATTTTCTTTTTTGTAGTGTTTGTGTACTACTTGCTATTATATTTCTCTAAATTCAACAGCATTAATAATGAACTCGATTTTTTTTCAACTGTTTCAACTGTTCCCAACCACCAACCAGGTATAAAACGGTTCACAGTGAGAATAATAACAAATGTGAATAACAACAAATCATACAGCTATATTCTCCAAACTTCAATTAAAACGATATAAAACTTTCAATACTGAATTTTAATTAAACCAGAATAATTGCAAAAATGTACAAAAAATACTTACTTTTCTTTTAAAAAACACAATGGAGCCTACTATAGCACATAATACCTACTATACCTACATAACCACAAAGCGCAAAGAGCGAAGCAACATAAAAATTCGTGTTTCGTCTTGTCGCCCGCTTCGTTCTTCCCTTGTACCTCTCAACCTCATCACGCACGGTGGAAAGATATTCACTTTGTTTCAACCATCCACGTTTCAACCGTACCCGGTCTACCCTACTTTAAAAGTGTCACCCACTTTTAAATGATCCATAAAAAAATATTTAAAGAGTACACCAGTCAGCTAGTTTCTCCTTTAAATATCAAACCCTGTCACCCAGTCTGCGTTGAAGCATAGGACTGTCTTAAAAATCACCCATAACCGGGTACCGGCACCACTACATTTAATGCTTCTGTGTTTGTCTTTTGTCTTTGAATCGTTGTTGCGTTTTGTATTCCTACATAAGCCTTTGCTCTCAATTCTTGCTCTCAACGCTCCCAGAGCGCTCTCTACCCATAGCTGCCCATACCTAGCTAAAAATGTCACCCATAAGAATTTTCGGCTATTTATGTTGAACAAAGTTTCAAATGTTGTCACCATTACAACGTTTTTGGTGCAAATTTGCTCAATTTGTCCTAAACTTAGTGTCACCCATAAATAGTTTGGAGTTCTGATGCTTTTTCATTGGAACAGTCCAAAAAATATGCATGGTAGTGTGAACGAATTTTTGTGAGTGTGACCCAGTTGTAAATTAACTAACATTTTTTAAAATTTACGATTAATAATGTTGAACTTAACATTTTTTCTTCCTTCTTTATTGCAGATTGATTGATTTTGGTATTGATGACAATGAGTATGATGAAGTTCTGGAGCCAGACGATCAAAAACAACAACAGCATCTACCAAACAGTCAGCAACAACAACAACATAACAACAATCAAAACCAAAATAAGAATCAATCACAACACCATCACAAACAACAACAACAAAAGCCATCATCACCGCCACCACCACAACTACCACCACCAAAACAAAATAAATCAGTAAAAAATTCCAATAAAAATTCCTCCAAAAAAACAAAAATTCCACGCTCACCATCGTGTGCGAGCAGCCTTAGCTATAACAACAGTTTTATTCACCAACATACCTCATCATCATCAACAACATCGATTCCACCACAAACACCACCGTTGCCGGCATCATATCAAAATAAGAACAAACATATGAATGGTAGCACAACAACAATAGCAACAACACCACCAGGAGCAATAACAACGACGGCGCCGACGACAACTGCCACGCCTTTATCAACACCTGCGCCTACCACACCCACAGTCGCCATAAGTGCAACAGGCAATAATCACAACAACACCAATAACAACAATAACACCAACACCAACAACAATAATAATGTACATGCAACGAGCGTTGGCTTAATGGGGGGCGGCGTCATGGGTGCTAACGGAAATCATGCACAACAACGCGGTGTTGGCGTTGGTAGTAGTGGAACCGGCAGCGGCATTAACTTGGCAGCATCACGTCGTCCCCAAATACAAATTTCGCCGATTGCTGAGTCATCGCCGAAACATTATCAGTACATGACCCTGACGGTGCGCAAGGATGAGAACGGCTACGGCATGAAGGTAATTGCCTACAATATTAAATATATTAGATATTTAGATAGAGCGTCAAATCCATTTGACGCCGTTTGTGGATTTTTGAAAAAAAAAAAGAAAAATATAGGAGGGTTTTTTAACCCTCGCATTTTTTTTTTACAAGATAAAAACAACAATAATTTTGAGTATTCCATCCATTTTCTATCCAAATAGTTTCTAATTGAATTTTTTGGTGTAGGTTTGGTGCCCATGTTGCCTCCGTAATAGCCTTGACAAACAAAAAAGCGTAACACACATGGTTTTATATCTTGAGAGATCATGTATAGATGATTCTGAGTTTTCTAAGGTTTGTGTCTCTTAAAGCGTCACCCAAGTGCTGATTGAAGAACTTTTTATCTAACTTACATTAACAACGATGCAAAAAAGAGTATCACCCAGTATTACCTTTATTGGCCACTTATAAAACCAATATATCTTTATACATCTCCATATTTTGTGGTGAAACATATTAAAAAAAGAAATCCGATGCATTTGAGAATGAATTGCATCCGATGCAAAGAATTTGAAAATTTATTTCTTATCATCTTTGAATTTTGTATTATAAATCGGCAGATACTGAAGCACCATCTTCCAATCCGTGAAATACAATGCACCTAGAGCAGCACTGACTCCAAATGTAGCGGCTGATGCAAGGCTTTAGAGAAAATTCGTAGAACTTATTATTTTCTATACATAAGTAGCTTAAAAAACTTACAAACTGGATAAAATTTCAGTGTGTCTTTTTCCGTATTTCATTTTGTTCGACAAACAAACACGTTAAATTATAAACCACGTCAAATTGTGTGAAAAAAAAACTATCCAAAATCTCAAATCATATTTTGAATGTTCACTCTGACATTGACATAAAAATACTCACTGACAATCCGAGTAGAAGTTTTGAAATTAAATTTTTTTATAGCAAGTTTTTGAGTTTATACAGGGTGGGCCAAATAAAAGTTTTGTTTTTTTAAAAAAAGCAATAAAATTAACAAAATTACATTTTTTCCATGTATTATGGCTTTATTAGTAAGAGTAAACATTCCCATTAATTGTGGAACACAATGTCGTTCAAGTGGCTGTCTCGGGCTGTCTCTTGATGGTTTCGGGCTGTAGCTCACGGATTGCTTTGATGATATTGGCCTTAAGTGCTTGAATCGTTTCCGTATTGTTTGCATAAAATTGATCCTTCACGGTTCACCACAACAAAAAGTTCAAAATGGTCAAATCGCAGCTCCGAGGCGGCCAATTGACATTTCCAAGACGGCTGATAACACGATTTGGGAATTTGGTGCGCAAAATCTCGATTGTGACATGGGCTGTGTGGCATGGTGCACCATCCTGCATAAATCAGAGCTCGTCCAAATTCATGTCTCCAATTTCTGTACAAAAAGTCGGTTTACATGGCTCCGTAACGCCTAACGTTGACCGAAACGTTGTACCCAGCCTCATTTTCGAAGAACAATGGTCCAATGATGCCAACACTCCACAATCCGCACCAACCTGTCACTCTCTGTGGATGCATCGGCTTCTCGATAATAACGTGCGGGTTCTCCGAGCCCCGGATGCGGCAATTTTGTTTGTTAACGTAGCCGCCAAGATGAAAAGACGCCTCGTCAAAAAAGATGATCTTTCGCCCTTTTCAAATAACGCACTGTTTGTGCTAGTGCACAGCACTCACTTTGGAAATAAGTTTCCAATATTTCCCAGCGTTGTTCAAGCGTAAAGCAATTCATTTCTTTCCGCGGAGGTATGACCCTGACTTTATGTCAAGACTTCGAGCGGTAAACAGCTGTCAGTATCAAAATAATCTATGATTTAAAAAGAAACCACTAAATGGTCCACCCCACCTAGATGCTATGGACCGAATAATAACTTGATACAATCTTAAATTTGATTATTGGTGGACTCAAAAATATGCTTTATTTCCACATCATATTCTTCTTTCAGCTCGCTGTCAACAAAATTGCTTGACTACTTCAACGCTAACATCGTTCTCGAAATCCTGTTCTAATCTTCAGAAACTATTTTTCCGTCCCTAATGATCTGCATCTGCAGAACTTAATAACACTCCCGATTTTTCCTTCCCGATCTTCGGAAACTTCGAGTTATGACAAGTATTGTCGTCCGCGACGTTATCTCCTAAGGATTGTTTTCTTCAAGAAATATGTTTTAGAAAAAAAAAAAAATCCGGTTTGAAACCTGCCTTATATTCACAGTAATAATTTTCTCTCAAATGGGTCAAGCGGGTCTTTGATATCATATTGTCTTGAAATTTTAAGACGGGTAAAAGATTATTTGGGGAAGCTCATCATTTATTTATTTCTGATAGATGACTGAAGAATGGGGTCTTTAAGGATTGAAAATAGAATCTTTTTTTCAGATGCAGATATTATAATAATGATATTATATTTATAATGTCTATAAGATTAGCAAATTTTTGCACTTATGCACTCCTTTCTCTGAATTAATTAGTAGAAGGGGAGAGAAAAGGGGAACAATTTTTGTTCTCAAATATAAAGGTAAATAACGATATATTAGAATCACCTTCAAGTCCTGAATTCTAAACAAAAATCAAATATGTTTTCCAATATTTACCCTCTTCTCGGGTCTCTTCATCCAAACATAAAAAAGAAAAGGATTTGGTTGACTTCTGGGGTTCAAACAGGGGCCTGTAAACAAGAAGAGAGAACCTTTTCGTAGTATTAAAGCCAATGTAAAGAATACGAAACAACCCCTTCTGTGAACTATTAGCAGGTTCACGCAAAGAAACAAAAACGTTGATCGCCAGTTTGTCGCAAACGAACTTCGTTTGTCGTACTTGAAATCGTAATTTGCAAACATTTCAACAGTTGTCATAATAATAGTCAGTTGTGAAAAACGCGACATTTAGTTGCAGGAAATTAATTTCGTTTGTCATAAAAGCGAGTGATTTTTAAATTGCAACAATTGAAAAATTTGTTTTTCCCAACTGAAAACTTCGTTTGTTTTTCCCTTCGTTGTATAAAAACAACGCTTATAGTTCAGAGTTACTTTTTGGACAAATGTTACTTTATAGCAAATTGGTAATGTACTTAATATGCGGACGGAGATAGCAACAGAGTTGCGATGAGTGCAATCCATAAGAAGACAGACAGACATAAGGAGAAAGATAATAGAATAAATAATAATGACCGAAATAGTTACAGTCAGATAAACTCAGACTATGATCGACGAAGTATTAATTGAATTAAAGTAACCATAGCTCTATTTTGACCCATTTAATCTAGATGATGATCGCCAAGATTTCCATTTATCCATATATCCAGTTCTTGTTAAAATTGTTCCAGTGATTTCCTAATACATATAAAATTTTTACTACAAGCTTTTAAAACTGTTCATCAAACTTCAGTCAATTTCCCAGTGCTTTTCAATAAATCAATGTTCTGCTGATTTTCTAATGCTTTTTAAACTTTTACTAAAGCTTCTTAGTTTTTCAATCTTGATTCGATTTTCCAGTGATTGTCAATCAATGTACGGCTGATGTCCTAATGCTTTACTTAAGCTCTTTTAACTCTTACTTAAGCATCTATGGGCTTTTCAAACTGTTTATTAATGATCACTCGACTTTCCAGTGCTTGTCAAACAATGTTATGTTGATTTCCTTATGCTTATCAATCTCTTACTAAAGATTTGAGTCGATTTTTCTCATATTTCTCAAGCTGTTATGCCAGTTAATCTCAAATTTTTGAGTTGATTATTCAGTACTTGTAAAATTTAATTAAATTAGTTCATTAAGTGGGAATTTAAGTTGGTTTTTTAAATTTTATCAAAATACTCATATATTCTTTGTTAAATTTTCGTTTTTCAATCTTGTACTGTAGTGATGTCCATACACATGCAACGAGTGTGTAACACTAGGGCATGACAACATTTTTGTAGTCGATTTTCAAGTGCTTATCAATTTGCTATTGTAGTGATTTGCAAACTGTTTCAGTCAATTGCAGAGTGCTTCTTAAACTGCAACACGAGGGCATTTTAAACTTTTATATTGTTTTTTTATGACTCATTAACTAAAACTCTAGTGCCTCTCAACTTTTAGAATAGATATTTTTACATATGCTTTTATTTCAATCTGTCTTGCATATTTCATAGTGTTTTTCAAACTGTTAAGACAGTGCTTTGTAAGCATTTGCGTCAATTTTCCAGTTCCAAATAATGTTTTGTGTCATATGCCATATTTACTTGTCAATCGCTACTCGTGTGCTTTCCAAACTGTTAAGTGTATTTTGTTTGTTTAACTTTTACGTCAGTGCTGTTTAAACTTTCGAATTGATTTATTAGTAACTACCGTGCAGATATATATAATCAATGAAATATAACAGAACTTGTGATATCATTACTACAGTGCTTCCCAAACTTTACATCATTGCTTAGAGTATGCTAAAAACAACAAAAAATCTTGATCAATACAAAATTACCTCTCTGCTTATCTTTTAGTTCATGTACGTTTGTCTTTAAAGTTGATCTTAAAAATAACAGGTGGGAATCAACGCCACCCTCTGATTGCAGCCTTGACTAATGTCATTTCTTCCACAAATCTTTTTTTATTCTCCGCCTGCTTATTTTTACTCTCTGTTTACATAAAACTGACATCCGTCGATGTTGACAAACATTGCGTTTCCTTCAAAATTTAATAAATTGCATTTTTACACTCTTGGGCACAATTCGATTGTCTGTCAAGCAACGTAAGTTGCATAAAAGTTAAAAAAAAAAAAATAAAAAAATATAAATAAACAACCACAGAGAAGAACAAAAATTTCATTTATAAAGACTTTATTTTTGTCAACAAACCTACGCTTCAACTCGAATATACAGTAAAAACCGATCAAAACAATCGAAACATTCAAAGATGTTTAATGCGAAAATATGCAAAACAAAAACAAAAATTATGAATATATGACAAATATTTAGAAAGAAATAGTGAGAGAACATAATGCAAACATCGAAAGGGATTGAGAGCGAGAGGGAGAGAGAGCGAAGCAAGATAATACAATAAACGAAAAAGAGAGACAAAGATAGAGATTAAAGCAATAATTTGCGCATTGCGTCGGTTTATTTGTAGGCCTGACTGTATGTCTCTCTATCTGTCCATCTGTCTAAGGCCGGTAATGTTAATTTCGCTGATGATCGTGACGATGACTTCATGCAGTTTTATAGTATGTAAAATCTTTACCACAAAAAAAAAAAAACAAATCGCGCTGACTTAATCAACGGTATACAACTGAACAAAAATAAATAAATGTCATAAACATTGTAAAAATTAACAGTATCGGTCCTTGTGTTTTACATATGCGAATTACGTAAAAATTTCAAAATTTTAAATATCTCGTAAATATATGAAATAAATTCAACACAAAAAGAAACACTCATGACAATTTGTATGACAAATTCACACATTGTCGCGTCAGATGAGAAAGCGGAAAAATAAAATAAAAATACGAACTATAAGCTAGCGAGAGCAATCAGTACAAATGTCACCAAATGCAATTTGGTGATTGGTGAGTTAGATTGGTGGTTAGCTAATTGCTTGCTTACCTTGCTTCTATTGTTCATTAATATTAGTTAACCCGGCGAAAACGTTTAAATATTTTAATTATTATATCCCACTAGCTCCTTTTCAAATATGCATATATAAACTTCAATATATAGCTATGTATATAAATTTTAATATATTTAGAAAGTTTGAAATTTTTAAGCTTATATGTACTCAGAACATTTTGGTGTACGTGCACTTATTGTGTTGTTTAAAGTGCTTTTAAAACAAATGGAATCAGCACGTGAACATTTTCGTGCGATTATTTTTACAACTTTCGACGTGAATTATCTCAACAAGAATGCATCGATGAGCACAATCCGACTTTTGGCAATGAAGCATCATCAGAAACCTCTGTATATCGGTGATACACAGAATTCAAGCGGGACTGTACTTCGCTCACTGAGAAATATTTTGTAAAACAATAAAGATATTTTCAATGAAAAATTCGGTCTTTATATTCTGATGTGATTGAGTGGAGTGAAACGTTGTATTTTATTTATCTTCAGGTTTTATAATTCTTTATTTCTTATATCATACTTATCATTAATAATTAATATATATTTAATGTTTCTTGCACTTAGGCTTAGACTTGTTGCTTGCTTGGCTGTCGAATACAAAAGAGGCCATATCAGACGAATGTCAAGTTCAGCAATATTTGACGTTTTCCTTTCTATTGATATAGTGTTGGTAGCCATAAAACTTAAATGTATAGTAATAGACTTAACATATTCAATCCCGAAATATACATATGTAGCATATAAAATATTGTTATAATTATTGTTATATATAACACAATCTAACAGTATTTTTGTAACAGAGTTATCATATTTTCTTTTTGATAAAGGACGTTATGCAAAAAATCTCACATTCACTTTCTAATTTCTTTTACTATTTTAACCCTTAAGTCCTGTTGTTGGTCTGTGAGACCACATCCAAATATTTAAACTTTATTTTTTGTCTATTTTTTCGGTTGAAAAATTAAATAAAATTAGTTCATCCCGGCATGAAAAAATGTGTTTCTTCTTATTATTATCCTCATAATTCCTGCCAAGTAAGCGATAACTCTTAACCCGAAACACCCAAAAGAAGCCGTCTAAAACTTTGTCAGATATTTACAAGAAAACGGTAAATCGTTATACAGACAATATAAGTCATATATGTTAAAGCGGTTTTTATGAAGGACTCCATTTCAGATTAAAACATATAAATCTCAGAGATAATTCTGAGCATACGGTTGAAAGCTTTTTCAACTGTTATGACGTAGAATCCTTCAAATGTGCACATGAAATGAAATTACCTCTCGTTTTCAAAGCTCACCACCAACCGCTGGCGTTCAACAACCTTTGACCAATTTGCATACGTAAAACATTTGCATTGAAGCAAATATTGTATTAATACATAAATTGATGATCAATCACAATTTACGGCGGTATTTGCCAAAATGTATGTCAACTTGGCTTAAAGCCAATACAAACATTTTGAATTTATTTTTAAAGCGGAAAATATGACTTTTTACATGAAATAAAATTAATTTTATTTATTTTTAATTTTCTAAACTTGCCAAACATCAGTCAAATTTATGGCCAACAGAAACATGTTCAGCGTGTAGAGATATCCGCTTAGGAATCTGTAAAAAAAAAATGTTGAATGAATATTTAAAAACAATACATAGAACGCAAAAACAAATGATTTGAATATATCCCAAATTTCAAGAAAGAAAATAATTTAAAAATTCATTTCGCACATACTGTAGTCATACGAAATTTGTAGGTCGATGTACTTCTTCCTATAAAAAATTAAGATCTTTTATAAAATATAATAAAAATGAAACAAAAAAAATAAATGAAAATTATCAAAAACAAAATCAAACATCAAATAATTAAATGAAGATAACAAGTAAAAAGTAAAGAAAAATTAAAATAAAAACAAAGGAATAAAAAATAAAATATGTAGCAAAATTAAATAATGAAAACATTAAAAAATAAAAAAAAAACAAAAAAAAAATCGAAAAATGTAAAATAAATGGAAAAAGGAGACAAAGAAATAAAGAGCTAACTGCTAAAAATAAAAAGGAATAAACAAAGATAAAAGGAAAGGGGAAAAAGGTACAAAAATAGAAGATTAAAAAAAAAACAAAAAAATAAAAACTCAAAAAAAAAAAAATAAAAACAGAATAAAAAATAGCAAATAAAAAAAAATGAAAAATTATAAATTTAAAAATAAAAAACTATAAACGCTAAAAAATAAAATCAAGTAAATTTAAAATAAAACATAAATAAATTAGAAGCCAAATATGAATAAAAATTAAAAAAATAAATTCAAGATAAAAAAGCAAAAAAAGTACAATAAAAAATAAAAATAATATATGTAGTAAAATTAAATATTTAAAAAATTACAAAATAAAAAACAAAAGAAACTAATATAAAAAAATGTAAAATTAAAAAGCATAAATAAATAAATTAAAAATGAAATGCTAACAAAAATATAATATTAACGAAACATGTTTACAACGAAATATGTAACAGTTATAAATAGATCTTAAAGAAATTAAAATTAAATCAAAATTTATTCAAAATTGATTGAGAAATAAATACAAAATAAATGATTTCTAAATAAAAACATATTTAAAACCTAAAAATAAATATAAATAAATAAAATTAAAATAAATAGGAAAAAATAATTTTTAAATAAGAAATTATTATTTAAAAACCATAAAAAATCCGAGGAAAAACCAAAAAAATATAAACAAAAAAAAAAAAAAATATTAATAGATTAAAGTAAAAATTATAAAAACAGAAAAAGTAGTTATTACTAAACAAAGTAGATAAACGATAGAAAATAAGGTAAATAGAGTCGAACTAAATTGGAATGAATTTAACTAAATCAATGTACAAAATATTCAAATTAACATCAGCAAATTGCAGCAAATGAAAAAAAAATTAACAAATATATGTTAATATTTTCACAAACACAACAAAAACAATAATTAAAAATAAAAATAAAGTAGTTGCATAAAAAAAAATTACAAAAAGGAACAAACTTATTTTAAAATTAAAACACATAAATAAATATAAATAAAATATAAAAGAAAAAAAATATAAAATAAATAATATAAAAATAAAAAATATAAAATAAAAAATAAAAAAATATAAAATAAAAATATACATAAATAAAATATTAAAATTTAAAAACAGATTATAAATTTTTTTTAATAAATTAAAAAATTTAACTCAAAATTCAAAATTAAAAGGAAAAATTAAAAAAAAATATGTATAAAATTCTTTAAGAAATCTTGAAATTGAAAAAATGTAATGGAAAAATTAAGAATAAAGAACTAAAAAAGTACATATGCAGAATAGAATAAAATAATAACATGATATTTAAAAAATAAAGAATTCGAATAGATTTGAAATGAAAAATAAAATCAAAAATAAATTAAAAAATGAACAATTAAAAAAAAAATTGCAAACAAAATAATAAATTTAAATTCATATTCATAAATAATATAAAATTCAAATTCATAAATAATATAAAATTCATATTCATAAATAATATAAAATTCATATTCACAAGTATTATAAAATTGAAAATGTATTAAAAATAAAAATATATAAAAAATAAAAAATATTCAAAAATTACAAAATATACAAAAAAAAAACAAAAAATTTATAAAAAATAAAAATATATAAAAATATATAAAAAATAAAAATATATAAAAAATAAAATTAAATAAAGAAATTACAAATTTAACACGAAAGTGGAAAATTAAACTAAACATTAAAAAATTAAATAAAACAAACATTTTAATAATAAAATACTTTAAATAATAGATATAAAAATTTAAATAAGTAAAAAATTAAACCTAAAAAAATTTAAATAAAAAATTTTAAAAATTGCACAAAAAAAAATTAAAATATAGAAAAATATAAAATTGTAAACAAAAAAATATAAAAAAAAATTAATTGCATACAAATAAAAGGTACCAAGAAAATAAAAAATATTCACAAATAAAAATTTAAAAATATCAGAAAATTTAAAAAGTCGTAAAGAAAACGTAAAAAAATTAAAATAAACAAATAAAAAATAAAAAATAAAAAATAAAAAATAAAAAATAAAAAATAAAAAATAAAAAATAAAAAAATTAAATAAAAACACAAAAGAAAGATTAAAATTAAAAGTATATCGCTCATTCAAAAAAAAAAGTCCACCACACATCCGATGAATAGTTACAATGCATTTATTTTGAAGATAACCAAGAGCCAACTGGTTAAAATGGATGCCGGATTCGTGTTCAGCGGGTCAAAATACATGGGAATATGTGAGTCTACCTTCTCGCACTCAAACTTTTTTTTTGTGTGTCGGTTTAAGATAAAATTATTCATGATAAAACGGAAAAGTCCCAATGCCTTACAATTTGTGTCTCGATGCCATACAAGATAAATAGGAGATATTTTTTCATTGAACTAACCTATAAAAATTATAAAGGTATATTATAAAAGGGTAAAGCTTTACACGAAATTCTTGGAAAAACTTTTACTTGTATCCAAAACGCAGAGATTTTTATTAAAAAATGTCATCTCACATAAAAAAAACAATTCTCCGTGTCCCGATGCCTGATATTTTTTAATGCAATATTCTAAAAAACTCTTACACATT
Organism: Pherbina coryleti; assembly: GCA_943735915.1. NCBI lineage: Eukaryota > Metazoa > Arthropoda > Insecta > Diptera > Sciomyzidae > Pherbina > Pherbina coryleti. The sequence goes on along the minus strand of OX030950.1, from coordinate 159,767,125 downwards.
TAGTATTAATATAAATGTATTTGGTAAGGACATAAGTAGTTCTATTGTAGAAAAAAATTAAAAAAATATTCCACAAATATTTCTTAACTTAAATGTATTTCCATTTGCAAAATATGTACTCCAAATGTCCCAATGCCTTATTTGAAATAAGCGATATAAAAAATAAAAAAAATATATAATAAAAATAAAAAATATACAAAAAATTAAAAAATACATAAAAAAATATAATTCAATAAAGAAATTAAAAATTTAACACGAATATGAAAAATTAAAGTAAGCTTTAAAAAATTGAATAAAACAAAATTTTTTTATAATATAATACATAAAAGAATAAATTATAAAAAAAAATTGAAACAAGTAAAAAGTTAAACCTAGAAACATTTTAAATTAAAAATTTTAAAAATTAAAAAAAAAAGAAATAAGAAAATAAAAATATAAAATTGTAAACAATAAAATATAAAACAAAACACTCTTAAATATAAAATGTATTTAGAATAAAAAAATCACAAATAAAAATTTAAAAATATCACAAAATTGATAAAAAAAAATATAAAATGAAAATATAAAAAAAATAAAAAAAATAAAAAAAATAAAAAAAAAATAAAGAAAAAAATAAAAAAAATAAAAAAAAATAAAAAAAATAAAAAAAAAATAAAAAAAAATAAAAAAAAAATAAAAAAAATAAAAAAAATAAAAAAAAATAAAAAAATAAAAAAAAAATAAAAAAACAAATAAAAACAAAAAATTAAGATAAAAATTAATGGTATATACGAGGGCAATTTGATAAGTGAGTGATTTTTTAAATAAAAGGAATTTTTTCGACAAAAAATCGTTTTATTTCTCAACATAGTCTCCTTTTAGATCAGTGGTGGTCACTACATTGTTCCCCATAGCCCGCGGGCATCGTGTGTTGTTGAGCTTTTGCACACGAAGTAGCAATCGGCTTGATGTGTTTGTACACTGCGAAAAAGTTCGTTTTTTTCTGCTGTGCTTTAAATTTGAAGTCAGTGTGCTTTAAGCGTTTATGTGGTATGGGAGTCGCTCGTTGTTTTATGTATGAATGTATGCTTGTATTTTGCTATGATTCAGGAAAAACATTAATACATTCCGTTCTTCAATTTAAATAAAGTTGAAGTTACGGAAAACAAACACAAAAATAAAAATAATTATATTGAAAATCCAACACTCCACAAGATTAGACCTTGCACCAAATGTTGTGAGAGCTTTTAACAACTTCTTATTTCAGTGTAAAGCTGTACACTCGGAAAGCTCTCTTTGTTGTTGTTTCAATCGTACGTTGATCACCACTGTTTTAAATTCATAAATTAGTCCAACATTCAGTGTTTTTCCAATTTTTTTTTATTCCTTTCAAATAAAAGGTCTTATCAAGGTCCTCAAAATAGGCGTTTTTTTCAGTGATGACCTCTTAATTCCACCCAAATCTCTTACCACCGAGCCACTTTTTCAGGTTTGGAAGTAGGAAATAGACGCATGGGGCTAAATCTGTAGAATATGTTGAATGAGGTAGCCCACTATGGATATGGATCGTAACCCAATTTATAGATTTTTGCCATGGCGGCTACAGACTTGTGCGCCGATACGTTGTCATGGTGGAAGAGCACTTTTTCTTTGTCAAATGCAGTCCTTTTTGCTTCAAATCAATATCAAATCTATCCAACAGCTGTGAATAATATTCGTCGGTGACCGTTCACCCCTTTCAAAGTAATCGATGTGAATGACCTTGTTGGCCGACAAACCCACTTTGGCCTTCTTTGGTGTACGTTCACCCGAAGAAGTTCACTGCTTTGACTGTTCCTTGGTCTCTGATGTGTTGTGATGTAACCATTTTTCGTCTGCGATTACGAATTTCCGCTTAACATCAACACATAGTCCTTGAAAGTAGTCACACGGCTGCACTCATAACTCGGACAGCTTTTTCATATTCAAACATTCATGTGAAATGTAATACCCGCTTAGTTGAGATGCCAATAGGCATGCCATAGCATAGAAATGGCATCTTTACGTACTTTCATTCTCCGATAGTTCAATATCATTCCATGGATTTTATCGACGATTTCTGGCGTGACGACCTCTTTTGGGCAACCTGAACGTTCAGCGTCACTAGTTCTGGTACGACCACAACGGAATTCAGTAAACCAGTTCTTACTCTTTGAAATTGGTGGGGCAGAGCCTATATTATTTTTCAAGCCTTTTCTTAATTTCGGTGATAATTTTTTTACGAAAAAAATTATGCTTGATGAGTAGACAAAATTCACGTTTTTCCCATCTTCGTCGAAATTCACGAGGTTGTCTGCTTTCAATGATTGTGAAACACAAACTAAATGACGCAGCTTGTTCAAGTTTTAACAGTAGTCTATTAACAGAAGGTAGTTGATAGGACCAGTGTTGCATTTAAAGTTACTACGCGGGAAATTCTGGAAGTTACCGACTTCTCAAATTGCCCTCGTAAAAAATAAAAAAAAAAAAAAATTAAAATACGTAAAAAACTAAAAACTAGAAAATTTATAAATTAAAAAATATAAAAATTAATTTGAAATATAAAAAAAAAAATAAAAATAAAAAACAAAGTAATTCAGAAAATAAAAAATAAATTATAAAATATGTTAATTTAATTAATAATAAATAAGCGAAGAACATTTATGACAATAAAATTGATTTTAAATTGACAAATTTTTTCAAAATCTTGCTGTGAAGAAAATAATGCTTAAGTTTTTCTAAAATCAACAATTTCAAAAAAAAAAAAAAAACTTTTTAGCGAATTTTGCAAAACAAATAACAACAAAGTTTATTGACTTAATTGGATTCGAATAAATTTACGGTACGATTTTTTAATGATTACGAACCAACAACAATAATATTTCTATCAACAGCAGCAATTAGTAAGACAACAACAACAACAATAACGATGATAATAAGAACGAAAATATTCATTCCTTTCATAATGTTGCCAGATTTTTGCAAGTTCAAGTTAAAATTTAACGAGTGTGTACAATATACAACAACACCAATTCGCAATATATGCATAGCTGATAGGGGAAACGATGAAGAATTAAGCAGCAGAGAAAACAAGCCGGCCAGGCAGTCATATTTTATGGGCACGTGTGTCCTAAACGCCGACGAATTGAAAAATGAAATTATTTCAATGATCAGAGAAATTATTAGTGTTTAAAGTAAATATGCAGATGATTTGGAAAATAAACAAAATGCAATGAAAATTGGTGCGTCGAGCGCTGACTCGAGCAATGAGGGGAAGTGTATGAGATATGCAAGAGCGTTGTTAGGCGATTTGCTCTTCGAACTATTTGTATAGATACAAAAGGGGGCAAAATGAGTTCTTATTTTAAATTCAAGCAAAAATTGGAGATAGTGTGTGTACTCCGATAAGAACTGGTTATTTAAAGATTCCCTGATATGCTTATCAAGATTACTGATTGCCCCAATATAATCCAAACTTCCAACAGTACTGTATTGTTTAAATATAAATATTTTTTTTTATGCATATTCATGCTTCTTTTTTAATTTCACATTTCTCTTTGTGCTTCTTTTCTTCTTTCTACAGGTTTCTGGTGACAATCCAGTTTATGTTGAAAGCGTGAAACCTGGTGGAGCTGCACAAATTGCCGGCTTGGTCGCTGGCGATATGATTTTAAAGGTTTGCATGAAATAAAGAAAAAAAAATTTTTTTGATTTGGCAATATTTTGACTTACACCGTAAATTTTAACCGTTTTTTTATTATTTTAACTTTTCTCTTCTTTTTTTATTTTCTTCCTTCTCTTCACTGGCGCATTTTTTGTTGTTCGCTCGTTCGATCGTTGTGGAATTTCTAGGTCAATGGACAAGAAGTGCGCTCCGAGAAGCATCCAACTGTTGTTAGTTTAATTAAAGGTAAGTTCTTGTTGTTGGTTGTATTGTTGTTATTATTATTGTTATGCATTTTTGTTAACAAGTTTCGCACTTTTAAGCACTTGAAATGCAGACGACCACCATCAGCGCTGAAGTGGTTTCAAATTTCAAAATGAAATTTTCAGTTTTTTTTGGTTTTTTTTTGCAATATCTGCTTTCTGCATCATTTTCATATTTCGGCACATTCCAATAAAAATGTGTTACATTTAGCAGTTTTACAAAAAGCAAAATACATAGAAATTTCCGAGAATTTTTCACTATTTTTTAGGGTATAGAAAGGTCCGCTCATGCACGCAAACGAGTTCCGACATAACTCATTTTAAATCGCGCTTGTATACCTTCTAAAACGTCTCACGCTCACTTATGAGAGTCACTTTTCAATGCAATCGTATTTGCTCATGAACGAAAGCACTTGAAAATATTTGTGGCGTACTCGCACACGAGCTTCTGCACTAATGAGCCGATTGAGGCTCATGAGACAACTCATGAGTCGTAAATGTCAATGAATGGTAAGAATGAATGAAAGAGAGGGTGTTGAGCTCACAAATGTGTGACCGGAATTTGTATGGGTTTCAAGAACCGCTATTTTTTTGACAAATATGTTTCAATGGGCTTGTGTGGTTATGGGTAGATGGAACAAAGGAATTTTAATGGGGTCTATGGACTACTTGGACAAATATTGAATATTTTTTGGTCTTTGGTCTATCAGAACTTTTTTGATCGTTGTAAACTTCTTGGGTAAAAGCCGATGATTTTGAGGAAATTACGTTCCACATGAATTATATGTGGAAATAGTTAAATAATCATTGGTCAAAATTTTTGGTTTTGTGGAATCCTTTGTCAAAAATCTATGATTTTTAGAAAAATCCATTTCACCGGGATTATACTATACTAGCATACCCGTTCCCAACGTTGCTTGGGAGTATAAATATTATATAAAAACATATTTTCATATCTTTACGATATATTGGTCTTATGGCAACACTGCAGCAGAAATTAACTGAGTGTAACTATTCACTCAAGAGACCAGCGCGGTGAGTTGTAGAATCTCACCTCTCTCTCTCAACAAAGAGCGTAAGCTATTGTTTGCTGTTATTTTGTGCTGCAGCATGGCAGCATGAATTAAAATGCATGAATTCTTAAATAATTAAATAAAAAGTTTTACCAAAAACGTAGTAGACCCAGTAGCAGGGTCGCTTATTATAGCAATTGAATAGTGAAAGAATTATTAAATCGGTTCAGCGGTTACCCCGTGATTGAACGATAAAAATCCGAGAGAACCCTTTTATATAATAGTATAGATATAGATATAGATGTAATAAGTTAGTTTGTTGGCAGTTTTTTGGTTTTTGGGGACTTCTTTGGGAACAAAGATTATCTGTCAAATTCGTTCCACTGAGATTATCTGTGGAAGTAGTTGAATTATGAGGTTTGTTTGATTTTGTGTACTTACTTGACAATATCCATGATTTTCCTGGAACTGGTAAGGTTATCAGAAATTTTCTGGGTTTGGTTGGCTCTGGTAAAAATTCTCTTTTGAATTGATTTTTTTTTTAAAATATTTTTTTTCATTTTTTTTTATTAGTATTTTTTTTAAATTTTTTTTTTGTTAATATTTTTTTAATATTTTTTTTTATTGTGGTTTATAAGACTTTTATTTTTTGGATGATGATATATAATAATCCAAATAGTTCCATAGATAGTCTCAGTGGAACCTATTTCACTGTTATTCATAGATTGTTACTCAAGGAGTCCATAAATTTCATAATACCCAGTTCCAATAGTCCAACTAGTTCTATGGATAATTCCAATCCAACCATGTCGACTGATAGTTATAGATTTTTATCCAAGCAGTTTACAAAACTCAAAAGAGTTCCAATGAACTACTAACTAGTTCCATAGATAGTCTCAGTGGAGGCTTTTTGTTTGAAAAGCATAGATTTCATCTAAGGTGTCTAGGTAAATAAATAACATAAATAAACTTGCCATTTAAGCCCTTGAAAGAACTTTGAACTTTGACAGAACTTCTTATGATCAAATTGTGTTGTGCGTGTTATTAAATGTTTGTACACAAATGATCGAGAACTGGACCTACTCGTTTAATGCCGACTCCGAACTACTAATGTGCATGTTCTCAAAAAGCTTTACATGGCATTATTTACTCTCTGAGGTTTTCTATTGTCTGCAGAGAGGTGACGGCCGAACAGAAAAATTAATTCAATTAAAAAAACTTTCTGTGTAAGATGGAAATTGAGCCAGGGTTCTCTAGCGTATGGGTCATGCACACTACCCACTGCGCCACGGCCGCCAAGGTGTCTACATACAAAACTAAAAATGTTCCAATTATTTTACTACTTTCGCAAATAATCTATGTGGAACGTATTGGCCTTAGAACCAGCGGTTATTGCACAAGAAATCCATAAAGCTCAAAAAAGTTCCAATTACCCCTTTAGTTCTATAGATTATGACAGTGGAACCTGTTTGGCATAAAATCATAGATGTTTTTCCAAAAAGTCCACATCAATAAAGTTTAACGTGGCATTAGCTCAGCTGAGAGGCAAATTATTCTTTGCACTCCTCAGGTTTCATTTCGACTGTCTCATGAACATCAAAAGCCTCATATGCGCTTTTTCTTGTGAGCGCGTACGTTTTGATAGGTATACGTAGTGAGATCTCATTTCTCAAAGACTTACCAAGTGGTGAATTTGTATCTTGATCTTGAACTCGATCTTGATCTTGAACTCGATCTTGATCTTGAACTCCGATCTTGATCTTGAACTCGATCTTGATCTTAAACTCAATCTTGATCTTGAACTCGATCTTGATCCGTTTCTTTATCTTTATCTTTATCTTTGTCTTTATCTTTATCTTTATCTTTATCTTTATCTTTATCTTTATCTTTATCTTTATCTTTATCTTTATCTTTATCTTTATCTTTATCTTTATCTTTATCTTTATCTTTATCTTTATCTTTATCTTTATCTTTATCTTTATCTTTATCTTTATCTTTATCTTTATCTTTATCTTTATCTTTATCTTTATCTTTATCTTTATCTTTATCTTTATCTTTATCTTTATCTTTATCTTTATCTTTATCTTTATCTTTATCTTTATCTATATCCTTATCTCTATCTTTGTCCAGCTTTTTTCTTTATCTTAATTTTCGCTCGTGGATGAGAGCGATAAAATTTTTAGAGGATATGCATCCGCGAGCGCGTATGATTAGTTGTGAACCTTTTCAAATCGTACGCTCACAAAGGCACGCGAGCGCTCAATTCCGTGCTGTGCTTTTTGCATAACAATTTTTTCCACCAGTCTTGCATGTATCCAATAATTCACCAATCTCTCCACAGTCTTAATCATTGCATTGAAAACTATCTAAGACAACACCAAAGAAAATAATCGCCATATTGCTCGAAGCAATATTACATCGCTTTGGAATCAATTTAATGCGCTGCTCCTCATGCATTAATCATCTGCACAAAGTTCAACTCAATATAATACATAATTAGTTTGAAGGAAAACAACAACATGCTGATGGTTGTGGCGGCGGCGTACCAATCGCCGACAAAAGAAGGAAGCTTGTGGAAACGTCTATTGGCCGGCCATTATACATTAAAAAATGCAACTTCCTAGTTTTGTGTGTGTGCTGCAAGTGTTACTTGTTGGGTTTAAACCATTGCAATGGGGGAAAACAAAAACAGCTAGAAGATGAACAGGAAATAATTTGAATTAACATGCGTCAGTTGTGCTCCGTGGTTGCTGATGAGTTATCATCAGATAGTGCTTGAGTAGGTTTCATTAAGAATTTACTAAATCAACCAAATATGTTGTTAATGATGAGAGAAGAGTCGGTCATTTCTAAAAAGTGCCGCAAGGCCTGAAAGTTTTGCTTTAACACACTAAAATGTTGCATATTTGTAGGCGGAATATTATCTGAACTATACTTCAAAATTAGTGAATTAAATCAAAATTATGTTTAAATTCAAAGAAATGTATCAAGTTCTCAAAGGCTTAAGGTCTTTTTTCGTATTCGGTAGTGTTTCGAAAACTTAATATGTTTGCAAATGAGAATTCGAGCATTTATCCCAGTCAATTCAAGGTATTAAGGGTGAATAAGGCAATGGGAGTCATCGGGTAATGAGAGTCACCTACTGTAGTTTTAAATGCTTAACCCACAAAGTAAAGAATTTCTCCCACTAGTTTATGGCATTAATTAATACATTATATAAAAAAAAACAAAAACAAAGCGGCATGCATTTAGTCCACATTTTTATGCTATCTTTTCTAATTTGAAATTCAATGACATTCACTTGAAAGATTTTGTAATGGGGCGGCGAGCGTTGCTATAGCAACACAATGTTTGCGTCTGGTGGCAACGTTGGTTGAAATCAATTTGCGGCTTTGACGCTTGATTGTTCGCTTTAATTGAGCACAAATTTGTCTAGTTTTTAATTGTCTGGAATTGTGCCCACATTATTTGTCTTTAATGCATTTAACTGTAAGTTCGTTAGAGAAGCTTTCATTGAGTTTTTGTTTTTGTTTTTTTATGATGATTTCTATTATCATAGATGAATTTTGTGTTTTTTTTCCAAGGGGTTAATTTAATTGTGTTTTTTTTTTTAATTAAAATTTGTTTTGGGTGCGTTAAGATTAATAAAAAAAAAAAAAACAGAGGGAAATTAAATCAACTGCTGACATAATTCAACTTTTCTCAATTTGGTAGTGAATAAATGATTGAATTCAATTTTTTAATGTTATAATTTTGAAAAATTCAATGTTTTTAAAAGATAAATTCTAATAGTAGCATATATATTTGTTGTATATTGTATATAGTATACTCATAGCTAGTATATATTTGTTGCATATTTTTAGGCCATAGAGATATTTATATTTTTATGAACATTCATTTTGGAATGTCGAGTAAACAAATTTCAAACGAAGTATGAAATAGTTACTTAGTAACTTAGCGATTAGAATAGTAACTTACCGATTAGTTACTATTTAGTTAGTTATAAACCGATTACCTTACAAAAAATAACCATTACACTTTACATCACTACTTCTGCCTACTATGTCTCAAATTATTTTAACTTTCAAGCCTGTTCATCATCACAATTATATTCAATGCCAATAATAACTAAGCCGAATATTAATTGGAATGTCCAAAGAAAATGCCGCTACTTTACCGAACCGGATGTTTACTTTGTTGGGTTTTTTTTTATATCTATTAAAAAAAAATTGTGCTTATAATTTATGTTTATTTGATTCCAAAGTAAGCAAAAAAAAAATATCTCGTAAAGCAATTAACCAACAATCAAAATTATTTACTTTTACTTTGGTAACACTTCTACAACAACAAATAACTAGTGGCGTTTTAAGCGCGTAGATGCTTTTCTTCCGTCGTTGCTGCATACATTCCAGTTATTTTCATTCTGTACGCACTAGTTTGAAGAAACAATTTTGAATTTTTGCGTAAAGTCTGATGACAAAGATTGTTTCAATAAATAAGCTACACCCAAAGAGGCAGAAGTGGGCGTGGTTTTTGGTTTAAAGCGATAACAAATAGCAATATTCAACTCCATAAGTAACCGGAAGTAATATTCTAAAACGCTAAAATTAGAGTTATATCAAAGCTTTGATTATATGAATTGGAATCTAAACTTATGACCTAATTATTCATCAGATTTTTGGGTCTATTAAGATTTTTTGGAAAAGTCAACGCGACACTCATACAAAAGTGATGTTAAAAGTGGGCATTATAAACATAAATCGAATTAAATTTTGTTCTGCACAATCTAGTTTTTGTTTTTTAGCTTTAAACCATCAAACTAAAGACGCTATTTTATTAAAACTTACAGTGACACGCCTACTCATACCAAAGTGGGGCGTACTATATTGAAAACAATATAGTTCTGGTTTTATGCAAGCTATTATGTAGAAAATTTTAATTTTAAACCGAAATTTTTAAGACACGCCTGCTCAAAGATAGGAAATAGTATGGGTAACGTTTCGGTAAGGTTTGGGTAAGGTATGATTAAGATTTGGGTAAGTTATGAGTAAGAAATGGGTTATATTATGGTTATGTTATGGTTATGTTATGGAAATGTTAGAGTTATGTTATGGGTATGTTATGGGTATGTTATGGATATGTTATGGGAATGTATAGGTACTAGTACCATTTGTGGTCAAAATTATGCAAGCTATATTACGTAGAAAATTTTGTATTTAAAGTTTTGGATAAAGATTTCAAGCCGAAATTTTAAGACACACCCACTCAAAGATAAGAAAAAGTATTGGTAAGGTATGTGTAAGGTATGGGTAAGTTATGGATAAGGTATGTATAAGGTATGGGTAAGGGTATAGGTAAGGTATGGAGAAGGTATGGATAAGGTGTGGGTAAGGTATGGGTAAGGTATGGGCAAGGTATTGGTAAGGAATGGGTAAGGTATGAGTATGGTATAGTATGGTATGATATGGGTATGTTATGGCTATGTTATGGTTATGTTATGCGTATGTTATGGATATGTTATGGGAATGTATAAGTACTGGTATCGTTTTTGGTCGAAATTCGACCATATAAAAATAGATTTTTGTTTTGTGTTGATAGTTCTAGCGACCTTTTGAGTTAGCAAAAGTTATTTTTGACTGAACCCAGTCAAAAATAACTGTTGATTTTTATTATATTTTTTTTTTTATTGATAAACGTTTAGCAAAGTTAAAAAAAAAATAAATTGATAAAATAGTACCTACCTTAGGGTAATACGGGGAATAAAATTAAAATTAATTGTTATTGAAGTGGATCAAGGAATAGTTTGATTTATTACGTAAAGATTATATTGAATAAATTAATTGGCATGCATGGGGAACTGTTGTTTATGGTTAGGTTTCATAGCCTTCTGGATTGGTAACAAAAAGTTCCCCAGAGAAAAGTAAACAATTCGACTTAACAACGTATTTTATTCACTAAAAAAATTAATGACAAAAATTAATCACTTAAACAGTGGTATATCAATTATTTCATCAAATACTTTTGAATTTTGTCAAAATAAAATGGAAACCACGTCTACTTACCAAACAAAGTGACGTCATTATTTAAGGAAATCATTGATTTTTGCCCAACATTAACTCAACTCTTAACAAAAAAATAAATAACTGGCCATTTCAGCCCTTGAAAGGAATTTGACCTAGCTTCTTATGATCAATTGTGTTGTGCGTGTTATTAAGTTTGTACACAATTGACCGAGAACCGGACCTACATGTTTAACGCCGACTCCGAACGGCGATGAACGGAATGTTCTCGTTCTCAAGAAGCTTTACATGGCATTTTGATTACTCTCTGAGGTTTGCCATTGTCTGCAGAGAGGTGGCGGCCGTACAGAAAAATTATTTTAATTCAAATAATTTTCTGTCGCTGCTGGGGTTCGAACCTGTGTCTCCAAAGTTCTTTGACATAGCGGCCACGCACTTTAACCAACTACGCCACGGACGCCACTCAACTCAACTCTTACATAAATTAAAAAAATTTCCAAAGGCCCAACTATTTTCATAGATAATCACAGTAATATTTTTTAGAAGATCGTATATTTTTAGCCAATGAGCGTTAGAAAAGCATAGTTTTTTTTATCCAAGGGATTAACAGCATCTATTAAGTTCCAAGGACCCAATGAGTTATATAGAGAATACACCTGGAACCTGTTTGTATCAAAACGTCTCTGTATCAAAACGTCTCTGTATCAAAAATATTCTATCCAAGTAGTCCATAAAGTGGAAAAAGTTCAAAAACTTCAATGGCCCAACTATTTTCAAAGATAATCTAACTGAAATCTTTTCGTCATTATATTATAGATTTGTTTTCAAGGAGTCCACACAACCCACAAAGACACCAGTGACCCAATTAGTTTGATAGGTAATCAGTGTGGAACCTATCTGCAAAAAAATTATTTATTTTTGTTTAATCAGTCTGCATATCCCGAAAAAGTTCCAATGATCCATCTTGTTCCATAGTTGTTATCCTTTGTGGAACCCATGCGTCAAAAATAATTAGGTTTTGCCCAAAAAAGGCCCCAAAACCCAAAAACTATCCACATTATATAGATAATCGCAGTGGAACCTAATCCAAAACAGTTCTGTGGACCCAACTAGTTGTATAGATAATCCACTTGGAACCTATGCATCAGAAAATCAAAGATTTTTGTCCAAGGAGACAACAGAACTCAATAAAGTTCGAATTAGCTGATTAGTTCCTGTCGTAGTGGAACGTATTTATAAAAATCATTGATTTTTTTTTTAATATAGCTGCTCTAATGGTCGAACTTGTTCCATAAGTAATTCATGAGGTTCCACATTTCTCAAAAAATAATTGACTTTTATTCTAAAAACTTTGCAAAGCAAACAGAGTTCCAATGACCCTGCTAGTTTCATAAATGATTCCAGTGAAACCTATTTGTCTAAAAATTGTTTATCTTAGGTACTTTGCCCAAGGAATCCACAAAATTCCAAACTCTAATAGAACAGCTTACTGCATAGACAAGGTAAAAAAAAACGAATTGGTCATTTCATCCCTTAAAAGGACGTTGTGCGTGTTATTAAATGTTTTGTACACAAATGATCGAGAGCTGGGCCTACCAGCTTTATGCTGACTACGAACGATTTATGTGCATGAACTCAAGATGGCGTTATTTACACCTCTCTGCAGATAGGTGACGACCGATACGAAAAATTAATTTCAATTGAAAACGTTTTCTGTGTTAGCTGGGGCTTGACCCTGGTTTCGAATGGGCATGGAGAAGTCCATATATTTTTTAACGCGCTCAGCCATTGCCGTCATATAGATAAGTAAAGTGAAACATATTTTGTCAAAAAATAATGAAATCGCAATACTGCGTTAGGTCGGTCGTGCGCCGATCGTACGTTATATCGACGTTTCAAAAACTTTACGAGATAAGCTGTCAGAACCCACGACCTTCGAATTTTGCACTCTCAATAATGCGTTAGTAGGTCGTGCGTCTGCCACTTAGATGATGCCAATTAAACCAGCCATGCAAGAAATCCCACAAAAGTTGTTTTCCCCACAATTCTCAATCCCGCAATTTTCTATATAAATGCCTTTAATATATCGCGCTTAAGGCGGTTCGTGAAAAGTATGGCAATAAGTATTGCTTTAACAGCATGAGTTATAAAAAAACATTATATAAATCATAAATTCCAACGATGATAAACGAAATCCCATGAAAATCTATCTTTGCCAGTGAAACTATGAAACACCCACATACTAAGCTCTTTCAACGAAAATGCAACTCTGATATAGCAAGAAATGTCAAACGCACGACCGAGTCGAAGTTTTCTCTACTCATCTCGTTAGATCGTACTTTGATCGTACTTTACACCTTGGTATGATATTTACGATCAAAGTTTGAGGTCGAATTGTGAATTGCTGCATAAGAACACGTGAGTTTCTACCCGAGCTGTCAACGCACGACCGACCTAACGCAGTATTGCGATTTAGCTAAAAATCGTCAATGTTTTAAATTGTTTCATAGATAATCTCAGTGGAACTTATTTGTTAAATAATCGTCAACATTTGTTCAAGTAGCCCATTAAACCCTAAAAATTTCAATATCTTAACTAGTGTCCTGTAGAATTCCTGTGAACATTTTTGTTAATAAAAAAAGTAAACTTTTCCTTATGATCTAGAAAACCAAATGAATTTCTCATAATAAAGTTCATAGATAAAACAAGTGAACTCCTCTCTTAACCCTAAAACCATTAGTTTTTATCCAAGGAGCCCACAACACACAAAAAAGATGCAATGAACCAACTAGTTCCGTAGATAGTTTCAATGGAACCTATGGGTCATAGAATAATATATTTGTGGGCAAGGAGTTAACAGATCCATAAAATTGTCCAATTAATTAAAAGTGGATTAATTATGAAAGTGGAGCCTATATGCCATGGAAATCATAGGTTTTGGTCCAAGGAGTTTACAGAAATAATAAAAGTTGACTCATTGCAACTGGCAACTAAAAAGATCAAATTACAAAACTAGTTCCACATATCACCAAGTGGAGCCTATTTGTCACTGAACTATAGGTTTTTGTCAAAGGACACTGAAGAAATCATAAAAGTTGACTGAGACCAAAGCTATTGGAATCTACATTTTTTCTCTAGGCTACGCAATTTTTGCCTCCATTGTTACTTAAAAAAAATTGGACAGTAAAAAATGTATAATAAAAAATTTTGAAATATCTCTACTTTGCAGCTTAAGTTTTAAGGAAAGTGGGCGTTGAAGTACCAACTGAACTTAAAACATACAAAAGCATCTAAAATAAAAAGTATTTGCGAAAAGTTGGGAAATTTCTCACAAGAATAAAATATTATTTGTAAGTTATCCAGATAACTTTAAACTAATCCAGTTTTTCCCCTCTTCTTTTGCAGCTTCAACAATTGTAGAGTTAGCCGTCAAGCGTACCCCAAAAATGGCACGCCCAACCTCAGTGGGCATTGTACCCTCTACGCCCATACTCTCTGGCAGAGATAGAACCGCTTCGATCACGGGACCACAGCCGGTTGATGTAATAATTTTTTGCTTCCTTTAACAAAATTTTTATTAATCGATTTCTTTCTTTCACAGAGCATTAAAAGACGCGAAATGGAAACCTATAAAATACAGACGCTACAAAAAATGCTCGAGCAAGAAAAATTAAATTTGGAACGTCTTAAGGGTGAAACCAACAATCCCAGCTACAAGCTTTCCGAGGCAAATATACGCAAACTGCGTGAACAACTGCGTCAAGTTGGGGCTGAGGTAGGTTTTTCAGTGATATTATAGCATTATTTTAGTTGTGTGTTTTTGACGTTGTGTAATTTTGGTTGGCAACAATTTTTTGCGTTTCTTGTTGTCATATTTTAAAATTTGGAAGTGATACGCCTCCAAGCGCTGCGTTTTCGAACCGTTCTCGAGACAGTTTGTGTCGCAATGAAAATTACAATTAATTAAAGCCTATGCAAAGCTGTTTTAAATTAAAAAGAAAACAATTTGGCCACATTGGAGTAAATTTGCGCGCTTTTCTGCTGCTAGTTTGATTTTATTTTATTTTTGTTCCGCCATAAAAACACATTTTAAAAAATATTGAATTCTTTAAATAGAATTAGAGCTATTTTTTTAATTCCCCTTTATAAAGATATAAAACTCAAAAATCGTCACCTAAATTGCAAGATTTTTCTTTTAAATCCATTTCATCAGTTTTTTTTTTCAAAAACAAGCATATTAAAAAATATTTCCCCGGCCCTTCCCTGTTCTTTTTTTTTTGTAATGTCACATAAACTGTAAAATATTTAAAACAAACACTTTCAAACACAAACACACACACCAAAATCCTTCAATCCATACACTTTCATAAAATTTCAAACACTTCGTAAAAAATTCGAGATTTGAAAATTTCACTGTTTTTGTCACTGTTTCAAAACATCTTGTTATCTCTTTCTAAACATTGTTGAGCGTGCATTTTTGAACATCTATTCATGAAATCTTTTTAAACACCAACTCACCATTCAATATTTTACCTCTGCCACCTCCACCATACCTAGCATAAATTTATATTCAACATAACTGGCTCTTTTACTTTCTCTAATAATCGCTCGCTCACTGTCTCTCTATCATATGCATTAATTGCATTAAAATAATTGACAAACAAAATTTGCTAAAAAATATTAATAAAATGCACCTAACACATTAACGCAAAGACAACAACCAACCTTTTTAAAATAAAAAAGAAATTCATTAAAAATTTTAAAAATAAAAATAAGTTATTAAATTTATTTAAATAAACACAAAATTCAATAATAAACAAACAAAATAAAATCAGCAAAATATACATATATAAAGTCTAAAATAAATCAAAATTAGAAAAAAGTGCAAACAATTTAACATTAAAAATATAAAAATTAAAAAATACAAAAGTAAAATAAAAGAAAAAGCAAAAAATATAAAAAATAAAATACACAAAAGTTAAAAATAAAATACATAAGATATAAAAAATATTTAATACTAAAAAAATAAAAATATTGCATATACTAAAAAATATAAAAATATAAAAAATTAGAAAAATATAATAAATATAAAAGTATAAAAAATATATATATAAAAAGTATAAAAATTATATACATAAAAATACAAAAATTAAAAAATATAAAAAATATTAAATATAAAAAATATTATAAATAAGAAAATTATAGAAATATAGAAAACAACAAAGAAAAAAGAAAATAAAAAATAAGAATTTATAACATAAAAAAAAACAAAAAAAAAACAATTTATCAATCAAATAAAATGAACACAAAAAAATTCGAAGCAAAAAGAGCTTATTTAGAAATTTGAAAATAAGCACATAAAATAAAAAAGGCCCAGCAAAACAAAAAAAAAAACAAATAAATATAAAAATATGTTAAACTACTAAAACACCAAAAATATTTATTTGAATAACAATACGATTTATATAAATACAATAATAAAGAAAAAATTAAGGAATTTAAGAAAAACACATAAAAAAACAAAGAAAAGATTAAATATGACAATAAAAATAAAGAAAAAAGAAGTAAGAGAATTAATTAAAAGTATGCTAAAAATAATTTAAAAAATAAAAAAATTAATTAAAAAACCTTAAAAAATTATTTAAAAATAAATTATGAAATTCATTAAGCATAAACTAAAAAAATTAATTTAAAATAAATTAAAAAATAATTAAAAATTAACTGACAAATTAACGAACTAATTTATTAAAAATAAATTAGACTTTAATTTTAAATTAAACTTAACCATTTTAATAAAACTTTGTTAAAAAATTATTTTATAAAATATAAATAATTTTAAAAAATATAAATAATTTTAAAAAATAATTTTTAAATAATTAAAACATGAAAATATAATTACAAAAACATAAAACAATAAAAATATATAAATTGAAACACAATAATATATAAACATATAAAAATATATAAATTGAAACACAAAAATGTAAACATATAAAAATATATAAATTGAAACACAAAAATGTAAACATATAAAAATATATAAGTAAAACTATAAAAATATAAAAATATAAAAATATAAAATTATAAAAAATATAATAATATAAAAATATAAAAATATAATAATATAAAAATACAAAAATATAAAAATATAAAAATATAAAAATATAAAAATATACAAATATAAAAATATAAAAATATAAAAATATAAAAATATAAAAATATAAAAATATAAAAATATAAAAATATAAAAATATAAAAATATAAAAATATAAAAATATAAAAATATAAAAATATAAAAATATAAAAATATAAAAATATAAAAATATAAAAATATAAAAATATAAAAATATAAAAATATAAAAATATAAAAATATAAAAATATAAAAATATAAAAATATAAAAATATAAAAATATAAAAATATAAAAATATAAAAATATAAAAATATAAAAATATAAAAATATAAAAATATAAAAATATAAAAATATAAAAATATAAAAATATAAAAATATAAAAATATAAAAATATAAAAATATAAAAATATAAAAATATAAAAATATAAAAATATAAAAATATAAAAATATAAAAATATAAAAATATAAAAATATAAAAATATAAAAATATAAAAATATAAAAATACAAAATATAAAAATATAAAAATATGAAATTATAAAAATATAAATATCTATCTAAATCACTTAATTTTGAAATATTCAATAAATATTTATGGATTATAAAATGGATTCATAAAGTAAAATAAATAAAATGTTAAATAATTAAAAAATATTTTAAATCAAATTAATTACAATAAATAATTTTTACTTATTAATTATATTAAATAAAATTATAAGAAAATTAATTACATTCAATAAAATAAATTAAAGTTATTTTAAGTAAGAATTTTAATAAAATAATATAAATAAAATAAATTGAATTATTAATTTCGAAAATAAGTTTTAACACGTAAACAACATAAAAAATAATAAAATATAATAATTTAAAAATAGTATAAAAAATAATACCAAAATTAACTAAAAAAAACTAATAATAAAAACACTATAAAAAAATTAAAAAAAAAATAATATAAGAAAAAAAAAATAAAATAAGTTCAGGATCATAATTATAAAATTAATGCATTAAAATAAATAACTCAAACAAATAAATAACAACAAAAATTCGGGTCATCAAACTTTATTGTAGTCCTAGCAAATAAATAAAAAAAAAATAGTGTAAAATGAAAAATAATTTATTAATCAGAATGTATAAATTTTATTAAAAAATAAGATAAGATAAATAAGATATAAGAGCAAACAACTAAATAAAAAAATAAATAAATTTAAGAATTAAAAAAAAAATGTTTAAAAATAAATAATAATTCAATTAAAAGTTAATAAAAATAATGAGAAAATTACATAAAAACATTAAAAATAAAATTTAAAATAACAATTTAAAAATAAATTACTAATACATTAAAAATTTACTTAACCATTGTTTAAATAAAAATAAAAGAATGATAAATACTTCAAAGATTAAAATAAAATTAAATTTATTAATAAAAAAAGCCATGAAATAAAAAATATGATTAAATAGAAAATAAAGAAAAAATAAAAAAAAAATAAAAAAAAGTAAAAAATATAAAAAAAATTAAAAAAATAAAAAAAAAAATAAAAAAAATACAAAAAATAAAAAATATAAGAAAAGAATAAATAAAGGAAAAGCTAAATAAAAAATAATAAATGAAACGATTTAAATAATAAATAAAAATTAAATAAAAAAATTAGAATAAATGTAATATAAATTGAAAAATAAAACCCAGCGTATATAATTGCAGGCATTGATTATTATTAACAACTGCTGAATATTTATTTTAACTCTTCGATCAATTTTCGCTACAACGTGTTTTTTTTATGCCAACAAATTATGTCTTCTTTGAATTTATTTAAAGAAAAAATTTATTCACCACACTTTCTCTTCTCCTCGCACTTTCAACTCAATGCAAACGCAAACAATAATTTTCTATACTACAAAAACAACCGTCTATTGCAAATATGTCAACACTCCCCACATACTACAACTTACCACAGGATGAACCAACGACCACAAAATTTCAAGCAACATCTTCGATGACGGCGGCAAACAACAACAAAAATACCGCCCTACTATCGCCTACACAAATTCACCACTTGTCGTCGTCCTCCCACCATCAGGCACAGCAATATTTACATCCACAAGTTACCACACCACAACCAGCACAATCCTCTCCAGCATTCCTCTCTCTATTACCGCGTTCGCTCTCATCTCTATCGCTGGGCGGACGCAAGAATAAAATTGATAAAGATCTTATAACTTCACCTTTGAATAATACAACGGATTTTCTACACACCTCCACCTCATCGACGCCACAGCAGCATTTTAATATGTCGCAGTCGCTGCATCAGCATCGCATTAGTTCACCACAGCAACAGCAGCTGTTCTATCAGCATCAACAACAGCTAATACAGCTGCAGCAACAACAGCAACTGCAACAACAACAACAACAACAGCAGCAGCAGCAACAACAACAACAGCAGCAGCGTCATAAAGAGTCTTCCTCAAAGTCATCCAATTCGAAGCATAAAAATAAGTTTGCATCACAACCAAAAAACCTAATCAAAGAAGACATTCCGCCGCCGCTGCCACAGCGCAATCCGCCACGCAATCTGCTGCTCGAAGCAGCAACAGCAACAACTGTATGCAATGTAGCGACTCCCCCAGGCAACAACATCAACAACAACAGTGATTGGCGCCGCGCTGTGCAGGTGCCCATATCGGATTTGGATCACGCCAATCTAACTACTGGCAGCGCCAGTCCACAGCTGCGCAACTCACCACAGCCACTACTACAAAATACACCACAAGCTAACGCTGCAAGCGTCTCACCAGCGCCCACAGCCAGCACGCCATCCTCGGCACAGAAAAAACGTGCCAAGACCAAAACCAAGGCGCTGTCCGATCCAAAAATGTCCACGCAGATGTTTTTGCAAATGGAAACTGGTTCCGGCAGCCTGGACGGCGAAGATGACGCCGACTGCGTGCCGCCACCGCTGCCGCCGCGTCAGCCAGGCATGCTGGAGGAATCGAGCACAGCTCTCAATGCCTCCTCGCGCAAGGGCAGCGTCAATAATTTAAGTGTTTGTGGAGTTGGTGGCGTCGGATCCTCGCGTCCAACACCCAATAGCATCGAAACCTTGATGAATTATCCGCTCATCTCGACATGTACGGCGGTGCGTGATAATATGGCGGCCGCATTTCCGCTCTCGCAGCGCCCTAATATCGTGCAGCAATTGCAGCAACATCAATTATTACATGGTGGTGGTGGTGGTGTTGGTGGAGGACAAGGCGTGGCAGTTGGTGGGAGTGGCAGCAGCGCTGCTGCTACAGCTGTAAGTAAAAGAACACATAAAAGTAAAATTACAAACCTTGCAACACTAAACAAAAAACTGCAAATCATGTCAACTGCGGAGAGTGATTTACTACTACTCACCACTCTTCTCTCTCTACCTCTGTTGCAGCTCTCTAACTTTCTCTCTAGTTAATATATTAAGGGCGTATTTTTGGATAACTTAGACTTTTTAATATGAAGAAAATATAAAAAATTATTTAATTTATTGTAGTATTACTTTAATTTTAAGAAACTAACCGAAAAGTGTAAACACATTGTTAAAAATTGGCCTCAAAAATTCACTCTAGAAAATTCATACTCACCACACGCGGAGTATTCACTCTTGCACTCATATGTAAAATAACACAATTAACACGCTTTTACTAATTATCAAATTATACTAATTCTCGCATGATTTTATACTTTCACGAATCTTTTTAAGAAAATAAAATAGAAATTATTTAGATAAAAATATAACTCACCATAAATACAGCTTTTAAAGGATGTTGATTTTTAAAGAGGCATTGATTTGCTTAAACAATTTTTATAACTTACTTGTCGACAAAACGGTTCCACTAGGCTTGTAAAATATATCAAGTAAATATATTAGAAAGCTAAAAATTGTAATCTTTCTGAGGGCTTATAAAATTTTTTTTTTAAAAGATTGTAGTTGACCTCCCATACGCAGAGTGACATCAATAAAATGGTTAAATCTCTTGAAAATTCCACAAATA
The DNA here is from genome assembly GCA_943735915.1 of Pherbina coryleti. Lineage (NCBI taxonomy): Eukaryota > Metazoa > Arthropoda > Insecta > Diptera > Sciomyzidae > Pherbina > Pherbina coryleti. Next base: position 159,746,015 of record OX030950.1, on the reverse strand, counting down.
TCACTCTTGAAACTTGAAAATTTGTACATAAGCTTTGATTCAACATACGGCACCCTAAGTTAGAAATTTGTCAAAATCGGTTGAAACCACGCCTCGTCTCATACGAAGTGACGTCATCAAAATGGTAAAATATCTAAAAATTTCACAAAAATTAATCACCTCAACACTTGAAATTCTGCACCTCTGTGTCTTTTGATGTCAAATACTTTTAGTGTGTCATCTGTCGAAATCGAATGTAAACCACTTCTACTTTCGGTACATAGTGACGTCATCAAAATGATAAACTCTTTAAAAATTCCACAAAATTATTCGAAATTTTGCACATGAGCTTTAATTTCAAATATTCACTCTGAGTTAAAATATTTTAAATGAAAACTACGCCTTCCATATGTTAAAATCCCAACCATCCCTATCCCAAATACTCAACCATATCATAAAAATGCTGAATTCTCTAAAAGTTCCACTAAAATGAATAAAAATTCTTGAAATTTTGCACATGAAGTTTGCTTCCAAGTATGCTCTCAAAGTTCAAACTTTGTCCAAATTGAATGAAAAAAACACCTACTTCAGTTACCAAGTGACGTCATCAAAATAGCAAAATCTTCATAAATTCCACAAAAATTCATTTATTGGTTTGATATCTTACACATAAACTTTGATAATTAAATAGTACAATGAGTTAAAAATTTAGATAATTTCAATAAAACCACGCCTATTCCACATACAAGCTGACGTCATCAAAATAACAAAACCTCTATAACTTCGAATATTATATATTGGGTTGTTCAAAAAGGCTGCGGTTTTTTATTTGCAATTAAAGCTAAATTATTTTATAAATCAAATCAACATTAATCAGTTATATATCGCCTGTTGTTCGATTACCTTCTACCATCCTTGTGGTAGATTCATTATTCCGCGCGGATAGAAGTCTCCACTTTTCTTTGCAAATAACCTCTCAAAGTGCTGTTTGATAAGGCCCGCATTATCAAAGGTTTAACCATTCAGTGAGTTTTGCAGAGAGCGAAACATATGGTAACCCAAGCACGCAAGGTCTAGACTATAGGGTGGATGTCGAAAAATATACCATCCGAACTCGAGCAATTTTTGGCGAGTCACGAAACTCGTATGAGGCCTATCGTTATCGTGATGAAAGACCACCCCCTACGATTGACCAGGTCATGTCATTTCTGTTGGATGGCATCGCTCAATTTCTGTAGTTGCCCACGGTAGACTTTAGAATTTATGGTTCTATCCTGTGGGCGTAGCTTGTTGTAAACAGGCCCCTTCAGAGCATGACCTTCTGGTGTTCGTATGATTTTGCTTGTCATCTTTCTTGGACCAGCTACTTTTTCTGTTGAAATTGTTGTGGACACCCCACTCCACGTAATCATACGCTTGAGAAATGGGTCGTTTTTCACGTTTCGATCGTAAATGTGAACTCGATTGACTTTGTGAATTTGCTTCAATTCGTGCGGGACTCAGACATCAAATATTTTTATGAAACCAGCGGATTTTAAATGATCATAAACACTTCCACTGACAAATTTTGAGTACCCGCAGTTTATCTGACTGTCGAATGATTGTTAGTCTCTAAAAGCGTCTTAATTTGGTCGACGTCAACCTCCGAGGACCTACTAGAACGCGAAGCATCCATGATTGAAAAATGTTCATCACGAAAACGGGCAATTCACTTATGACATTGTCTTTCTTTAATCATATCTTTCATTATCAACTTCCACTAGTTTTTGTCTGGCTTCAGTTGTTTTTTGGTCTTTTTTGAAGTAAAAGAGCAAAATATGGCTGATATGCTCATAAAAGTTCTCCATTTTTAAATCACTCTTAAATATTTGAACTTTTGCCCAGCCGAAAATAGTACATTCCTTGCAATTTTTTTTTTTATATCTTATTGCTCAAAGTTTCTTGAACATTTTTTAACTGTAGTTTATAATGTGTTCATCAGAGCTGTAAAAGAATGCATTCATTTGTGATTTTAAATCATTTAATTCCCATAGTTGCATTAATTTTTTCAAATCATTAATTAAAAAAAAAAAAACTTGAAAAATCAAATCACAATCAATGATTTGAAAAATGATTGCATTCATGGAGTCCCAATCAATGATTTGAAAAAGTAATTGCATTCATTTTTTCAATCAATGATTGCATTTTGAATCATTAATCATTTTGAATATAAATCACATGATTTGAAATCACAAATGATTTAACAGCTTTGGTGTTCTTAATATGTTAATATTTTATACATTTAAAAGACTGTCTTTGTATTTAGAGGCTGAAGAAAGGTGAGAGCAGACGGCCGATCAGAAAAATTAATTTCAATTGAAAAAATGTCTGGCTCAGCTGGTGTTCGAACCTGGTTTCGAATTAGCATCAAGTGGTACACGTACTTTTTAGCGCACTCAGCCACGGTCGCCACAAGTGTGCCAAGCGAATTTATTTTTTGCCCCATTTTTATCTTAATTTTTAGATTTTGTTGGTCCAACTTTTTCCTTTACAATTTCACACAAATTTTCAATTCGATTCATGTGCGGGGATTGCGTAGTTAGTGAAAGTGCCATTTTGTTAGCATTTTTTATTCGGCATAAGGTAGCATATCATCCTTTAGAATGCATCTATAACCTCTTTTAGCAAATTTAGAGATTTAAGTTTTCTTTTATCTTAAACTAGCCTTTTTCCGGCGCGCGTTGCTGCACCCAGCAACTATATGGGAACATAATAGGTATATTCAAAAATTTTCTTGGAGTCATAGTTTAACACCACTGTCATTTTCCACTGCCTGTTACAGTTTCTGAGTGCAACTATCCACTCAAGAGACCAGCGCGGTGAGTTGTAGAATCTCACCTCTCTCTCTCAACAAAGAGCTTATTGTTTGCTGTTATTTCGTGCTGCTTATGAATACAATGGCAGCATGGATTAAAATACATGAATTTTTAAATAATTAAATAAAAAGATTTACCAAAAACGTAGTACCCAGTAGCAGGGTCGCTTATTATAGCAATTGAATAGTGAACAAATTATTAAAATCGGGTCAGCATTTAACCACTTGATTGAACGATGAAAATTCGAGAGAACCCTTTTATATAATAGTATAGATAATAAATAATAATAATAAGTATATCGAAACCATTATGTTGGATAAGCTACCATGTTTAAACATTTTGGTGGTGTAACTTGGGCTAAGTTCTTGATTTTTTGCAATCCTAACCCATATTTTTTCATCAGTTCTAATCCTAAACCTCTAATTCAGCGAATTACACAACATTGCGCCATTTTGTAACATTTTCTGGCCTATTTCATGGTTGAATTAATGATGTCGCAAGTGTGGGAGCGAGTGCCTATAACTGTCAAATCGAAGTTGACATGTAAAGCCGATGAAGTTCTTGTTGTTGCTTTTACATGTACTGAAAAGAGAGTACGATCAGCCCCGAGACAACCTTATTAATTCAACCATGGCCTACCCAATAAGAGTGAAGTTTCGTTAAATTAATGCTGTTGTCACCTTTATTAGACTCTTCTCTTGTATCGATGATTCGCTGTCACTTTTTTGATTTTATAGTCTTTTAACGAGTTTACACTCCACTTATTGTTACGTCACAGTGCGAGTGGAAAGTGGTACTCCTAGTTCTCTTTTGATATCTCCATCAAATATGATTAAGTCTTTAGCCGTGAAAAGTTTGATACTGACCTCATCCTCTTTGATAGTTTTTCATGGTCTTTCTGTTTCTAAGCATTTTTTTGAGGACGCAAGGCATTAAATACGAAAAGCTTTGATTTTTTCAAGATTTTCCAATCCTCATTCTTGAATTTTATTTATAATAGATCTCTCTTGATACGTGCAAAACTCTTATTTTATGTATAAAATTTCCACAAACTCTGTTGAATGTGAACCGTAATATTTTTTTTTTTTTTGTTCTATCCTTATGACCAGTCCAAAAGCACTTTATCGTTGTTAAAGGCAGTATGGTTTTTTAAAATAGGGACAATACCGAATAATGGAACTATGATAGGTATTAAAATGGTGAAAAACCTTATTTTCTTTCTGTAAGTTATTCTTAGGACATCTTTCCCAAAAAAACTAAACCGACTTTTCCTTTAGTGTTGAGGATGATGATTAGACTATGACATTTTCCTGAATATTCTATTTGACAGGATAGTAAGAATCGTTTAGAATTATGTAATTAAATATAAGTTTCTATGTTAAAATTAAGATTTTTAAATTATTTTTCAAGAATTGAATTTTTTCTGTAAATACATCGTAGTTTACTGCATTCAATTATTATTAATTATATATTATTGTTTTATTATTATTAATATAAATTTTAACTTTACTAACCAGAAACTTTATGTACTAACAGCATTATGTAAAGTAAAGATTAACTACAATACTTTTATACAATATAAAAAGTATGTCTTCATACGATGAACTTAGGTAAAAAACACTAAGTCCTACTAAACCCACATGCACTTCTTCATTAGAATCTTAACTTGTTGCACTCAATTTCACCTCATTCACCACACAGACCACAAAAACTTTTGTGAGCACCACTTCTCTGTTTTCAATTTCATGTAAATACCAAAGTCACGCTTTACATTCTCGCTTTACACTTTTACACTCTCTCTCATTTTCACCATTTATTCGTACATAATTCACCACACAGTATTGCACCCGTACAGACCACCACTTTGTTCACCTACCCAAAGTTTGTAAAATAGCACCATTTCCCCTATATTTTATTGTTTTTTTTTTTTAATTTATTTAAACTTAAAATAAGGTTACATTTAAAAGTGTAACTTCAGAATCGTAGGTTTCCCAATCCAAGTGTCTATGGTCTATATTTTTGCTTTGTAGAATTGCGAATTTCACTTCGAAAATATTTTTTATTATTTTATTTCCAAATCTTATATGGCTTAAAATAGTCGATTTAGTCAATTTTCCATTTGGAACCCTTTTTGTACATATCCGTCTTTTTTTAAGTTTGGTTACTTTTTTAGTGGTCCTACTTCCACTTTATGCTGAATTTGCATGTTTCAGCTGGGTCTTTTTTGTTTGTTTTCTTTAGATAAATTTGTATTTTTTTTATTTTATTCTTAGTTGTAGTTTTGGTTTAATTTTTCCCATGCTTATATTTTGTTTTAAGTTGGTCTCTCTTTATATTATTTTTTTTTTTTTTTATTAAATGTTCTATCTATTCATATCTTTTGTTCTAAACCATAATTTTAGGCTTTGGGACAAACACCACCAAATCTGAATCATTTCAATAAACACAGACGCGTCGTGTCATCACCGGAAAACATGCATCCCAGGCATCCGGGTAAGTTTTCTTGTCTTGCATGTGAAACCATGTAGAGTATATACTTAAGTCACGCTTCTATCAAGAAAACAGGGTGATTATTTTTATTAGAACTTATTTTGAATATTTTTTTTTTTTATTTTTTTAATTAAATTTCATAAAAAGTTACAGTTTTTTTATATCACATCTATATCTATACTATTTTATAAAATTAAAGTGGACATTTTTTGTTGCCGCTAAACTCCAAAAGTCCTAGTCCGATTTTTATGAAATAAGTTTTAAAATATCACATTTGAGCTGCAAAAGAATATAGGGATATTTTCTTTACGAAATTTTAAAAATAAGTATCTTTAATTAAAGTGTAAAGTTTTTTAAAAAATCATCTACAATGCCATGCATTGCTTGATTGTTAGTTTTTCGTGCGTTTGTGCTGCGAGAGCTTCAATTAACTCCATGTTGCTCTCTACTCTATTCTCTCTTTGTTCTCAGCAAGCACAACACACCTAAATAATAAACAAACAAATACATATACATACATACACTGGTATAATAATTACAAGGTAGCATTGACAGTTGCTTGGGAAACCATCTCCTGTCAAAAAATATACTCAAAAAGAGCGCTCACAATCCGCCATTGAAAACACAAACAATATTGAAAACGTTGAAGTGAAAAAACAACAACCTCAGCAGCTGCAGATGTATTTTGTAAACAAACAGCTGTTTTTGACAGGAGATGTTTATTTGTACATAGAAAGAAAATAAGCAGTTGTCAATGCTACCTTGTATTATTATACCATGCATACATACGTTGCGGTGCTTAAAACAAAAGAACAAATAACTTCGAAGTAGATTTTAATATGTTGAAATTAATTTTGATGTGGTGAATTAATCCAACACAGTTTCGTCAAATAGGGACTCACTGACCACCTTCAGCATGTCTGACTTTTTACTTTTATACATGGTAGAATTATAAGGTAGGGCCGACTCGGAGAAGAATGAAGTGGAAAGCAGCGAAACAGGGGGCTAGTTGTCAAAATCAGCTGTTCATCTCGAGTTTCTTTATGTTCATGTTTCGCAGTGGATTTTAGGTTAAACTTTTTACAAGCTTTTTTTCAAATTTAACACTTCCGCGGCATTTTATAGATTTATTTACAATGTTTTTACAATATTTTCACTCAAATTAACACAAACTTAACACACGTGCCCGCACTATTTACAAATTGAAAACATGATATTTCTTTTTTCATTTGACATTTCCACCAACTTCGTCATTTTGACAACTACCCAACCTTTTCACTATCCACTCTTCGTTGACGCGTGAGGGCACTGAGCGACTCGGCCCTACCTTATAATTCTACCATGCTTTTATAGAAGTGACATTGTGTGTTTTAATAAGATTTTTTTTATAAATTAATAAAGATAAACTATTGATAAAGAGCGAAGCAAAAAAGGGATCCAAAATTTCGAAAAAGATAAGGTCTGCATACTATGCCGTCGTGGTAATTTAAAAGATAATAGGGGTATTCACATTCACTTGGGTAGTTGGGTATGAGTAGATTGAGTACTTTTAATAATTGTGAGCACCCTAAATGGCAATTGAGTACTTTTGACAAATATTTGTATTCGATATCAAAACTTTGGCATGTATGGGCTGAGCCACACCCCCTTGACCAATGCCTGTCTAAATTTTTTTAGTAGAAATAAATAAAATAAAATAAAAAAATAAATAACGCCCAATTTCAGCCCTTGAAAGGACGTTGACCTAGCTTCTTATGATCAATTGTGTTGTGCGTGTTATTGAGTTTGTACACAATTGATCGAGAACCGGACCGACTCCGAACGGCGATGAACGGAATGTTCTTGTTCTCAAGAAGCTTTACATGGCATTTTGAATACTCTCTGAGGTCTGCCATTGTCTGGAGAGAGGTGGCGGCCGTACAGAAAAATTATTTTAATTCAAATAATTTTCTGTCGCTGCTATGGTTCGAACCTGGGTCTCCCCAGTAAAAATAAATCACCAACTAGAAACTTCATTTTGAATATCAATGTTTTGTGATTTTTACTTCCATAGCTTTCCGATATCAAAAATTTGAATTGAACGGGCGGAGCCACACCCCCTTGTACCATGCCCGTCTCAGTTTTCTAGTATATGGACACTACCAAGTGGCAACTACATAGTTTTATTGTTATGCGGCATTTAGTTCCAAAGCTATTTGATACCATAAGTTTGACTTATATGGGCGGTGCCATGCCAATTTTTCCAGTCAAAGGACAGGACTAAATAGTACGTTCTTACCGATTTTCATTGATGTGTGACTAATAGTTGGAAAGTTATACCAAAAATTTGGCAACCGAAGAAATGCCACGCCCTTTGTCCAACGACCATAAAATTTTACCAGTGGATCGGCACATGTAAATCGAAGCCGAATACCTAATTCCAATGCTGTGCGACTTATAATCCAAAGTTATTCGATATTGCAAATTTGGGTTGCATGGCGGTGCCACGCCCCCTTGTATAATAAACGCTGCATCACTTGTAATTAGTTTACTTTGTTTATATTTAGTGTCAAATCAATTAATGCTTATTTTTTTCAATGCAAAAGGTGGTGACATGTAAAAAGTACTCAATTTTGCAAGAAGTCAATCTACCAAACAAGTCAAGGGGTCAGCTAGAGTAGATTGATATAAGAGTACTTGAATACAACTTTACAAAATCAAAATGTACAGCATTTGCCAATCTACCTAACTACCTAAGTCAGTGTGAATACCCCTATTATGTTCCATACATATTCTCCATGTGTCTACTTAATAATTTATAACTCCAATTGTAGAGACAGTCAAACAATTGTACGTTTTATTAAAAATTAAAAGGATTTTATTCACATTAATATGGAAAATATAAAAGGATAACTTCTAGATATTATACAATAATAACACTTATGAGTTGTAAGTAAATCTACTCGGGATAAAGAATGTTCTTTTTTTCAGCCAGTACTAACATTGATTTTAAACAAAATTCATGATATTTCATTAAATAGTCATTTATTGTGAACTACGTGAAGTTAAATTCGTAAATTCGAAGATAACTTAGCAAAGACACAAACCAATATTTATTCTCTGTACAATGTAAAATTCGTACTTTTTTGCAAAGTACGAATTTAACTTTTGATACGAATTTAACTAACGACGCAACGAAGTTAAATTACGCAATAAACTTTGGGTACGATACGCAATAAACTTTGGGTACGAATTTAACTTTATTTGTAATCTGCCATCTGGCATAAGCCAACTCCACCAGTCCACAGACCGCTACGCAGACCGAAATATGTGACTCGCCGCTAAACCAAAACTTTTCAATAATACAGCGGATCCAAGGCCAGTTGATTTTGGGCCCATTCACTAAAATTTCAAAGCGACCGCTGGTCATTTGACTTCCACTTTTGCTCGAACTGGATCTAGGTAGTTTCAAATCAAGATCTTTGCGTAAAATTATCCATAAAGTGGATAGACAAACCCCAAGTTAACGACGTCAAATCGATTAATTTTTATCTTCTTCAACACTTCTGGGTCTTGTGATAAATTTCAGCTGCAAAACAACTGGGATTAGACTTTTACTCGCGTTTCGTAAAATTGAGATTGAATATTATTACATTACTCTGATCTTCAAGCACCCTGTATACTCGCAAATCACTTAGCGTAAAGATTTTTTTTTTTGTCAACTTTTTTGTTTGATGACAAGTTGTTTTATTTTTATTTTTTTTTTCGCGAAACATGATCTACATTAGCTTACGTCTGTGCAAATATTGCAATTGAAAAACATCTTTCTGTTTCTTCTCTAAATGCTTATCATTCCCAGCATAAAGTGTTTTTTTTTTTTTTTTTTTTTTAAGTGCAATTTAAGTGTTGTTTATTTCGTTTTGTGCTTTTTGTTTATTTATTTATTTTTACAAAATTGCATCTTTAGTTTATGATAATATTTACGCCAAGCAACAAGTTGTTCAAGAATTGAATTTTTGTGAAAATTTTCATGTCAATTTTTTTCATGTTTTTGAACTTTTCTTTTTTGATTCCAATATAAATATGTCAAAAAGATTATTTCTTAAATCAGTGAATTGATAATGTATTTAAAATATCGATATTTTCAAGTGAAATAAGTGTACAGATTCCTTAAAAAAGTTATATTACGTTCACACCTAAGCCAAATGAGCAAATTTGAATATCTCATTAAAAAGTGTTCACACTTATAAATCTCATTTTGTTTGACGGTTGTTTTTGTTGTATTTTCATATTTTGTTTTGATAAAATTTTTCTGTGTACAAATTTTTCTTACATTTTGCTTTGAAAGGTATGTTCACAAAGCAGTTTAATACGCTCAGAGCTGTGTTTAACGTGAAATTATCTCATTTGCTACTCATTTCGTTGAAATGAGTTGAAATGAGTTGGAATATTTCTATGGGAAATGAGCTCATTACGCATCCCATTTGTGGTTTTTGGCCGAAATGAGCAAATTAGCTTAGGTGTGAATGGGCTATTAGTGAAGTAGAAATGTTCACAACAGAATTTATACCATAGAATATATGAGTTAAATAAAGTCAATTCTTCAAATAAAAAAAATCATAAAAATCAATAAAAAAATCATACAAATAGCATAGTTTTAAATAATCTCTCAAGTCCAGTTTATTTCATATTTCCTTTAAAATTTAGGGGTTTTTAACGTGACAACGTTACGTTTTACCGCTCAAGTTTTCAAAAATTTTTTAAAGAACACTGCCTGAAATTAGTACTCGGGGAATAATTGCGCTACAACAAATGTTATGAAACGAAAATGAAGGATTATTACTTGGCTTTACGACAACAATATACATATATAAAAAAAACAATATTATAACGTTACCAGGTCTCGGGGGTAGGTGTTGTACAGTCTATTAACCCCCCTGTGCGCTGTCCCGAGTATACTCGTCCAAACGAAGTCGCTTCCGTATTCAGAATGACGAGTATACTCGTCCAAAAGTAAACGGGCATATCTCTGAATCTATACAACTTTGAGACCCCCGCGAGGTCTCAAATTGAAGGGTGAAATGTCCTCTACAAGATAACACCCTGCTTATATGGTCAATAAATTTCGGGGGGTTGAAAACAGGGGTAGGGGAGAGTCCGGAAATAAAATAAGCAACATTTCTGACGTGAAAAATCGTAGCCCGGGGCTGGAATCTGGTACTTGGGGGTTTTCGAGGTCGCTTGATCTGAATCCGCCATTATTGGGTAGGAAAATAAATTCTTAAGGGTTGAAAATAGGGGTCGGGGGTTGAAAAATTTGACGAAACGAAAAATTGAAGATCTTTGGTAAGACTTGGATAAGCTATAATTTTCAAGATTGAAAAATATACCCAGGATGTGCCGCGTGGAGGCTGCAAGTCTCTAATACATCCCTTGTTTAATTTTTTTTATTTTTGTTTTTTTTTAATTTTTTTTATTTATTTCTATTTTTTTTTTCGTTTTTGTCTTGCTCACAAATTTCCACCACCCAAACCCCCATTTTCACCCCTTGGGGGGATTTTTTCGCCCCAACAGATATCGGGAATGGACTCAGCGCCCCAAAAAACCCTATACCAATCATGACTTTTCGGAAATCATTGTCTAAAAAAATTCATGCATTTGGAAGCGTTTACTCCGGGATAATTCATGCGCAGGGGGGTTAAGTAAGAGCGTGGACGGCATTATTCGCAGTCGGTAAATAGTGCAACCCTGAAGTTTTGTCAACAAGTAGACATAACCCCTCCCCTTGACGCACTAGTAAAAAAGTTAAATTGGTGGCCGAAACTTTCAGAAAAGTGTGTTAGGCGTAATGAGTGCTGCATACCATTCAAAAGGACCTAAAATGTCCTATTCAGCGGCGGCAACACTTTTGAAAAAGTCAAAGGTTTTTGTTCAGAAGCGGTTGCAATGCTTTAAGGAATCTAAAAACGTCGATGATCTTCCCGATCGTGGCTCAACAGGGAACGTGACCAAGAAGGATGACAAAATTATAGTGGGTTTATTTTCGCGGAAACCTGGCTTAAGCTTGCGTCAAGGGCAAGCGCAATCGAGGCAAAAAGGTCTAAATATATCGCTCGTAACTATTCGTAACCATTTGCGTGCAAATAATTTGAAATGGCGAAGCACAATGCAGAAACCACTGTTGTCCGAAAAAAACGTTTCTAAAAGAATGACAGAAAACTATTAAAAGAGTAACGTACTCAAGTCGTCGTCAAGTAATTTTGTCCAGCGCACTGTTAAACATCCCATTAAAATTCATCTTTGGGAATGCTTCTCAAAAAAGGTTTCGGCACTTTGCACCTCTTTACGGAGAACCTTAATGCTGTCAGAATGGTCAAAATTTATGAGAAGGCTTTATAACCGACTGCCAAATGTCAATTTATAACAAAAAAACGAAGACTGGATTCTGCAGGAGTACAATGACCCCAAACACCGCAGCCGCCTCTTCACCGACTGGAAACGTGAAAAAGGCATCGTCACATTAGATTCGCCTGCACAATCGCCTGATGCTTATCCCATCGAAAACGTCTGGGGCTACATCAAGCAGAAGCTTCGAGGGAGACCCACCTATACTTTAAAACAGCTTTCAAGAGAAATTCGATGATTGCGTCGTGCTTCGGAACATGTAACTATAATGATTGTATGTAAAGAAAAAATTTCTTAAATTAATTTTTGGATAAATTATGCTGTACACGCTTTTACTTAACAGACTGTACAACAAAAAAGCAAACTTGTTGCATGGAATTACTACACACCCCTTAAAGGCGCTCTTATCAATTTTATTAAACGATATCAAAGATTGGGTTTTTGGCATCAAAACGAAAATTAACCAAAAAAAGTTTGTGACGCCATGACACCACGGAGGCAAACGCCGAATGCAGTAAAAATGCAACAAAATTGAAAAAAAAGTTGCATAGAATAATAATTCCGTAACTATGGTAAATTTTATGGATTGACAACAAAGGTGACGTTTTCGGCCCCATGGTAAAAATAAAAAAAAAAAATTAATAGTTAGGCTGGTCAGGGAACGGCTTAATGTAATGTAATGCATTGTTGCTTGGATCGTTGCTTGGATTTATTTCATGGCAAAAACACACAAAAGCAAAAACAAAAACAAAATGGCCAGCTCCATATTTTAAGTGTAAAAAAATAATTTGGAAATCATATTTTCAGAAAAACAAAAACACAACTTCAACCATTTTCCTCTATTTTGCTTCGTTTTAGTCATCTCATCAGCCTACGCAGTCATCTTTCTGGAAACAATATTTTTGAAAATTTGCCATATGTCTTAATTTGCCATATGTCTTCTATAAATCTACAATGTTAGCATTATGTACCATGACTACAAAAATTGACTTCATATCATGAAGATCTCTCCACCGTAATACGCAGTTGTGGTGGCATCCTACCAATTGATTTGTTATTTTGTTTAATACAAATATTTTTGCGTTTATAATATTTTTGCGTCGAAGCTTTAGCGGCCACCCCAGAGGTCTCGGGTTCGAATCCCGGCCAGATTATCACCCTACGCTGTATTCATTTGTTTTACTTATTTCTAACCAATTGAAATTGAAAATTCATCAATGATTACGATTCAAAAGTTTTAGTTGGTAATGGAGAAGTTTGTGGAGAGGATCATTTAGTAACTTGAATTGACTGAGATAAAGGTATAACACTTGACTCAGCATTCACATTTTCAAGGGCTTTTTTGCTTTTTCATCAACTTTCTCACTAATATATCGCTCCATTTTCGAACTAAGGCAGACTTGACTGAGTTGGTGTAACACTTGAAATTCTTAATTTAAAGCTAAAAACAAAGTCTTAAATGGAAGGTTAACATCAAATTCCTCATTTATCTCGATCATTCTTATGCATGAGGACTCGGCAGATAACGTCTTAACTAACGTCTTAAAAACCTGATATTTCCACAAGATTTGGTTGTTTTCTATCAAAAAAATTTCTTTGGAATAGACACTATACCAATAATTTTTGCAATATTTTCAACTTTTTCGAACTGTACGTATGCCACCCCTCTTTTTCTGAAGTGCAATGAGCACCTCTTCACATTAAATCTATTCTTTAAAAAAACACTTTAACTATAGTAAAGGATGTTTTTTTTTTGAAGCGAAGCTTTTTACGCCTCGTTCTGCGATTTGCTAGAGTGAAATCAGAAAAAACGACACTTTTTTCCGACACCTTTTTTCTTAGAATTGATATTTTTTTTTTGCTTGCATCAATTGAACCAGAAAATATTAAATTAAAAATAATTGCCTGCCCGCTGCAGGAATTGAACCCACAACTCACAGTTCTATCGTTTGTTGGTACTTTCCTCTAACCATTACGCTAAAACCCTTTCTTTCTTAATTTTGTTGATTCAGTGATAAACATTAGCTAAAGCTATGTTTCAGCAGATCACTATAATCTATTAATTTAAGAAAGGATTATGTGTTGGCTATTCTAGCTAGCCAACCGACAAAAGTAGCAAACAAAACGAACTAGAGCAAAGATAACTAAATTTACCGAGCTATGGTTTGAATCTTCGGTTTGTCCATGCGAACCTAACGAACTAAAAGAACGAACGAACTAAAAGAACGAACGAACTAAAAGAAATATTCACTAAGGATTGTGTATTAGATGTTGTTTCTACTTCCTACTAAAGGTCGTTATAAATATCGTTAAAAATAAACAACTGTAAGTTGATTAAATTGTAACAATATTAATGATTTTTGTATATTTATTCCCTACAACTGAACAGGGAGCTTTAAGGGAGGGCCGAAGAGGGTTAATATATATGATATATATGCTTTGTTATTTTAAAGTTTTGAATTTAAAAATTATTTTAATCGAAAAAACGCTATTAAATTATCAAATCTATGAATTTGCGAAAATGCTTCGCTTCTCTCGTGTGTCCAGTGACGCACCTGTGTTTTTTTTTTTGTGAGAGGTTCCATTTATCGATAAGGATTAAACTGCCATACTGTGATAAAATCTGGCAACTCAGTTATAATTTGGGTGGGTTTGTCATTCTATATGAATGGCCACCATTTTCGCCGTACGTTCAGTCAATAGGCAGAGAATGAACTAGAAGCCAACCCACTGTTTTATAGCAATATTCTGTTTAGTAATGAGGCTCATTTTTGACTCAATGGACATGCCAATAAGTAAAATTGCTGTATTTGGGATGTATTGGGCATTTTTGAGGCACCACAAAAAATTTACAAAAGTTATATCCAACAATTTTCATTTTGAATTTATGTAATCTCAGTATTTTAGTTTAATTCAAAGTCCTACACCTCTAAAAGAACACCCTATATCAGGAATGGTATTCAGACAAGGACCTGGAACAAAGTTTAGGACCAAGTATAAGATAACGAGTAGGTCAAAGATTAGAACATGGATTTGAACAAGGATTTTGAAAAGGATTAAGTCAAAGAGTGGGATAAAAGTATCAATTGAAAAACACCATTTTTTTCCCCTATAATAAATGACATAAAAAAATCTTGAAATTCTGTACGAACTTCAAAATTAAATTCAACGTCAACAAATTAAAGCAGTTTTATATAAATTTCTCGAAAACTTTTGCACAAAAATAAATTCGCAGTGCCTTGTTCATTAAATTCAGGTGGATCTTTATCAAGTTTATTATTTATTCCTATATAACTCATTATTCATAGTACCTTTCAATCAATTCTAGATCGCCACATCAAAACCACTTCGGGCTCGTGGGATCTTATCGAAAAGGATGGTGAAATAACTCCGCCCGGCACCCCACCGCCTCCCTATCCAACATCATCGACGCATTCGCACTCGCATTCCACAATATCCGCCATGTCAACATCACAGCAAACGCTGCAGGGCAGTTTCAGCGAAGATCCATCAACGGGAGTTTTTGAGGGTGGCATCTTCGTAGAGTCACACCATTTTGTACCGTTGGGTGGTGTAAGCGGTGCCGCTTCACCTACACTACATTCCGCTGCGCGCAACATGCATGCCGCCCAAGCATTTGTCTGCCAAAAGGATATCATGTCCATGGAAGATGAGGATGGTTCCGATCAGGAGTGCTTCATAGATGAAAATGGACCCTTCAACTATCTGCAACGACTGCTCGAACAGGAAAATGTTGCCTTTCTCGCTGTCTTCCTTAACTATGTGCTTTCGAATTCAGAGCCAGCGCCATTGCTCTTCTATCTTATTACCGGGCTCTATAAGGAGGGCACTGCCAAGGATATGCGCAAATGGGCCTATGAAATACACTCTACTTTCCTGGTGCCACGTGCACCACTCTCCTGGTATCGTCAAGATGAGTCGCTGGCACGCGAGGTGGACAATGTGCTGCAGACCGAATTCGATAAGGTTGAAATACTGCGTAAAGTCTTTTGGAAGAGTCGAAAACGGGCTCGTGATATCATCTGTGAGCAGCTGCATGAGTTCCAAGGTAAGCGTACCGCTGGGTTGGGTACGCTCTTTGGGCCCTCCGACACACAGCTGGCAGACTCTAAGGGCGATAAGCAGAAGGAGCAGCACATCTTCGAAGATACGCTGTTGCGACAGCTGCAGTTCTTGATGTAAGTGCTGTTGTTGTAGTTGTTGCTATTGTTGAACTTTTTTGAACCCTTTATTGTTTTCTTTGCAGTGATGATTATGAAAAGGATTTGCCCGTTGAAGATCCCAAAAAACTGGCGCTATGCTCGGCATTATCTACCGTTATTCATCGTATTTTCATCACACGTTCGAATCCGAACAGCATCATCGATCGCGTGCATCATTTTGTGAGTCGCGAAAAGAGTTTCAAGAGTCGTCTAATGGGCAAAAATCGAAAAGTGAGTTATGCCGTGCATCCAAGCATCGAATCTATTTTTAATGATTATTATGTTTGTTTCTAACTTTCAGATGATTGTTCGTGGTCATCCATTGGTATTAAGACAATACTACGAAGTGACCCACTGTAATCATTGTCAAACAATAATTTGGGGTGTCAGTCCGCAAGGTTATCATTGTACAGGTAAGTTATCCAACACCCCCTATCTAAATATTTGTATGTTATTTAAAAATTAATCAATTTCTGCTTTAATTGTTCTTTTAGACTGTAAATTAAACATTCACCGTCCTTGTTCGAAAGTATTAGACGAAAATTGCCCAGGTCCCTTGCCGCAAGCAAAACGTAAGGATCCACATAATGATAATAAAATTAGTAAATTTATGGGAAAAATACGACCGCGTACATCGAGTGACTTCATTGCAAGTGAGTGGGCTGACATTTAATTGATTGGATTTTATTTATTTTGCTAATTATCGCATTTTTTGTTTACAGTGGAGAAACGTGCCAGACATGAAGATGACTTCGAACCAGCTGATTTTACAAATGGTAAGTGGGAAAATTTTCCTTTAATATTTGGAACAATTTTAGAATTTTTGTAAAGAATTTTTTTTTTTTTAACTGGATGAATTCATAAAGATAGGTCCTTACAAATGTAAGTAAGGATGGAAGATTTAAAACTTATTTTAACGTCATCAAATCTATTAAGTCCAAACTATTTGTTTGTAGTTTATTTTATATTCTTTTATATAAATTCTGTTTATATTTATATTATATTATATTCTGTTCAATCACCATTGATAGGAGCTTTGATAGTACAATGTCAGAAGTCAGCACTGTTCATAATATCGAAATGTTGCACAAAATGTAGTCTCTCTATTTTGAAATAGCGTTAAACGTAGACACTGCTTTGATGGCTTCAATCTATGGTGATCCAAGCACGGAACCAAACATTGCGTCTTACCTGCTACCAAATTACCTGCAAGTTGTGATGACATGTGCAACTCTTGGAAGGTATGGAGACGTATCTAACATATTTACCGTACTTTAATGTATGGCACCCGGTTGGAAAATGCAACTCCACATTGCATATGAAAATGCAATAACCCCGTCCGCTGTATGGGTGCTAAACCACAGCCACTACGATGGTCTATGTCCATCCCAATAAGACAGTCTGTTTTTTTTATTGTAAGTTTTTGGTCGAATTTCTTAGTAAGCTACTATCAGTTGAGCCTTATTATAGCTCCAGACTGATGTTCAATTAAAAATTTTCTCCAAGAACATCCAATCAACTTCGATCAAAGAGACTTTTTTACAAGGGTTGCTACATATGTTTCGGGAATAAATATAAAAACAAATATTTATTGTTTTTCGAAAAATATTCCTTAATGATTAAAGCTGTGGACATAGTGCATGCGTATGAGCGTTTCGTTCCTGTGCTGAGTCGAAAAACATAGAAGAACAATAAAGAACGCAAGTCATGCATCTCTTTTGCCCTAATATGTTCTTTGCCTTAACATCACACAACACAGCAACGAAACGCTCATAAGCATGCACTATGTCCGCAGCCTAATACATTTTTGCATCCGATCGAACTATAATACCATTTATCCTATTCCACTTGACACACCTCCAAAACTGATTTTTTGAACGCAACACCGTCTTCTTCTGGTGACGAATATCGTTGTTCACGCAGTTTGTCCTTGATGCACGGGAACAAAAATAAAAATTGGGTGCTAAATCAGTACGGCGGATAATCCGTTAATTCGATGTTTTGAGTGCTCAAACACACCTTTGTTAAAAAGCTGCGTGGGATCTCGCATTGTCTTTACTGGATTTGATTCATATGAACTTTTGTTGGATTTGATTCATATTGAAAAATCCATACAGTGGACTGCTGTTTACTTTTAGGCTCATATGCGTAGCTCCATGATTCATCACCAGTCACGATTTTATATACAGAGGGGGACAAAATCATTTACACAAGCCATACCGTTTCTTTTGTGAATCCATATCTTCCAAACCAATTGATCAAATAACATATGTATGTTGTTTAAAGAAAATATATATTTAAACATTAGAAACTTAAACATTACCTAAAAATTAACTTATTTTTTCCATTATAAAATAATTCAAGAAAAATATACTTTGAATCCATTTTGATAGGAACAGAATTATTCGCAAAGATTATTATAAATAAAAAATAAGGGTTTTCCAATAAGAGGTGTTATTTTGGTATTCAAAGAAAAATGTCATTTTTTGAGATAAATGATCGGATGTTTATTTCATAATAAAGAGGAAGGTATGCCGTTAATAATGAAAAACAACATCAGCCAAATGGCCACCACGACCACGCTTACAGGACAATATCCTTTTCATGAAATTTTCCATAACCAAATCGCTGATCCAACCTCATTTTCGAAAAAGTAAGGTGCAATGACCCCGCCGGACCATAAACCGCACCAAACAGTCACACGTTGAGGATGGAGAGGCTTCTCAACAATAACTCTTGGGTTTTCCGAGCCCCAGATGCGAAAATTTTGCTTGTTGACGTAGCCGCCGAGCTGCAAATAAACTGTGACTGCAAGATTTTCACCATTTTTGTAGTCAATTTTAATAATTTCAATGCGTTGTTGAAGCGTGTTTCGTTCCATTTTTAGTAATGGCGTAGTTTCTACTTGTCAAATGTCAAAGAATAAAAGCTTTAAAAGTGAGGGATTCACAATAGCGGGCGATTCACAATAATACCTTTATTGGACCCTGTACATAAGTTAATAAAAACAAATATCTTGTAATATCTTGTGGCCATGCCTTTTCTCTATAAAACTTCTTGCAATCCATTTGGCATGGATTCGACTAATGTTTTTGTTACTCCTTTTCCTATATTTTGCCATTCCTGCTGCAGGCCTTCTTTTAATTGAGGCTTATTTGAAATGTTGTTTTTTTTCTTGTCGTCTGCCGAGTTCACCCCATAATTGCTCTATGGGATTCCAGTTTGGAGATTGTGGATGAGTCGAGAGAATGTGTGACACATAATAAATGATCCACATACACACAACTTTGGCAGTGTGCTTGAGATCTTTTTCTCCTGCTGGAAGTAAATATTAGCTGCGTTTTATTCGTTCTGGTTTAACCTGATGAACGAATAGATCGCATTAGTTAAACTTCTTGACCGCTTGGGACACTGGAGCTTGGAGCATTGACCGCTTGGGGCAATAAAAGTACGACTCTTTTGCATCCATTTTTATTTATTTATTGCGAAGAACTAAGCACAGCTGTTTCCTTTGACAGTAAAGGGTGACTATAAATCAATGAAAACACGAGTAAACAACGATATCTACAGAGCAGTAGCGGAACGAAAACAAGTTTAACAAGATGATCCAGCTACTGATCAGGTTCATCTTTTTGTTAGTGTTCTGCATGTAATATAGAACATTTTTGGTTAAACCAGTACGAATAAAACACGGCTATTATTGCCAAGACCTTATTTCTGAAGACTGTTGTGTAGGTTTTCTTTTAAAATGTACAGATATACCATCTTATCCTTCAGTCCATCGATAAAGACCAAATTGCCAACACCTAGCGCGGACACACAGCCCTATACCATGACCCTCCACCACCATATTTGACTGTTCTAGCTGTGTTACTGGTTTCGAGCTCGGAATTTGGCTTTCTCCACACTCGTATTCACCCATCAGACTGAAATATATTAAATTTACTTTCATCTGTGAATAACACGTTGTTCTAAAAATTTATAGGCTTGTCTCTGTGTCTTTTTGCGAACTCGAACCTATTTTTTGAATTAGGCTTTTTTCCCGCTATTCTCGAGCTGCAACCATCAGGATAGAGGGTCCTGCGAATTGTTTTGGGATGAATTTCCTTGCCGATTTCTTCTATAACTTCTGCTGCCACTTGTGTAGATGTAGTTGTAGTTTTTCCGTACAATTTTTCTCTCCTTAATTCTAACTTCCGAAGTTAGCTTCCGAGGTCTACCAGTATGGGGGCGGTTTTGAAGACTTATGATACTGTGAATTGTGAATCGGCTCCTTTTACTCCTTCGCCATTTTGAGTACATGATTTATTTTGTCTATGTAATTCTAATATTATTTTCCTAGCTTCAGTTGTTTCCTTTTGATTTCGAGCCATTTTAATGGTTATTTTCAATTTCTACCAAAAAAAGATGACGCAATAGTGCACACAAAGCTGAATAAACAGAGTTCGAAAATTTCGAATTCATAACGTCACTTTCCCGAAAGTTGATGTTGCCATACTTTTCAAACATTTCAGTCTATTTACTTAGTATTGTCTTTGTGTGAATAATTTTGTTCCTATTAAAATGGATTCAAAGTATATTTTTCTTTAATTATTTTGTAGTGGCAAAAGTTATGTTAAATTTTTTTTAATGTTTAAGTTCCTAATGAATAAATAGATATTTTCTTTAAACAAAATATTACGTTTGACCGATTCGTTTGGAAGAAATAGCTTCTCAAAAGTGAAGCTATGGCTTGTGCGAAATTTTATGTCCGCTTCTGTAAATCTTTTAAAGCACCGCGATTGTATTTCTTGAGCGTTTCTTAGCACCAATCGACACGAGCTTTTATTAAGCTTTTGTCAAATTATGTGGAATCCAACGTGAACAAATCCTTTTTACAACTATGTGCTCATGTAAAATTATACGTATGCTGGTGGAAGTAATGTCCAGGTATGCCTCTATTCCACGGTATGGCACATGAGGATCAAGCATTATCAGTTCGCACACGGCCTCACTTGAATTCTGTGTACCACCGATATACAGAGGTTTTTAATGTTGCTTCATCGAAAAAAGTCAAATTGATTTCATCGATGCAATTGTTGAGATAATTCACGTCGCAAAAATGTAAAAAATAATCACCCGAAAATGTTCACGTCTTAATTAAATTTTTTGTTGAAATACAATTTTCAAACCACTGTAAACAACACAATTAGCGCACATACACTGAAACTTTGTGTGTATGTTTGTGCTAGAAAATGTAAAATTTTCGAATGGAACTGTCAAAATTTCTTTGGCAATGTTTAGTGTTGCCGAGGCGCAAGACTTAAAAGGTAGCCCTCGTATCTCTAAAATACATTGAAACTCTTTCTAAGATCAAGAGTTTCTAAGATCATATCACATATTTTTTGCAAGACTGGCACAACTCAAATTTATCAAAATTTTCGCAAAACTCTATTTCATAATTCTAATTTTTCGGGGTGAAACAAGAAATCTTCTCTGTATGAGCATCACCATTATACTCGAAGGTTTTAAATTAAAATCGATTTAATCGATTATATCACGACTTTATCCAAATTCTTATATCATCATAGCTCTTAAACGATGAATGACATGATCTGTATGAGTTGTCTTGCAAATACTGAGTGATGAGTTCATATTTTTAAAGCATGGAATATTGCCGTGGTTACTGTCATGTTAGGATGATATTTTGCCTGTTATAAACCTGATATTTTCTCCGTATATACCTGATATTTTCTTCTCTGTTCGGCCATCTATAAAAGCATATTGGTTAAATCGACCATGAATCATACCCAGCACTGCAAATATATTCCATTCATCTCAATTCGCTTGAATTTTTATTGAAAAACATAAATTCTCCGCTAATGCAGAAATCTTGCGCATCACTTCATCAACTGCAGGTAGAAATTCCAATGTTAAAATAAAAAAAATAAAAAATAAATCACCTGCAGCTAAACCAACAAAGCAACAAATGTGGTCAGCTGAATCCAGTGAGAACACAAGCAGTCAAGTAAGATGCACGAGTACATTTTTATACTTAATTTGATAAAAACGAAAAAAAAAACCATGACCAAACTCTGGTCATTCTTTTCGCATCCGTCAGATATATTTTCGCTTTTGAATGCAGCACGTTCCAATGATTGCCAAAGTGCAAACTTCGTATTTGCGCAGACACATCATAAAAGGGCACACGAGATAAATTTCAGTAGATAAATAAATAAATAAGATGTCCAAAACAAACGCGCGCTAAAATGAAACACAGGCAACAGCAAAGAGAATGCACTAAAAACGTGGCGGAAATAAATCTAAAAAAGTTAACTTAACAAAAACAAAAATAAACAAAATAATAAAACAAAAATAAAACAATGGCAACACTTGCCACAGGAAATTTCAAAAAACAAAAAAATGAGCAGAAAAACGGCGTGTGTGCCAGCAGCGCTGCACATAATGCTGCAATTTAATGCATTGAGTACACTGAGAAAAATTATGCTTATCTATGGAAGGTTTGTTGCATGTTGAAAAAAAAAAAACGGATTTTTCTTTTAAAAATTGTTAAATAATAGATCAAAATTTAAATTTCATTAAAATATTTCATTAATGGTTAAAGTGCGTGGCCGCTATGTCAAAGAACCTGGAGACCCAGGTTCGAACCCCAGCAGCGACAGAAAATTATTTGAATTAAAATAATTTTTCTGTACGGCCGTACGGCTGTACGGAGAGTAATAAAAATGCCATGTAAAGCTTCTTGAGAATAAGAACATTCCGTTCATTGCCGTTCGGAGTCGGCGTTAAGCCTGTAGGTCCATTTCTCGGTCAATTGTGTACAAACTTAATAACACGCACAACACAATTGATCATAAGAAGCTAGGTCAAAGTCCTTTCAAGGGCTGAAATGGCCAGTTAATTATTTTTTTTTTTTTTTTTAAATATTTAACTTATGTAGAATTCGGATGAAAAATTATTCTTAGCCAAAAGAAGTTAGTAGGTTTTTCCAATCTTTGGCACAGATATAACTTCAAAAGAAGTAACTATAAAATATTTTTGTTGAAATTTAGATGATAATATCATGGATTTTTTATATTTTTATTTATTTTATTTTTTTTAAATTTTTTTTTATATATATATTTTTTCATTTTCACTGAATTTTTTCTTTGCTCATGAGAATTTAATAGTTCAATTTTTATTTAATAGTTCACTATTTCCAAATTTTATTAAAAAGTCATCAGTTGAAGTTTAGAAATTTCGTTTGAGTTTCAGAAAACCAAAATTGAAATTATGAAATTCTATTTGAAGTTCAGAAATCAGCCATTCAAATTCAAGAATTCTATTTGTAATAGAGAAAGAAATAAGTGAATTTAACAACTTTTATTTATTATAAGAAAAGATCAATTATAAATCAGTACTTCCAAAAAAAAAAATTCAGAAAAAAATCATTTGAAATTAAAATTAAAACACAAAATCTTATAAAGATTGTTTATACCAGAAATAGTAAATACTACTTGCCATCAGGTGGCGCTTCACGCTGTCCTAAAAATGCTATTACTTTTATTCTATTTCTTTCTCTCGTTATATTTTATTATATTTAAGCTACCTTGTTGTAAACTTTCTAGATTTAAGTTCACTTTATTATAAACTCCCAAACTGGTAAGAACAAATATAAAGCATACATATTTTTTCCCACTATCTCACGACCTTATTTCTTCCTTATTTCTTTCCTATTTCAATACTGTTTTCAATCTCAACTTATCTGAGATTGAAAGCACTAGATTCCTAAAGGGTTCTTTTGCAGCGTTTACACAGATAACGTCCTATGAAATTCAGAAAACATCCTTTGAAATAAAAAAAAAAACAAAACATCAAATCTAATTCAGAAACAAAAATTTTAATTCCGAAAAAATTATATTGAAATTGAAATATTCAACTTTATTGTATAATTTTTCAGCAATATAAGAAAAAAAACTGTTATACTATATAAGTTCTATGAATTATGAAAAAATACTGCGGATTGAACACTTGGATGTTCAATAAGTCTCTGGTCGAGTGTATTTAAGTCTCGATACACTTAAAAAAAAAAAAATAAATAACTGGCCATTTCAGCCCTTGAAAGGACTTTGACCTAGCTTCTTATGCTCAATTGTGTTGTGCGTGTTATTAAGTTTGTACACAATTGACCGAGAACCGGACCTACATGCTTAACGCCGACTCCGAACGGCGATGAACGGAATGTTCTCGTTCTCAAGAAGCTTTACATGGCATTTTGATTACTCTCTGAGGTTTGCCATTGTCTGCAGAGAGGTGGCGGCCGTACAGAAAAATTATTTTAATTCAAATAATTTTCTGTCGCTGCTGGGGTTCGAACCTGGGTCTCCAAAGTTCGCTGACATAGCGGCCACGCACTTTAACCAACTACGCCACGGTCTCGATACACTTAGTTCAGCGATATTTCAAGATTTCGATACCTACTGTATAGTACTGTTTGTCCAACTCTTCAAAATACATATCGGTTTCCAATACAACATCTTCGTTTGATCTTTAAAATCTTTTCCCCGTGAGATTGAGAAAAAATAAATAGTCGCTGGGTGCCATATCTGAAAAATACGGTGAATGGGAATATAATTCAAAACGTTTTTAGTTAAATTTTGTCATCACGTTCGAAACTCTCAAAATTTCTGTGGGATTTTTTTTACATGCGATACTCTCCAACCCTGACCACAAGGAGTAGTTCAATAGATTCAGATCCCAGCTCTTCGAAGACCATTCTTCATCTGCGATAGAATCAAAAATATTACACCTCAGTCAATCATCAGTGTTTTTGGCCCTATTATGTATTGGAGCAGAATCCTGTTAAAAACCCCATCCCCAATAACTTTGTTACACATTCTAAGAAATAATTTTGATACACTTTTTTCCTAGTTCTTACCCCTTACAGAAATCAAAAAACGTGTTACCTTGACGTACCTTACCGTATCAGAGACTAGACTCCCCACCAAACCATAACCGAAGCAGGATGATGATATGTTTGAAACCTTGGAACACTATATTTAGCTTTTTTGGATGTTCTTGCGTATATTTTATAATTTTGCTTGTGGTAAACTTCTTCAGTGGTAAACATTTTAGTCCGTAGAAAGAATAATTTTAAGACCATTATCTGCGAGTCACTAAAGAAGTCAATTATATCTTTCGAGCTTAAGAGCTTTTAATCGTGGCTCTAAACCCTGAGTTTAAAAAGGGTTTCATATGTAGATCGTCTCGAATTAATCTTGACATGAATGCGATCGATATATTCATTTCACTGGCCAAAATTTTCTGTTTCCTGGAAGGACTTCGACGAACTCGTTCAAGTACAGCTTTTATGACCGAACCCGAACGGGCTTTGAAATGGACCACCTTTCATCTACCCTTGAAAATTCACAAAAACGATCAATAGTACGATAGATGAACATTCTGGTTATTTTGAGAGGTTTTAACAACTCGAAAACTTGACCAGTACTCTTTTCTCACTTGTGCAGCGTTATTACGGCGATGCTGCAATTTTCTTTGATGCCACACTCCTTGATTACTAATCAAAAGCTCAAATAGAACTTAATTACAATTTTTTCTCTTGTATGAGCATTTGCTAAAGAAAAGATAATGGTTTCATTCCAAGCATTATTTTACTACAGTGGGTGTACAAATTTTTTAACATTACTTTAGTTTTTTATGGCAGGACCAAGTAGAATTAACAGATCTGAAATGTAGATTCCACACTTAAATGCATAAGTAAGTTTGATGTTATATAAATACTATATAAACGTATATAAATATATAATATATAGGTATAAATAATTTAACAGCAAACTTTTTGTTCAGTGTATTTTGAGGTGGCGCATGTACATATCTATTAGAGGTATCATACATTTCTGCATCTTTCATATAGGGGAAAAAATCTCATAAAAGGAAGAATGACGATGCATCATCGCCGATGCAATTCTATTCGTTATTATTGTTGTTGTTATCGTCTTCAGTTTTTTGTTGTAGGATTTTAAATTTTGTTCAAGATTACGAGTGAGTGATCGGCTATTATTCGTTAGTAACGTCATTTCAAACCAGCTAAAATGGAATGCCACATGACTCAGAACAAGTAATGTTTTTGTTTTCCATTTCATTTCTTTTAAGGGCTTTTTTCATATTGCTTCACATGTGCTCACTTCATATTCTTAGGTTGTTTTTATCCCTTTTTGGGGGCAAGAAGCAAATCCAGCGTGTGCATCGGAAGTATTACATGTGGCACAGCAACTGGTTACAACACGCGCCTGTGTATTTACTACAGCCAAACGTGCAGCCTTGTTGCTCTTTAGACGAAGAACACCCAAGAAGATGTAAT
The DNA here is from genome assembly GCA_943735915.1 of Pherbina coryleti. NCBI lineage: Eukaryota > Metazoa > Arthropoda > Insecta > Diptera > Sciomyzidae > Pherbina > Pherbina coryleti. The sequence goes on along the minus strand of OX030950.1, from coordinate 159,719,724 downwards.
GAAAATCACATTAAATTAAATAAAAACTAATAAATATTTCGTAGAATTCAACGGATTGATTGTTTTTTGTGTGGAGGGATGGTTAATCTAATGAGCGAAGAAATATTTTGAAATATTTTGTGTTTTTAGTAAAAATGTTCGCGTAAAGATATGAAATTATTTGTGGTAATTGCAATTTTAAACTATAATTGCAATTTTTGTAAGTTAATATTAATTATGAATTGAGAGACAAAAATTCTACGATGTTTAAACTTATTGAGATCTCTAACGAGGAATACCTTTCATGGTTGTAAATTAGACTCTGGTGAAATAAATATTTTGGCAAAATATTCAGATACAAGTATTGACATACATATATCCAAAGACTTAGATTAGACCATGATACAATTATACAAGGTAGGAGTGACAACTTGCTTTTTTCTCATCAGTACCTTACATCGACTGTCATTTGCCTGTATATTTTGTTTTCTATTTTCTTTTTTTCTTTTTTCGTTCTCTAATTTATACTATTTTTGACAGTTGGCGTAAGACGAAAGAACTGTCACTCCTACCTTGTATAATTGTATCATGGATTAGACTACTAACAGTTTTTTGTATCAGGTATATTTACATCTTTTCATGTACTCTTTGATGGTTGGCTTTAAAGATTTTTTTCCACCGACCTTTTACTATCGATAAACGTTAATGTCTTTGATCCTTTACAAAAGTTATCTGTGGCTCATTTAATTTTGGGACTTCATTTATCGTATTGGGGCTTTATTTCTGTGTGTTTCAAGAAAAAATTTCCACTCGCTTTATTTTATTGAATATTGGAGCTTTATCTCATTACATTTTGGTTTTATTCGTGGGGTGTTGTTTCATAATGAAATCAAGCTCCATTTTGGGTATTAATTACATTTTTCTTTCATGGCCTTATTTCTTGGAGCCTTATTTCATAGAGCTTGTCATTTAATATAACTAATTTTTATAACGTACTATTAAATTTACAAATTCTAACTCTCTAAACTTCTTAAGATGAATGTTTAAGAGTGAATATGGCGTAAGAACAATTAAGAGTGTTTTAAAAATATTAAAGACAATCTTATGGAAAGTTATTTTTAACAGTGTACCGTTACAACACAAGAAGAAAGCAAACATATTGTGACTTCTCTGCCTGTGACGCAAAGAAAGGGTTTGCTTTTAACAACTTTTCATCGATTATCTCACTCTCTTCAACGCAATTCAACAAACTCCAGTTGAGGCAGAGTTGCTTTTTGTTTATATCGTAGTATGAATGGGAATTGGAGAAAGCAATATGGAAATAAAAAGTAGTAAAATGAAGTATCAAATATAAAGTAGGAATTTTATAAACAATTTATATATGTAATTTTTTTTTTATAATTTTATATGAACGTATATGATTGCTCGGAAAAAGTTAAAATTCATTTCTTGCTTAAAAAAAAGCATGAAATGGAAGTTTACATTAAAAAAAAATATTCCAGTTCAATAAACAAATTTCCATTTTATATTTTTGAATTCATCCATTCAAATTGCCCTATTTCGTAAAAAAAGAAAGTAATCACTTTTGGTATAACTAGTCTGACAATACATTAGTAGACAATTTCAGAGACACGAAGAGAGTTTGTTTAGATTCATATTAAAATCGAATTACCAGACCAAAAAATTGAATTATTGTATTTGCATGAAGCCAAGAGTGATTCTTTTTTTTTGGCAAGGTTTTTAACCAAAATATCTTCAAGGAATTTGAAGCGGCCTCTGTGGTCGAGTGGTAACACGCTTGACTGCCATCCGAGATGCTCGAGGTTCGGATCCCGGCCAAGCTACGGTCCTATGCTTTAACCTTTCTTTATTTTTTTCCTCGTTTCTTATCAACAGATTAATAATCAATATTTCAAAAAATCAATATTTATGGCTTAAAAGTTGTAGTTGTTGGTAGAGAAGTTTGTGGGAAGGATGATCTAATATCTTGAATAATACTTAACACTTGCTTCAGATTTAAATTCACATATATTTACGGTTCTCCGTCACGTTTAGAACATCCTAGCCAATTTCACGTGAAAATTTTGATTCTCTCCCACTAATGTCTATAAACCTTTGTATCAACCTTTCCGCCTTCTAATCGACTCATTTTCGAACCAATGCAGATTTGCCTGAATAGGCGAAACACCTTAAATCTTTAGTTCAAAGCTAAAAAATACATGCCTCGTATTCTTTTATGGAATAACTAAATAAACTTTTTTGGATTTAGTTCATTAAATACATGTTTTGATTGAATGGCGATAAAAATTGTTCGACTTCTTTAGTTTTTAGATTAATCTTTGAGCCCTACAACGAGTTATTAGTAAGTAAACAACATAATAATATCTTTAAAATAGTGGTTTGAGAAAAATGCGCTTCAATTAATATAAAAAAAATAAATAAAAAGAAAATAAAAAATAAAAAAAGTATAAAAAAATAAAAGAAAATAAAAAAAAAATAAAAAAATATAAAAAACAATAAAAATAATAAAAAAATAATAAAAAAAAAAATAAAAAAATAATAAAAAAAAAAAATAAAAAATACTAAATAGTACCACATTTTAAAATAGATGCCTCGACTTGAAAGTATAAACGATGGCAACCCTTAAAAAAATGTTGTTTTCTGCAAGTGCAATATTGTTCTGCATATATTTCCATTGTTATGTCAAGAATGCGAACATAACGAGGTAAGGGGCAGCCGCAAAAATGCAAAGTACACGAAAAGCCGAGTAAACACTGAGCTACAAGAAGCATTTTGACATTAAACAGTAAAGGAACCATATAACGATTTTTTTTTAATTGAAGGAAAATTTTAAATTAAATACATAAAATTCAAAATAAATATAAAACTGTTAAATATAATGTTATCAAAAATAAAACAATTAAAAATTTAAAATTTGAAAAAATACTAAAAACTTTTATTAAAAAAAAGAAAAAAAAAATTAAAAATCATAAAAAAGTTTATAAATAATAAATATTGAAAAAATAAAAAAAATTAAAAATAATATTAATAAAAAAAAATAATAATAAATAAAACAATTAAAAATTTAAAATTTGAAAAAATACTAAAAACTTTTATTAAAAAAAAGAAAAAAAAAATTAAAAATCATAAAAAAGTTTATAAATAATAAATATTGAAAAAATTAAAAAAATTAAAAATAATATAAAATTAAAATATAACAAAATATAATATTAAATAATTTTTTAATTAAAACTAAAATATTTAAAAAAGAAATAAAAAAAATCAACAAAACCCATTTTAGAATAAAAATAATTAAAAAAATATTACACAAAATATTTAATAACGAAAAGAAAAATCGAAAATGAAAAATAATAAATAATATAAAAAAAATAATAAATAAAAAAAAAAAAATAAATTCAAAAAATAATCAAAAATTTCAAAAATATTAAGAAAAAAGTATAAAAATATAAATTAAAAAAAAAAACAAAAAAACACATAAACATTAAAATAAAAAAAAATAAAGAAATTATAAATAGAAAGTTGTAAAAAATAAGGAGCATAAAATATAAAATATGTGAAAATAAAAAAGTTAAAAATTTCAAAATTAAAAAGTTTAAAAACTAAGAAAGTACAAATAAACAACAAAAAAGAAAAAGTTCAAAATAGTAATAAAAAAGATAAATGTATAAAAAATACAAATCGAATAACGAAAATAAAAATCAAACAAAGAATAATAATAAAATACTTATAAATAAAATTAAATACTTAGAAATAAAATAAAATACTTCTAAATAAAATAAAATACTTATAAATACAATAAAAAATAATAAATAAAATTAAAAATACCAAACCAAAAATAAAATAAAAAAAAATAAAAAATTAAAAAAAATAAAAAAAATTAAAAATTAAACAAAAAATAAAAAAATTTAAAAAAAAAATTTAAAAAATTAAAAAAATAAAATAAATAAAAAATAAACAAAACAAAAAATTACAAAAAATAAAGTAAAAAAAGAATAAATTTAACATAAAAAGAAATTATAAACGTAAAAATAAGTCAAATATGAAAATAAAAAACTTGAAAATTTCATAAATATAAATGGAAATTAAAATAAACTTATAATAAAAATAAAATAATAAGAATAAATAAAAAAGAATTTAAGAAAATATATGTAAGTAATTGTTTGCATCTTCGACATTAATTTTGATCAAGACCCTAAAGCCTGCAAAATAGAAAAAAAAATTCATAAATATTTAAATAAAACTTACAATTAAAACAAATAAAAAACTAAAAAAAATATTAAAATTAGAATAGTTCAAATATAAAAATAAATTAAAAAAATTAAATCAAAAAAACATGACCTAGCCAGGGGTGCTAATCGATTTTTACGCGCTTAACTATGTCAATGTCGTCGTAAAGCTCATACGGCACATGGTTCCATCGAATTCAGTCAACTCGCCATTGACGCATACTTTAACCAAAATTACACCTGTTGGCAAGACTTATCCTTCGTTTAATCTCAATGCAGACATCGTTCGAGCACTTTATGCTAGATCCCAGGCAGACCAATTCCTTAAAAACCTCGAAGGAAGTGTTGGAAACAGTGAGGTGGTTTCCAAGAATGTCCATCTATATATATATTATTTTATACATATCGCAAACTAAATACAAGACAGTCACAACTCAAAAAAAATCAAATTTTCAGGAGAGGCAAAAAACGCCATCCTTGGATACGCTCGATCCGCCATCTTTGAATTTATTAAAAACCTATGTGGACTTTTATTTCGTAATCCAAAGTTGGGATAAAAGTATTAAAAAGGTTTCGAGGTCTCCTGTTTTTATTGGAGGATACAATAATTTATTGAAAAAATTTGCACTGTTCTTAAAAATGTGTTGATTTTTTACTTCGTAACGACCGTAAGAACCGGATGAAAAGCTCTGAATGAGAGAAAAAACACCAATCAAACGTGCTCAGTAAACATTACTAACCATGCCGTGCCTAGTCTAGACGACAATTCCATATGGTTTAATAATGGGCTCAGCTCCTTGCAATTCATATCCTTTTAACGGGAACTCGACTCATCCTTCAGAGTTTACAGATTGCTCGGGCTTTACAGAGATGCCAACCTAGCATTTTTCACTTTATAGAAAAATATTTTTTAAAAAATGAAAATATTAGGAACTTTGCACTCATGAGTAAGAGAAAGCCGACATCCTAAAATAATAAAAAATATGTATATCTTAAATCATCTAAACCCTATTACTTCCTAATACTTCCCTTTTGTAGTAAAAAGTTGGCAGCTCTGTTTTTTGTTTTCTTTGAAAACGTGCTGTAGTTTCCATTCTCATCTTTATAATTGTGTGTGTGCAAAATTCTGTACATAAAACAAGAACAACAAAGGTTTAGTAGACAGCTTGTTTTATTTCCTTTTCGCGCAACCAACAACAACAAGTTCAGGAACAACAACATTTCATTCGCTTTTGTTTTTTTTTTTTTGCATTTGTATATTTCTTCGCACGTGCTCTCTTCAGACATTTTGCCGGCTTTCTGATGTTTTTTTTTTATTAGCAGATTTGCTCTCTGGGAATTGTATATTTTCCCTATTGTATCTCTCTGCGGTGCTTTTTTGAAGAAGCTTTTAAATTGCTTTTTAATAAACAGTTCATAATTTTCAGATTTTATTATTGTTATTATTATTAATTAACATAATTCAGCAATTTTATTGCATTTATCAACATATCTAAAGCATCTCTTAAAAACTCGTCGCATTTTCTCTTCCAATTATTGAAGAGCGTCTTGGAATTTAATTGTTTTATTTTCATTGTGTTTCACACTTGTTTCTCCTACCATCTGTTTTTCTCGCTCTGCTCAAACTTGCACTCAGTGTTGCCATGTGGGCAGATAAAACTTGTTTTGCCAGTTTTTTGAGAGGGTAGAAAGTTTTCAAGTTTTTCCCTAAAAAAATAAAGTTTTATTTTATTTTACTCAGTTTTTCAAGTTTTTACGATTAAGGGACGAAATATACCCAGTGGCCGAAGAAAAAAGGTCATGTTTGTGCATTTTTTTAAGGAAACCTAAGGGGTATTTTTAAATGAGGGTTTTTATACCTTAAAATATACACATTCAAGAGTATGATTAGCGTTTTATTATTAAAAAAAATTAATATTAATGAAGATACAGCATTTTTTGTAGAGCGCTCTGAAAATGCGGTGAACAAGATTGCTCCTCCTAAATTCGACTGAAACAAAATAATGAAATATATTATTAAACTAGATACTTAAAACTCGTACTTTTCATAGCCGATTTTGAAAATATTAATTTTTCACAAAATGGCGGACTTCCGAACATAAAGTAATGATTTTCGACCAAAAATTCGTCAATATTTTGACTATAAAAAATTAACTAAGATACGAAAAAAAAAATCCTATGACAAGAACGAGATTATTATAAATAAAATAAGCCTGCAAAAAAATCAAAACGACCGGTTCACTGAGCTTCGAGAAATCTTGGTGAGCGACTTCGAAAACATGGTTTCGAGAAAAACGAGTTTGAAAATAAGGCCCAGAGGGCGGTTCACTCACTAGGCTATAACTTTCTTATTTTTTGAGATATCGACTTGAAATTTCCACCACATATTCTTGTGACTTAAAGCTTTAAAAAAATGTAAACATTTTTTGAAAAAAAAGTTCTGGGTATATTTCCCCTCTTAAAACGATGCTTTCTATTTTAGGGAATCTATGAATCAAATAGATAAACTAAATTGTATGTTACTAGAAAAACATAAGTATCATTTGAAGCTGCTACTACTAATTTTCACTCCTTTTCAAAGTTTATTTTTATGGCAGCGCTGTTGCTATTATTGTTGCTCTCATTGTTTCTGTTCTTTTGTCTCGGGTTCCCTTCTTCGAGTCTTGGCGGTCAATATTTTGCATTTCTTTTTAAACTTGACGCTTTATTTTACATACATTCAGAGTTGACGATCAAGTCTTCCGTATTTTCTTGAAAAATGAAGTGGCCAAAATAACGGGACAGCGAGAGAACAAAGCGAATTGCCAATAATTTTAAAGCACACATTTTAAAAATACATGTTTTAGTTAATTTTTAATATCAAGTTTTTTCACCAGAAAACAAGTTTTTTTTTCTGGAAATTAAAGTTTTTTTTTAAAAAAATATGGCAACACTGCTTGCACTCAATTTGAGTCAGCCATCAGCTGCTTATAATTTATGCCTCTCTATCACTTTACTTTATTAACAATAGAAGTGAAAAAAAAAAACATTCGGGCTAGTTTAATCTTTTAGTGAGAGTTCGGCGCATATGCAATCTTTTAGAAATATATCCGGTTTGGTACTTTTCTGGTTTTTGCAACTGTCACAAATTACGATCAAATACATTAATTTAATACTGATTTCATTGTGAAAACAGGGTGACTCTTATTGTTTGTATTTCGACCCAGTAGGATTGATGAATGCATTAAATTAATGTTTATCTGGTCGAGTGGTAGGTAAAAACTACGCTAAACTACCACCCCATAGGTTCCAGATTTGAATCGCGTCGAGGCCAGAGTCCTACGCTTAAACCTTTCTTCATGTCTTTCCTCATTTTAATCAACTGAAATTGAAAATTCATTAACACTTATACTTCATCAAATACGACCTAAAAGTTATAGTTGGTGGTAGAAAAGTTCGGGAAGTGATTTCCTTATAACCAGAATTGACCGAGCTAAAGACATAACACTTGCCCCAGATTCTACTACAAATGTTTTTACGATTTCCCACCAAGCCCTGTTTCACTTGATTGCCCCTTCTTTCTCACTAATCTATCACCCCATTTTGAACCAAGGTAGATTTGACTGAATGGGTATAATACCCGGAATAGTTGGTTTGAAACTTGATTAGAAAGTTACTATAAAGAATTAAATCTTAGAAAAACAATGGACAATAGGTCGTATCGAATTAAATTTTTTTTTCGAATTTTACATTCTAAGGGGTTTCACAAGTTGCATAGGGTTGTCAAGGGGGTCTTAAGCTGATATGTTAAGTAAATACTTTTAGACATGGTGCTGTTCAGAAACATTTTCCAAAATGAGAAAATTTTCTTCAGTACCGTTTCCTATGCCCGAGATAAAAAAATCTTATATTAATTTTTTTTGAAAAAGTTAGTATACATTTCTCAATAATAGGGAAATGCATTTGCGAAAAGTATGTTATTTATTAATTCGCCAATTAAAGGAATATGTTGACACTAATCAATACCACCAAAATTTGGACTATAAGGTAATAATAAAAAGTTCTGTGCTATCTCGATTATAATCTTAGCTTCGAATATCCTTCATACTGTGGATAAAAATAACGAGTAGCGTAATGTTTGGCAAGATAATGTTAGTTCAAGTCTATACTTACGTTTACTTTAAGACACACGTGGTTTTTTTAACAAAAATCAAAGCATTTTCAGATCGTTATTTTTTACTATTTTAATCAAAATGCAACTTTGTTCTTGCGGGAGAGGAAGACATCTTTTTTTCATAAAATTCGTTTTTAGGTGATCTTGACAATCCTACTACTTTTGAGACCTCATAGAATATGATCTAAATTTTTCGAAACGCTAAAATGGACAATAAAAAATAAATTGATGAATCTTTATATTTACAAAAAATATTAAAAATATTAATACATGCGATGTATATTTTGCTCATAATATAAAAAAATCATTAAGCACTTAATTAAACTTTTGTTTTACATCTTTGAAATAATTTGAACACTCATGTTATTTAGCATTGTTTTGAAAATTATATTTCAGCAAAAAAAAAAATAAGATTAACCTTAAACCATTTCAACTTCATACTTTTAAACTTTAAGCTGATATTTCTTTTATTAGTTCATCAAATTGAGCTAGGATTTTGGCTGTTTTTTTTTAAATCTTTTTTTTTAAATAAATAAAATAATGAATACTAAAGAATTTTAAGCGACTAGATCGCATTCATTTCATTAGTCAATGAAAATATAGCTCTTGAAAAAAGTGTGTAAATTTTACACACAATGAACTTATTCGTTTCTAGAAATAAAGGATCAATGAAGGTTAACATGTGAACATTTTCGGATGATGATTATTTATGATTTTCGACGTGGATTGAAAAGAAAAGAATACCTCGATCAACTTAGTTCGACTTTCGATGATGAAGCACCACACACAGCGATTTTCATTTTCATTGAAATGTAATTTTCATTGATGTCATTTTCTCCAAGACGAATTTCGTGAAGGTCGTCCAAGAATGGCTGTTGTGACAGAAAACATCGATGCTGTGCGTGAACTATTGGAATCAGACCAGCATGTTACATACCGTGAGATTGAATCATCCTTGGGCATTAGGGGACTAGCATACATTCGATTTTACATGAGCATTTAGGCGCCAGCAAGATTTTTTCCGTTGGATACCCCATAATTTGACGATTGCTCAAAAAAAAAAAAGGTTCGTGTCAATTGCTACAAGGAAATGCTGAAAAAATACAGCGACGAGTGGTTCGCAACACGTCGATGACATCAACACAATAGACGAAATATGGATCTATGCTTATGAGCTCGAAACAAAGCAGCGATCCAGTCTTTGTGTCTTTCAAAGTGAGCAAAACCCGACAAAAGTTGTTCGCGGACGTAGTATATCCAATCAAATATTTGCTAGTTGTTTTTTTGGAAAGATTTAACATGTCTTAACTGTACCACTTGAGCAACGGAGAACTGTTAATGCTGAATGCTACACAACCATTTGTTTGTCGGAAGTCTTTGGAGAATTGAGAAAAACGAACCACCGAAGGTAAATCATCCACGAGCGAGTTCCCACACAACAGCTCAAACATAAGAGTTTTTGAGCATTCAAGAAGTGGAATTGATGGGTAATCCAGCTTACAGTTCCCACTTGGCTCCTAATGACCTCTTTTTGCTACCTCACATTAAGAAAAATATTCGTGGTGAGCGTTTTTCCACGCCCGACAAAGGCCATCGAAGCCTTCAAAAACCTGGTTTCGAAGGTACCAACTTCAGAGTTGCAAAACTGTTTCGAAAATTGGTTCAAAAGAATGCAAAAGGGTACTGATCATCTTGGAGAATACTTTGAAAAACAATAAAAGCATTTTCACTGATTAATCACTGTTTTTTCATTGTTAGGCTCAATACTTAAATGACAACTCTCGTACTTATATGTATATGTTTGTCATATAAAAACCTTATGCAATCAAACCTACAAAAAAAAACTGTTAATACGTTAAAAGTTGGTTCTTCAATTAATTGTTTAAAGATGACTTGTAATCAATGCTGACCAGTGGATTCGAGTAAAAAAAATCTGAATATAGTTGAGGTATGAAAATGACTACAAGAGCTTAAAGAAGCTTGCTTACAAAATTGATGAAATTTGGCTTCTTTGTAAAGGTGTGCATATAACTTTGTTTACTACTTAAATTCTAGTCATAATCAATTGAAATTCTTAGTTTAACTAACAAGCCTAGAAAAAAAAGAGCCCGCACAAACTACCGCACGCGCCGACTCTAAGCGGTGATCACATACATATCTGTGCATAATCTCGTTCTTAACAAATACCAACACTTCAGTTCTACGACCTGAAATCACTTAATCAAGATTTAAAAAATGATTCCAACAATATTTGCACAACCACCCTTTATAATTTAGCATTTGCGCTCTCGCGCTCACTCATTTGTACTAGTGTCAATTTCACAACGTTCCGTTCCACTCAATTGAGCGCACTTCAACTCAATCGGCGTGCTCTCAAAAATATTCTTCATAGAAAAACAAGCAGTAGCAACAAAATAAGACAACAAAACAGTGTTTTTTTAAAAGCGTCTTCGTAATGATGTGTTTTAGTGGAGGAGTAGCAATGGATTAAATGGATTAAAAAATTATGTGGAATAAAATTTAAAATAATTTATTAAATAAAAAAAAAAAATAATTTTCCCCTAAAAGTGATGATTGTGATGATTTTATGTGAATTAAAAGTTACCAATCGAGAGTGAAAAAGTGTGTTTGTTAAATAAAAAAATATATATATTTGAATTTAAGCATTTTTGTGAAAATATTTAAATAAGCAAAAAAAAAAAATTTAATATATTAAAATGTGCCCATTAAATATCCTCTACCTTAGAATTGGGCGTGTGTGCGCGCCCATCTGTAATAATTGTGTCGATTTAGTTGAATGTGTTTTAATTTTTATATTTTCGCTCACTTCCTTTATTCTACGCTCATTCTACACTTGTTCTTCAATTAATTATTTGCAACAACCATAACAAAACAAGACCAACCACAACAACAACAACAAGAACAAATCGCGTGCAATTATCTTGAGATTTATTATTACTTTTATGTGTCTTTTCTTTTGTTTATTTTTTTCCTCAAACTACTTTTTAAAAGATAAAAAAAAAATAAAAAAAATTTTTCACAAAAAAAAAAATCTCAAAAAAAAAAACCAAGAAATTAAAGAGCATTAAAAAGAAATTAGTGCACAGTGGGCACCGGCGTCTCACCTAAACTTAACCGTTGATTAACCAATCAGGTTAACATAAATAATAATGCTGATTAAATTAAATGTTTGCATTTCATCTTAATTCAAGCGAGAGCAACAACAAAAACAACAAAAACAACAACAACAGCAAAAACAGCAAAAACAACAACTACAATGGTAGCAGCAACAGACACCATTCGCTAAAGTGGATTAACCATAAACATTGTAATGGATGACGTATTTCTTTTTTGGTTTTACAGTTATTTCAGCGAAATGATTTTTTGCGAAGTTTTTCTCTTTTGACACCAATTGAGAGGAATAAATCACGGAATTTAAACTTAACTTAATTACTTATAATAAAAAATTTAACAAACAAAAAAAAAAAAAAAATGTAAAGGAGAGAAAAATTTATGGGAAAAATCTGGTAATTCCACAATTCAGTCAACTCTACCTTGCCACATAAATTGAATGACAAATTAGTGAGAAGGCAAGCAAAATCAATCTGGCAACACTGCTTCGACCACCTCAATAGTCTTAATCACAAAATCGCTGCTCTCTACATTAAAAGATACAAATGCCATAAAAATTTGTTTTTTTTGCCGTTAAATATAGGAGAAGAAATTTAAATAAAAAAACAATGTTGTGAGATATGAAATTGATTCTGGCTTTATTTTTAAGCCTCGTTCATACCATTATCCATAGCATAGCACATAACTTTAATGGTCGCCTCGGCTTCGCTGACAATGCTTCAAGCGGTTGGTCCACTTTTTGATGAATCGGTGCAATACGTGCATTCTTTTGGCAATAGCGTCTCGAATGTTGACCTCGAACTCGTCCAAAGTGGTTGGCTTGTTAGAGTAGAGTAAGGACTTGCCGCAGCTCCAGAGAAAATAATCGAGGGGTATCAAGTCGCATGTTTGCGGCCGCCAATTGATGAACACTCGCCATGAGATGACCCATTCGCCAAATTTCTCCTTCACCACTTCGAGCGTTACGTTGCTTGGATGGCATGAAGCGCAGTCTTGTTGGAACCACTACTTGTACACATAGATGTTGTCGAGCTCTGACCACAGACAGTCGGTTAACATCGCTCTACTTAGGGGTCATTCATAAATTACGTGACCGATTTTCAACTTCCCCCCTCCCTCCCTTTCCGTTACTCTTCGTAGTACATTTCAAAACCTCTCCCCTCCCCCCATAAAGTAACGTAGCATATGAAATATAAAAAATGAATTGATTAAATAATATTTGAAAATAAATTTAAAAAATATTATCTTGATTAGCTCTTAGTATGTGTGCTATCATGACTAGATAAATTTAAGAAAAATTTTTAAAAATCAATTATTTTCATCGATAAAAACTATTTCATCTTCAGTCCAAGAGTCTCACTGCATCACTCTATCAAGATATCACTGTATCAATCACTATTCCAGATCACTGTATCCATCACTGGAATAGCAGAAGATTTAAACTTTGGGGACTCTTTGAAATAGAATTCTTCAACGGATTCCATGTCGACCCATTCACCGAAAATAATATAAACGAGCAAAATAGAATAAACAACTGCTGAAAAGCAAGCAAAGAAAAAAAATGCCCTTACTACATATGTCAACAGTTGACCTTCAATTTAGAAGGTCAAACATGAAGATGTAAGAATGAAAATATTTTGTAATGATGGGGCGTATTAATTTCAATTTTTTGAGTTTCTTTATTTTTGGCCACGTTACTATACTATATCTATATCCTCCCCCCTATCGCTGCTTATTGTAGCACATTTTAAAACCCCTCCCACCTAAATTAGTAACGTAATTTTTGAACGATCCCTTAGTACTCTCATATGTTTTGATACAATGATAAAGGGTGTTTTTTTAGGGGTTTGTTTTTCGAATAGAGATACAACTGGCATTTTGTGGTCAAATCTGGCAACTCTAATGTCATTTATGTTCAGTTTGGTTTGCCATTTCATCATAAACAGGTTGGCAAAAGAACACCGCTTGCAAATCGTGCAAATTTATTTCGAAAATAATGGTTCAGTTCGCGAAGTTTACCGCAAGCTCCGTCCATTTTATGGTCGACATAATCGTCCATCAGAGCAATTAATTCGGTTAACCATGGGTCGTTTTCGCACTACGTTTACTCTATGTGATAATACGCATCCGCAGAGATGTCAAACAGTGCGCACCGAAGAAACAATTGCCGCTGTAGAGCAAAATGTTGAAGAGGACCCGAATGAATCGATTCGCCACCGTGCACAGCAATTGCAGCTTTGTCCATCAACTTTATGGAAGATTTTGTGCAAAGATCTTGGCTTGCGACCTTACAAGATCCAGCTTGTGCAAGAATTAAAGCCGCGAGACCATGCAATGCGTCGTGATTTTGGTGTATGGGCCGAAAATGAGATTGATCTCGATGCTGATTTTCATCGCAAAATTTTGTTCAGTGATGAGGCTCATTTTTGGTTGAATGGCTACGTCAACAAGCAAAATTGCCGCATTTGGAGTGAAGAGAATCCACATGAGATCCTTGAGACGCCATTACATCCACAAAAACTGACTGTTTGGTGTGCTCTATGGGCTGGTGGAGTTATTGGGCCATACTTCTTCCGAAATAATGCTGGAGAGTCAGTTACCGTTAATGGAGACCGGTATAGAGCCATGATAACCGACTATTTTGTTCCCGAATTGGATGGCATGAATGTGGATGAGTTGTGGTTCCAACAAGACGGCGCTACATGCCACACAGCGCACGTCACAATCGATTTATTGAAGGAAACACTCGATGAGCGCATAATTTCGCGGAATGGACCTGTCAATTGGCCACCAAGATCGTGTGATTTGACACCATTGGATTATTTTCTTTGGGGATATGTGAAGTCGCTCGTCTACGCCAACAAACCAGAAACGTTAGGGGACTTGGAGGGCAACATTCGTGGCGTTATTGCCGACATACGGCCCCATATGCTCGAAAAAGTGGTTGAAAATTGGACCTGTAGAATTGGCTTTATTCGAGCCAGCCGCGGCGGCCACATGCCCGAAATCATATTTAAACATTAATGGCATAAAATTATCCTTCCAATAAAGCCAAATTGATGGACATTAAAACAAAACGATTTTCTTGTGTTTTATTTCAATTCGAAGTTCTATACCTCTAAAAAAAACACCCGTTACATAAAATGAAAACAAAAGATTTTTTCAAAATTATTTTTGTTATTTATTGAGTTATTCAATAGCTACAAATTGTAGAACAACTTATTCGAAATGGCCACCTTTTGCTTTCCAGCATGAGCGAAGTCGATCCGGCCGATCATCGATTGCCTCACGCACGACATTTATAGGAAATTTCTCCACTGATCGGACAAAAGCGCACTCTTGAGTCAATTTAGCCTTATGGGCCGGAGCAGAATCTTGTTGAAAGGTCCACGACTTGTTTTATAGGTGTTAATAGGCTTCACATCTAATTCCAAAACATCGGATTCGGACAAAGTTCTGACTCCTTTTTCACAAAAATGGAGCTTGATGACCCCATCATAGGCGTCTGCCCACCAAACCATTACAGAAGCTGGGTGGTGAACTCTCTGCACTTTCGGAATGTGTTCTGCTGCATGTAATGACAGAGCATAGATTGTGTAGAGTGTATCTTCATATCATAGAGTGTATCATTCTGCTTATTACGATTCCTCTACGGTAAAAATTTGTTCGTCAGTAAACAGAATTTGTCTGTGAGCATTATCCGCGTCCTTGAGAAATAACGCTTTCGATTTTCGCTTACATTGTTCCATTAACGCATCCGTATGAAGATGCCCGGTGTGTCTTTTGTATTCTCTGAGCCCAAAATCACATTTAAGAATGCGAGAGATCGATTGCGTCGAGATATTCACCTTCCGCGACAAGATTTTCTACTTACGCAGCGGTTTTCGTTTGATTCGATAATTTATCGCCTTGATGGCTCGTGGAGTTCTTACAAAACGTGAACGGCCGGATTTTAGACGGTCGATTATTCCACCAGTATCCTCAAACAACTTCACAGTATGATACACAAAATTACGAGTGACTCCGAATGGAATGCATGGTCCGAAAGATATCCCCCCCTTTTCCATGCCACATTTTTTTAGACCAACTATAACAACACGATTTTCGAGCGAGCCCCATTCCATGATTTCGCGAAGAAGAAGCATAAATGCTACATATCAAATAGACTTTCAAACGAAGCGAGTGCGTTTTGTTGTGCAGTCCCAGTAAGCACGTTCAGTCGTGTACCAAAAAATATCAGAGTACTAAGTATACCGAGGACCATTGACAGCAACTTTATCTCTTTCCTGATTTCGAAAGAAATAAGGTCTGAAGATGCCGCCGTGCCATAAGCGTCATCATCTTTGTGGAAACAGTCAATCTTTGTGGATGCTCTGATGCTTGGTCGAACATTTTTAGATTATGGTCGCTTCAATAATGCAAATTTTGCTTGTTGACATAGCCGCTGTGCCAAAATTGGGCCTCATTCGAGAAGATAATTTTTGGGTCAACATCCGGATCTCCGGTCAACATTTCCAACGCCCAATTAGCGAACACATGGCGTTGTATATGGTCGTTCGGGTTCAATTCTTGCGACAACACAATCTTCTACGGAAATTAATGCTAGAAAAATAAAGCAATAGATGTGCACTGAAAATGGTCAAAATCGGTTTGACCCTGGGGGTACCCCCCTTGGGACTATATTAATGATTAACATGATTTTATATGGAAGATACAGACAACGGTTGGTCGATTTTTATGAAACTCTGTCAGAAAGCTAAAAAGAGTAGTGTTCTAGAAGTGTACTATAAATAGTCGAAAAATGTTAAATCCTAGTGGTATCTCCCTTGGACCTTCATCAATTTTAAACATGAATTTGTATTTTGAAAATAAAAAGGCGGTGAAATTTTTCACGTAAATTAAAAGAAAAGACTCACACATTCTCTTGTCTTTTACTGATATATTTTTATTATATTAAATAGCAATTTTTTTTCAATGCTTATTTTCAGAAATCAAGAGCAGTCTTAAAAATCATACATTCTTATACACAGATGGTTCTAAGATAAATAATAGAGTCAGCTACAGCATCACAACTCAAAACGAAGTAATAAAACTAGCTCTTCTACCACATTATAGTTCGGTTTTTAAAAGCAATCATCTTCGCCAGCAGAAATAGAGGCAATTAGTTATGCAATTTGCTCGGACTCCCTCTCAGCATTTGAATCGATTTTAAATGTTAACAACAATAACTTTTACTCAGCTAAAATAAGAGAGTCTTTGATTAAATATGATCCTAAGATTACTCTTATATGGATTCCAGGGCATTCTAATATCTCAGGCAATGATTTTGCAGATCATACAGCTAAATTTGCAGCCAACGCCTCAGTAGATACGTCCGATAATGTTAACTTTTCTGACATATATAACTTCTTAAAAATTTGCTTTGCAAGTCCTCTTCTATCTGGTACCAATCTATTACAGTACAGACTCACAAAAGTTAACCCGTTTGTTTTTGGGCCTGTCAATTTTTGTGAATAATTACCTTTTTAAGGACAATAGTGAAATTTAAAATGATATATATGTATATGAATAAATATACATGAAATATGAAAAAACGGTGTATCTTAAAACATATTATATGTGACCCGGTCTACGAAAAGGGACCTTCGGTGTGAAAATATCATTTTTTCACTTTTTTGGCGATTCGGATAGACTAATGTGTGCTCTTTCTAATGGCGCAAAGCAGAAGTTTCCAACTCGTAAAGAAGTTGGATTTATTGTATACGGAATATACTTGGCCCATATACGACAAACGACCATGTGCGACAATGTTTGCTGTTTTCTCGAAAATTTGTTTTTACACCGAAGGTCCCTTTTCGTAGACCGGGTCACATATGCTGAAGTCTTGCTAAATAGAATCTCTCGACATGCCTTAAGACCGGCGCCTGAATTTAAAAAACCAACCGTGACTTGTCATAAAATCATTCGCTTTTGGGTAGATTTCTGTAAAGATATTTTTCGCCTTCGCTTTTAAAGCTACTAATTGGACAGTTTCTCTTACGTTGGTCAATTTGTACGGCTTATTCTCCATATATAGAAACAAACAAAAGGTTGATAAAACAAGAACTCAGAAAAGTTGACACAAAAGTTAACTTTTTAGAGTATCCTGTGGTGATAGGACGATTGAAAAGGTTAGACATCATAAAATTTGTAAGAATCAGACTTAGTCATTCAAAACTAACTTATGGTTATCTTATGAACTTTGTCACCCAGCTACCTTGGCCCTGTTCAGTTTCTCCCCATGATTACTTCTCTCATATATCTTCTCCAACTGCCCCCATTTTATTACCCACATATATTTCAAAACGAAAATCCATTATCCATGATTTCAAATCCCTCTGAAAACAATATGATTTGTATTATAAACTTCCTAAAATACGCTGTATGGCTACCGTTGTATTGCGGCCTCTGTAGTCGAGCAAGTAGCGTTCTCGACTGCCACCCTAGGATCCCGAGTTTGAATCCCGGACAGACCATGGTCCTACGCTTGGTTCTACCGTAGTTGGTGGTAGAAAAGTTTGTAGAAGAAATTGCCTTTATAACTTGAAATTACTTGCCACTAATCTATCACCACATTTTCGAACCAAGGCAGACTTGATCAAATTGGTATTACATCTGAAATCCTTGATTCTGAACTAAAAAAAAAATGTTATCTGCGAACTGTTATTAATAAGGGTATTCATGCAAAAGTGCAAACTTATTATGAATATTTTGGCAATTGGTTAGTTTTATCAGGTAGGTTATATGAACAGTCTCTTAAAACCTATGATAAATTTCTTGCTTATTTGTAACGGTGTTAAGAAACTTACACAAAACTTGTTAAGTTTTGGAAATGCCAGGAAGAAAATTATCTTAAATTGGCTTCTTATTGATTAAAACATAACCTCTCTGCTTCAATAATGCCTGCAATCAGTGAAACTAAAATTGCTGGTTGCTCATATAAAGTGGTCAGATAGTTTGCACACTTAAAACTCAGAGAGTCCCCTCTAAAAACTTCGACAGTTCATTTAAAGGGCAATAAATTTATATGGTTTATAATATTTATAAAGGCCTTGTTCGTTTGCATGAATACCCCTAATGTTCATGAACTCAAGATCTTTGCATGGTATTGCTTACTTTCTGAGGCTTACAAATGTCTGCGAACAGAAAAACAGGCAATCAGAGAAATTAATTTTTTAGAAAATTTTTGTGTGGGATTTTAACCCGGGATCGATCTTCCGCGATTTCTTGGCTTAGATTCACGCTAACGAGTTCGGCCATGGCTGCCACTTAAAAATGACTAGAAGTTAAAAAATAATTGAAATTTGAAGGTTCAATATTAAGGTTAACTTTTTTAACATTTTTCTTAAAATTTGTTACTCCATCAAGTGTTACCCCATCGATTGTTACTCCATCGAGTGTTACCCCATCGAGTTTCGAAAGACTTTAAGTTCTAATAAAAAATTTGTTCCAACAAAACTTCTTAGCAACGTTTTATTCTAATTTTTTGCTAAAACTAAAGAAAAGGCAAAAATTTTAAAATTTCCTGCTGACCCCATTTATCTTCAGGCGATTTTCAGAAACTCATAAATTTTCATGCCGCAGCAAAATAAAAATATTTAAATTAATAACGAAGTTTGCAAAATTTTCCACAAATCGAATTTGCATCTTTTTAAAAACATTTCTGCTCTTCACTCCAAAGTTATTGCAACAAAATAGAAAAGAGCAAAGGAAAAATGCTCTCCTGTTTTTTTTTTTTTTGTTTGTTTTTTGTATTCCTTCTTTTCACAGCTAGATGCAACGAAGCGTCAAATATTTGAATGTCCTTGCAGCACAAGCCTTAGCAGCAATATTAATGAATATGCTATTTTGCAATAACTTGTTGTTCGTTTTTTTTTTTTCGTTTATCCTTGCAGGCACTTCAAAAACATCCCTGCATCCAAGCTTTTGTTGTCAATTGTGTTAAAGTAAAGCAGCTCGAGCAACCAACCGAGCTAATAATATAATCATCCACTACCTGATGTAATGTGGTCGAAGCATCACTTCCTACCTCAACTCAACTGTTGCATCTACTTCGCTATTTGTTGTTGATAAAAACTAACAACTATTTGTTGCTCGCAACATTTCTCAGCTGCTGTTCAGCTTCAGCTGCCGCTCCGGTATTGCTGGTTATGGCTTTCTTCCTATTCAATTTCCTTTGAACTGCATAATAAATAATTTTCATAAAATTATTGATCATCCTAGTGGCTGTTATAAGTGGTCTGCTGCCACTCACTGAAATCTCTCAAGTCCATCCGACTTGACCTTACAACATTCTGACTGCTGCTTTCGTATCTTCCTTGCTAACTTCCTAACGACAAGCCGCTTTACCACCCTGTTTCCTTCCTTCCTTTCTTACTTACTTCCTTCCTGCGGCGTTTAGATTTTAGTTTTTTTTTCCTCCCGATTTTATCATTTAACCCTTTGTTGTTGACCCTCAAGGCAGTTCATTAGAAACTATCTATTTTGCTTGCAGTTGGGCGTGTTTCCACTGTAAAGTTGGCGAGGGTGAAGGATGGTGTTGTTGCCTGCTTCATAATGCATTTAATATTCTCATAATTGATTTTGGTGCCATAGTAAATATTGTGCTTAAGAGGGTGCGGTGCAGTTCATTGCTTGCTGCTGTACGTACACCTGATCCAATGACATCATCCTTGTGCCAGGATTAACCTCATTATCTGTCAAATAACTTACGGTCTATTGTTGGTTCCATAAAAGCAACTGCTTTTCATCTATTCTGAAAGGTTTTCTTATATTAACCCTGCAGAAAAATGAAACATAATAATCTGAGCTAGTTCCAAAAATGGTCAAGACTAGTCCTATCACAATAGAATCTTAGCGAGCATTTAGAGACCTTGAGAGCTCAAAATTGTACGAAATGTCGCTTTTTGAGGTTCGATGTCATACGAAATATCCTTTTCCTAGTTCGAAACTAGTTCGAAACTAGTGATTTTTGCTACAGTTAGTTTTTACTTGTTTATGTTGATATTTTTCGATTTAAAGTAATGAAGGTTATCTCTCAGCTCTTAAAATTTTTATAAGATACAAATCGAAGCCAACCTTATTCGGCCTCCCCCTACGTTCTACTCTTTCTGCTATGAAACAATCAATCATACTCAGACTAATTTAAGCACTTCAAACGAGTCTACCCCATTATAAAATCAAACAACTACATCTAGGTGTTGTCATACCTTTTTGTTACCCGTATATACCGCTTTCATATTTTCAAATTCCACTAATTAATTAAAAAAAAAATTGTTAAACCACACACGAATTATACCATCCAAAAGAACATATAAACAAATTCAAGCTGTTCTGCTTTCAATATCTTCTGTACTAGCTTCAAATTGGTTCTAATTGCACTATTAATGCTCTAGAGTCTAGATGGCTTTTCTCAAGTGACTCCTAAATAATTGCCGGGAAGTCTCTCACAACTCTTAGTTTATCTTAGTTTTTAACTCTTAGATAACTTTATACCAGATTTATAATAGATTGCAAACATGAAATAAAAAACTTGCACTGTATTTACATATCAGCCTTTTAATCAATATTTGATTTCATGTTGTCAAATTTTTGAAACAGCAATCTTTTTGAAGTCATCATGACTATATGACTATATAATGGGAGAAATTACTTTTAAAAACTTTGGATTTATTCACTTTGGTCACTCTGAAAAGTCGCGCTCTTTTGATTCATTGATTTGACGTTTGAAATCAACAAAATCATTTGAAGTCACTTGAAGTCACATAAACAACTGTTTACAACTCGCGCTTTGGCAAAAAAAGTATTTCCGTCTTGCAATAACTTTTCCATTTTTTGATTTAAAATTTTTAAATCAGCAATCTTTTTTAAGTCTTCATAACTTGGTGACTTCATAACTTGGTGATTCTTAATTCGGTGATTTCAAATTGTTTAAATCAGTTATCTCTTAAAAGTCATATAGCTTTGAAATCAATTGGTGAAATGGTCCTTTAAAGTCTTGATTGAGAACTGTGATAGAAGTCGCGCTCTTTTGATAACGCGACTTTCATTAATAGCATGACAAATTGAAGTCACTTGAAGTCGTGTTTGTTTTGCAATCATCAACTGTAACAACTCGCACTGATTGCTAAGAAAATTATTTCAGTCTTGAAATCATTTTTTAATTCGATTTCGATGATTTAAAATTTTCCAAACAGCACTCTTTTTGAAGTCAGTTGAAATCATTTGAAGTCACTTAAGTAATTTTTGTTCAACCAACTGCTAACAACTTGTACATATTGCAAACAAATGACTTCAGTCTTGCAATCATGAGAACTTAATGATTTAAAATTTTCGAAAAAAAAAAAAATCTTTTTGAAGTCATGACTTCGAAATCATTTGGAGAAATTGTCCTTTAAAGTCTTTTGATTCAGACAATGTGATAGAAGTCGTGTTCTTTTGAGTCATTAATAGCATGACAAATGCTACCATTTGATAACGATGAAATCATTTGAAGTCACTTGAAATAATTTTTGTTTTGCAATTATAAAATCAACTGCTTTCAACTTTCCCATATTGCATATAAATAATTTCAGTCTTGCCATCATTTTTTAGTTTGATGATTTAAAATTTTCCAAACAGCACTCTTTTTGAACAGCACTCATCAGTTGAAATAATTTGGAGTCACTTGAAGTACTTTTTGTATTATAATCATTCAACTAACTGCTAACAAAAACTCGCACATATTGCATACAAACGTCTTCAGTCTTTCAATCATTTTATAATTTAATGATTTCAAATTTTCTAAACAACAATCTTTTTGAGGTCATTTGGTGAAATTGTCTTTAAAAGTTTTTTTGACTAATTCACTATAATTGAAGTTTCACTCTTTCGATAAATTGCATTGCATATATTGCATTCAATTGAAGACAAGTCAGTTAAAGTTATGCTCGGAATCATTAAAATCATTTGAAGTCAGTTGAAGTTATTAAGTCAATCCTTGAATTCAATTGTAATCTTTGAAGTTAGTTAAAATCATGTTTGAAATCGTTGAAATGATTTGAAGTCAGTTGAAGTCATTCATTGCAATCATTTGAAGTCAGTTAAAATCATTTGAAGTCAAGTTTGATTGCAATCATACAATCAACTGATAACTCGAAATTTTTTTTTATAATATTATTTCTGTGTTTTAAGCATTTTCATTTGATGATTTCAAATTTTTAAAACAACAATCTTTTTGAGGTTATCACTTTAAGATCAATCGGTGAAATTTTCTTTTGAAGTCTTTTAATTTCCACACTGTGATTGAAAAATGCCTTCTTTTGAGGCAGTTGAAATCAAATTGGAATTCGCTGAAATCATTGAAATATCTGAAATCAATTGTAGTTTTTGAGTCATTCACTGCATTCTATTGTTAACATTTGAACTTAGTTGAAATCATGCTTGAATTCACAAAAATTGTGAAATCTCCTGAAATCAATTGAAGTCTTTTAGTTTTAGTCACTATGATGGAAGTCACGCTTTGTTGCATAATTAATTGCATTCAGTTATAATAACTTGCAGTCAGTTGAAATCTTGTTTGATATCGCTGAAAATACTTGAAGTCAATTGAAGTTTTTAAGTAATTCATTGCATTCAATTGTAATAATTTGAAGTCATGTTTGTTTGCAATCATACCCTCAACTGATAACTCAAAATTTTTTTGTTCAGTATTATTTCTGTCTTTTTTAAGTATTTTTTAAGTTGATGATTTCAAATTTTGAAAACAACAATATTTTAGAAGTTATCACTTTGAAATCAATAGGTCAAATTTTCTTTTGAAGTCTTTTCATTTCAACACTATGATTAAAGTCGCGATCTTTTGAATCATGAATTGCATTCTATTGTTATAAAATAAAGTTAGTTGATATCATGCTTGAAATCATAAATCTTGTGAAATCACCTGAAGTCAACTGAAGTCTTTTGAATGCGTTTTGCTCAGTAATTAATTGCATTCAATCGTAATCATTTAAGGTCAGTTGACATCATGTTTGTAATCGCTGAAATCACTTGAAGTCAATTGAAGTTTTTAAGTTATTCTCTGCATTCAATGGTAATTCTTTGAAGTCAATTGAAATCATGTTCTACATCAATGAAATTGTGAAATCATTTGAAGTCTTTTGATTTTTCCAATAATTTCTGGAATCATTTTGTGAGCTGAATAAATTTTTTCGTAATCAAGCAAGATAAGGCGTTGACTGTAAAGGTAGAGCCAATATTTTAGATTTTGGCGGCAAACTAATTCAGAGACTAAGAAAAATGTTGGATATTCTTATATTTTTATTAAAGTAAATTATTGATTATAGACTCTTTTTGTAGGTTTTATGATTTCCCTCATGATTTCCAACATGATTTAGGCTATTTATAAGATTTCAATCGATTTACTTCAAACTGACTTCAAATTTACTTCAACAAATATTTAAGTGATTGCAATTAAAGATTGAAATAATTTTTTTTTTCAATTTTCAATTTTTTTTCAATCAATTTAGCTGAAGATAGCGATTTTGATTTTCACTGAAACTTCAATTATTTGATTGCAGTCAATAATTCAAAAATAATTCGGAGGTTTTTTTAAATTATTGCATTCGCTACTACTTGAAGTCATTGGCTTTGAAGTCACTGAAGATTGCAAAATACCAAATGACTGCTATCTTTTGAAGCCATTGGTTTTGAAGTCTCTGAAGATTGCAAAATACCAAATGACTGCAATTTTTTACAACTTAGCTTTAAACACGTTCTTAGAAAAAACTTTGTAACGTGAATATTTTTCACTCACTTTATTAAGATTTTTATAGTTATCTGCTCGTTGTTTTAAATTTTGTAAAAGCTCATAAATAACTGTTGTAAAATAAGAGACAATAAAAAACTAGATCAGTGTGATATAGCAGTGAAAATCTTCTAATTTAATGTTCGTATTATTGTTTACAAACTTAGATGGCGTGCATAACACACAGGCTGAGAATGGCACAAAAGTCGTAAAAAAATTCATGACCAAAACAGTAATATTTCGAATAAGTACGCTATAATGTGATAGTTTAAAATGTGTTTCTTCTTTATTTGATTTTAATTTTTTTTTTTCTTTTTTTAAATTAGTTCATCTCAAACTTCTTCTTCATCTATAATATGACGTTTATCGTCATTATGCTTTAGATATTTTGTATATATCTATATTTTTATCGTGCTGTTGCGAGCCTAGTAGAAAGTGGGCATGTAAAATTATCAACTAATTCTTTAATACATTGTGGTAATGAGGTCTTTAATGACTGTATACAATTTTCTATAACATTTGCTTACAGTTCTGCATTACAATGAGATTACCGATGATTTCGTTTTTTAACGGCTTCTTTTATTTTTGGTCGTTTTTCTCTTTATGCGCCAAACTTCCAATTTTGAGTTTCAAGCACCTTTCATTATTATATTATTAGCTTTTTCTTTATGTATAACAGTAAAAACCAACACTTTTTACTATCACTACACTTTATCACTTCGCTTGTGAGAAGACACGATAAAGCACCTCAGAAAAATAAAGTCAAACTGTTACTTGATTAATAAATACCGATGAAAAACTCTTTAAGAACACGAAAGAAACACACTCCACTTGCAGTTCTCTATTACAATAGGATCAATGACAAAGTAATTGGAAGAAATTGAATATAACATGGAACACATTCAAAGCATTGACTAAGTCTTACAGGCGCAAATGTACTGAGAGAATATGAGAGAATGCTCTCTAGAAATTATCTCTCAGTGTGTGTGTGTATCTTTCTATGTGTGTATCTTTCTCTCTCTTTATTTCTCCAAACAGAAAAGATTCCTTCAATTTTGAAAAAAAGAGAAATCGGAACAAAAAAATTTACTGCAAAACTCGTATTTCTTGTGTATAGTGAGTATTTTGTTTTTTTTAATAAAAAAAGTAAAAAAACCATTTGTGGAGTATATAAAGTGAAGTTTTGGACTACAACACCTTAAGTTTGTTGCTTAGGATTGCTATATGGAAGTGTCCCAGTCATATGTGTCGCATGCTTCAGTTAAAAAAAAAGTCAAAACAAAACTCTCATTTCTTGTGTATAACTCAGAATTACACAAACACAAAAAAAAAAAAAAAAAAATTGGTCCAAAACCATATGGGAAATATATAAATGTTGCCATTGAATGCAAATGATCATTCATTGGCTTCCGAGTTATCGCAGCATTATCAAAGAAAAGCGTGTTATGGACAAAAGCAACTTTTGTATGTTGCTCAAAAAGCACCCTGCTTCAACCGTATGCGTCAGTCGCATGGATCACACATAGGGTACTACGAATTTTGTATCATTAAATTGTGCTTATCTCTGGATATGCAAAAAATACCACAAATGTTTAAAAATATTATCGAAAATCCTCCGCAAATCCGATAAAATAAAAAACAAAAAATGTTTACACCTTTATAAAGTTGTTGTCGTGAAAGGAATTTTCACTCTTTACTTAGCGATCACATCATGTGATGAAAGCTCAGGGGATCAGCGTTGGTTTTCATCTTGTTCGATTCGCTGACTAGCTGACTGACTGACTGACTGACTGGGCGTGCGTTGTGATTGACGGATGACTGCGAAAAAATCAGAAGACTCCCACACTTTGCTGACAGCCAAATAATTAAAATAAAATTAGAAATTTGACTTCGAAACAACATGATTTAAACAACAAAAATCTGCACAGATTTTATAGATTTTCTTAATATTTTTTTTTAAATTTAATTTTTTTTCCAGTTCTAAAATCAGTTCTTGAATTGATGTTAAATGTGGAGGCGTGGTAAATTTAAGCAAAATACTTAAATTGTTTTTATTGAGCTTGTTGCGAATGCCTGCCAATGTTTGGACAGCTTTAAAAAATATTTACTTATTTGTGGTGACACGTGTTGAAGCACTTAAATTTTCAAAGTAGATAATTTTCTTTCAAACTATACGAAATTAACAACAATTTGTCAACATTTTTGCGTTAGTTAAAATTGTTTGACCTTTCTATGACCCAAAACTAAAAGTCACTCAACCACTCATTGCAACCTTTATTTGTTTTTTCAAAGTCGTATTTAAATCCTTTTATTTTGTCTGTTGTTGCTGCTGCTGCTCGTTAGCAAAAGCAGCACGACAACAACAAAAAACATCCAAAAAAGGAGTAACTAATCAAAAACGTACACGCCATGATGTCATTTTTTACAATTTAGCTGACAACTTTTCGAACATTAGTAGACACCGGGTCCCTAATAAATGCCCAAAAGTCATTAAATAGCTGCACAAAAAAAAGTAAAAAGTAAAAAGTTTCTTAATAAATCGACATAAAGTATGACAAAATGTTGCTGACAAATTGTTTCAATAGTTTCACGGCCACATATCTAAGAGCATAAAAAAAAAAATTCAAAATGTGAGCACATATTTGCATGTCCTTTTCATTT
This sequence comes from Pherbina coryleti, assembly GCA_943735915.1. Taxonomy (NCBI): domain Eukaryota; kingdom Metazoa; phylum Arthropoda; class Insecta; order Diptera; family Sciomyzidae; genus Pherbina; species Pherbina coryleti. The sequence continues at coordinate 159,692,729 of OX030950.1, read as the reverse complement.
AAAGAGCAGCAAATAAATTAATCAAAATTGAAATAAAAACTTCAAAACCATCCATTCTAGCTTAAATTTTATTATAAAAATTACTTAAAAAAGTTCGATATGCTATTTTTTTTTCAGCATGCGCTATGTTTTAAACAAATAAAAAAGAAAATAACTCGATGAATTTTTAATTTCAATAAAAAAATATAGAGACAAAAACATAAAAACTATAAAAAAATTAATATCAAACATAAAAAAAAATTAAAAAAAAAATATAAAAATATGTATACATATATTTAAAAAAATACATAAAAAAATATTAATATATATATAAGTATATTAAAATATAAAATAACATAAGAATATATAAAAAATTTAAAAATATATATAAGATATAAAAATATATAAAAAATACAAAGAAATATAAAAAAATAGGAAAAATATAAAAAAATAAAAATGTAATTGAATAACAAAAAATATAATAAATATAAGAAACAATGTAAAACAATAGCAACAAATAAAAAATATATGAAAAATTTTTTAAAATTTAAAAAAAAAATTTTAAAAATATAAATATTTAAGATATTTAAAAAATTTAAAAAAGTATAGAAATATTACTTTTAGAAAAAATACAAAAAATCCAATAAATAGAAAAAATATGCAAATTATAAAAAAGAGAATTAATAAAAAATTTACATAATATACAAAATATACCAAATATACAAAATAGGTAAAATATACAAAATATACAAAATATACAAAATATACAAAATACACAAAACATACAAAATATAAAATATATAAAAAAAATATAAAAAATATACAAAATATACAAAATATACAAAATATACAATATATATATAATATATACAATATATAAAAAATATACAAAATAAAAAAAATATAAAATTTAAAATATATATCATTTATATATCTAGGTACAAGAAATATAAAAATATAAAATTTAATATATATAACATTTATATCTCTAGGTACAAGAAATATAAAAATATAAAAAAATTAAAAAATATTGCAACTAAAAACTACAAGAAACATGAAAAAAATATGCAAAACATAAAATATGCAAAATATAAAAACATGCAAAATACGAAATATGCCTATTTTTTCAATAAGATAAAAAAATAAAAAATTTACAAAATACACAAAATTTACAAAATACACAAAATATACAAAATATGCAAAATATACAAAATATACAAATTTATACAAAATATAAAAAATAGAAGAATTTTAAATTAAAAAAACTATAAAATGTAAAATTAATTTATGTGCCTACATACAAAAGATATAAAAATGTAAAAATATAAAAAATATAAAAAATATAAAAAATATAAAAAATATAAAAAATATAAAAAATATAAAAAATATAAAAAATATAAAAAATATAAAAAATATAAAAAATATAAAAAATATAAAAAATATAAAAAATATAAAAAATATAAAAAATATAAAAAATATAAAAAATATAAAAAATATAAAAAATATAAAAAATATAAAAAATATAAAAAATATAAAAAATATAAAAAATATAAAGAATATAAACAATATAAAAAATATAAAAAATATAAAAAATATAAAAATATAAAAAATATAAATAATATAAAAATAAAAAAAAAATATAAAAAATATAAGAATACTAAATAGAAACATAAAAAAATATATGAAATGAAAAATATTCAAAATATAAAAAATATCAAAAATATCAAAAATATAGAAAATATAAATAACAAAAATTATAAAAAATATAAACAATACAACAAATACTTAAAATATACTTGAAATGTATAAATAGTAATTAAAAAAAAATACAAAAATATAAAATATAATAAATATAACATTTATATCTCTAGGTACAAGAAATATAAGAAATACAAAAAAATACAAAAAATACAAAAAATACAAAAAATATAAAAAATATAAAAAATATAAAAAATATAAAAAATATAAAAAATATAAAAAATATAAAAAATATAAAAATTATAAAAAATATAAAAAATATAAAAAATATAAAAAATATAAAAAATATAAAAAATTTGAAAAATATAAAAAATATAAAAAATATAAAAAATATAAAAAATATAAAAAATATAAAAAATAGAAAAAATATAAAAAATATAAAAAAATATAAAAAATATAAAAAATATAAAAAATATAAAAAAATATAAAAAAAATAAAAAATATCAAAAATATAATAATATAATTATAATAAATTATATATATAAATAATATAATAAATTAATATATAAATATAATAATATATAAGTATGTATGCATATAAAAATATACTTTTAAAAGTATTTATAAAGAAATTTATAAAACTCCTAAATCAAGAATATCTACCAGTAATTATAAAAAATATACAAAAAACAAAAAGTATAAAAAATAAAAGAATAAATATAAAAAATGCACATAAGATATAAACATAAAAAAAGTAATTAAAAAATTTACTTAAAACCACACAAAAAATACAAAAAATTTTAAAATATGTAAGAGATCAACATAAAAAAATATATAATTACAAGTAAAGAATACAATATGTAGTTAATATTACTTTAAAAAAAAAGTAAGAAAAAGTACCTTTAAATAAAAAGATAACTAAAAATATATCAAACGAAGCCTGAAATAAGTAATAAAAAATATTTTAAAAATAAATATAAAAATATTACAAAAATAAACATAAAAATATTAAAAATACATTACAAAAATGATATATGAACAAAAATAATTAAAAAAATATTAAAATATATATAAAAAAATTATAAAATATATAAAAATATATAAAAAAATATTTAAATATGTATATAAAAAAAATATGTAATTATATATAAAAAACTATAAGAAAAATATACAAAATATACCAAAAATGGATAAAAAAAGGATGCAGTTGGCTGTGACATAGACATACTCACAGATTTTGAGGTATTTAGCAACACATTTATATTAGGATGTCCTTCGCATCCTTCAAGTTTTCTTCATTCTTATCTTTATTCTTATGCTTGACCGTGTCTAACTCCTTGTCCTAATTCTTGTCCACAGTATCTGTTACTGTTACTGTTACTGTTACTGTTACTGTTACTGTTTCTGTTACTGTTACTGTTACTGTTACTGTTACTGTTACTGTTACTGTTACTGTTACTGTTACTGCTACTGTTACTGTTACTGTTACTGTTACTGTTACTGTTACTGTTACTTTACTGTTACTGTTACTGTTACTGTTACTGTTACTGTTACTGTTACTGTTACTGTTACTGTTACTGTTACTGTTACTGTTACTGTTACTGTTACTGTTACTGTTACTGTTACTGTTACTGTTACTGTTACTGTTACTGTTACTGTTACTGTTACTGTTACTGTTACTGTTACTGTTACTGTTACTGTTACTGTTACTGTTACTGTTACTGTTACTGTTACTGTTACTGTTACTGTTACTGTTACTGTTACTGTTACTGTTACTGTTACTGTTACTGTTACTGTTACTGTTACTGTTACTGTTACTGTTACTGTTACTGTTACTGTTACTGTTACTGTTACTGTTACTGTTACTGTTACTGTTACTGTTATAGTTACTGTTACTGTTACTGTTACTGTTACTATTACTGTTACTTTTACTGTTACTGTTACTGTTACTGTTACTGTTACTGTTACTGTTACTGTTACTGTTACTGTTACTGTTACTGTTACTGTTACTGTTACTGTTACTGTTACTGTTACTGTTACTGTTACTGTTACTGTTACTGTTACTGTTACTGTTACTGTTACTGTTACTGTTACTGTTACTGTTATAGTTACTGTTACTGTTACTGTTACTGTTACTATTACTGTTACTTTTACTGTTACTGTTACTGTTACTGTTACTGTTACTGTTACTGTTACTGTTACTGTTACTGTTACTGTTACTGTTACTGTTACTGTTACTGTTACTGTTACTGTTACTGTTACTGTTACTGTTACTGTTACTGTTACTGTTACTGTTATTGTTACTGTTACTGTTACTGTTACTGTTACTGTTACTGTTACTGTTACTGTTACTGTTACTGTTACTGTTACTGTTACTGAAATATCTAAACAATTCTTATTTCTCTTCAAATTTTATTAAAACATGTTATATAATATGCACTTCATTATAACAAGCTTTTTTGAATGAAGAATGTTTTGTTCATCAAAAAGGCTTCATTACTCAAATTTAAATATTCAGATCAAATATCTCCCAACATCCCCTTCAATTAGAGAATTCCAGGTATTTATTTTGCATATTTTCGATTATGAGAGTTATGCAGGAACTTGTCAAACATCTCATCGCTTTGGTTTTCAAGGCTTTTTGCGAATTCTTAGCAATTGAACAATAAACTATAACGTGTAGAATCACTCCAATAAATTTCTGATACGAAATTCGTTTATAATTATGTTGTGATTAACCATATTATTTTACTTAACAAAATCTCGATTGTATAGTAAAATGATACCTCAATTTAGCTTAAATAACTGTAACGAGGTCACCTAGAAGTGCCACCCATCCACTTTGATTCTTTTCATACTGTGCCATTCTTTTTTCCCCCAACTAACATACATAAATACTTTTATAAATCATTTCTGTATATCTGTTTTGCTTAAATAATGTGTTTTTTTTTTTTGCCTGACCATCTTAAACGAGGTCATCTAGCAGTGTCACCCATCGACTTTGATTTTTATCATACTTCGCTATTTTTTTTTTTGTTTGCTCTAAGCTTACGTAAATTATTTTTCTTTTAAGAAAAACTCTTATTTTCCGTGAGGAGAAAACCTGCTTTGGAACCATTTGTTTTGATATCTTAATTAAAATAACTAATTGAGTCTTGAATGATCTTGTTCTTATCTTGTTGCTGTCTTTGTTTCTCTTTCGCATCTTTGTCTGATTGTTCATTGTCATTGTTTTGGCTACATTTTGAGGCTGACAAACATATTGATTACATATTGTATAAGGCCACATGCAGCGGTAAATAGGACAACACGCGTTGCATGTTATAATCAACTGTAATTAATTTTCAAGTTTTTGTTGTTGTATTCGAAAACAATGCCTTGTAGACTAGTTACAGTGGTTAGTACAAAAAGACCTGATTGATTATGTTTTCGAAGAATAATTTGAATCATTTGTTTTAGTTTATCACGCTTAAAGTAAAGCGAAAAATTAGTCTTAAACTTAATTTATACAAAATAGTTTCACCCGCTTAAAGCTATATGCCTTGATAAAAGATTTTTTAAACGATGTGCTCGTATTATCCTTCTCAATAAATAGGTTTAATCTAATAATTTCTGTCCATTTTTAATTTTCTCTGTAAACCACACATGTATGTAATAATATCACCCATACTTTTATCAAGTTGTCATACTTCTAGAATTGAAGTTCATGTCAATTATAATGAGTGTCACACCAGACTGCATTAGATTTGGGGCAGTTTTCACATAATTTTTTCTAACATTACTTTAGTTTTGAGACCAAGTGCCTCTAAATGTCACCCACATGCTTGTATGACTTAAAATAATTTTAAAATATTTCAATCTTTATATTAAAAAAATTTTAAGCAATTTAAATAAGTACAAAATTTTTGAAATAAAAAATACGTGTTAATACAAAAATAAACAAAAGTTATCATAAAAATTAAAAATAAAAACAAAATAAGATATAAAACTAAAAATTAAAAAATAATCAAACAAATGACATAAAAAAGTACAAAAAATATCAATTCAGAACATTAGAAAAAAAAACTGAAAAAATTAAAATAAATCGCAAAGATTCAATAATAAAAAAATTGTTATAAAATAAATGTGAAAAAAATCAAATTAAAACATTTAAAAATAAATTTTTAACAAAAATTATCTCAACATAATAATCTCTAGCAATCGATTTCATAAGAAAATTAAAAATAAAAAAATAAAAAAACTTAAAAAAATTAAAAAAAAATTAGAGATAAATTTAAAAAAATTAAAAAATAAAAAAAATAAATAAAAATAAATAACAAAAATAAAAAAATAAAAAAGAAAATAAAAACTAAAAATAAATAAAAAAAATAAAATTAAATAAAAATAAAAAAATTTAACAAAATAAAATAAAAACAAAAAACAACATACATATGTGTATAGGAAATAAAAAATTATCAGAAATTTCGAAAAGTTTAATTAATGAAAATAAAACAAATAAAAATAAGAAAAACAAAAAAAAATTAAATGAAAAATTATAGAAAATATTCTGTTTCATTAAATTAAATTATTCATTTAATACTGCAAACACTAAAATTTTGAAAAAATTAAAAAAAATAAAACAAAAAATTAAAATATAATACAAGAAAATAACAAAATATTAAATTTAAACAGTTAATAAATTAAATTTACTTAATTCATAAATGAAACATTTAATTAAAATTAAAAAATTTGTAACCATATAAAAGAATAAATAAAAAAATTAAAAAACTTACAAAACAAAAAGTTGATTTTAATGATAATGAATTAAAAATAAAAAATAATAGATAAATAAAATTCATTAACAAAAAAAAAAATTTTAATTCATTAAACTAAATTATTCATTTAATGCTTTAAACACAACAAATTTAAAAACCAAATATGTTAATTATATATTAAAAAATTGAAAATTTTGAAAACAGTAATAGAAAAAAAAATATAAAACAAGAAAATAACAAAAAAAAAAAAACATTAAATTAAAACAGTAAATAAATCAAATTTACTTAATTAATTTATTAAACATTGAATTAAAATTAAAAAAATTTGTAACCATATAAAAGAATTAATAATCAAAAAATAAAATATTAAAAAATTTACAAAAAACAAATTAAATTAAAATGAGAATAAATAAAAAATACAAAATAATAAAAAAAATTACATTATGATAATAGAACAAAAGATAAAAAAAAATAAAAAAAAAAATTAAAAAAAAATAAAAAAAATAAAAAATAAAAAAAATAAAAAAATAAAAAAAATAAAAAACACAACATAATATAAAAAACTTTAAAATTAAAATAAATAAAAATAAGAAAACCTTAAATCAAATTATAGAAATATTTTTTTTGTTTCATTTAATTATATTATTTATTACTGTAAACACAACAATTTTAAAAATAACATAAGGTAAAAATGTATTCAAATATTTTAAATTTTGAAAAATTTAAATAGTAAGCAACAATTTAAAAAAAAATCGAGATATTTAAGCAGTATATTTATTTAATTAGTTCATTTATTCAATACAAAATTAAAATTAAAAAAATTTGTAACCATTTCAAAAAATAATAAAAAAATGAAAAAATAAAAAAATTAAAAAATTAAAAATAAAATAAAAAAAAATAACAAAAATGAAAAATTAACACATATTAAAAAAATGAAATAATAAAAAATAGAAAATAAAATAATAAAAGATAGAAAATTAAAAATAATTAAATATTTTAAATTAAAATTTTAAAATATTTATTGTTTCCTCTTATTTAATTAATAATTTATTTCCTTGAACATAATAAAATTTCAAAACTTTAAATTAGTTCAAAATATATAAAAAAATCAAAAATTATTAAAAATTAATAGAAAAAAAAAATTAAACAAAAAAATTAAGTAGCGGCCAACGAAACAGTCTGTATAGTCAAGCTGTGTGATTTGCTCTATACAGAGCCGTTGTTGTTGTTGGCTGTTGCCTTCATTGTTCTTCATTTTGTCTTGTTGTCAACATGCTTGGCCTAAAGCTCAAACAATTTGTTTTCAATATAATAAAAAATTAAACTTGAAAAGAAAAAATTTAAAAAATATCTGAAAGTAAATATAATTTACTTATTAATTAAAAATTAAATTAAAAATATTTTAACTGAAAATAATATAAAACTAAAAGGAAGAAAAATAAAATAAATTAAAAAATTTGGAAAAAAATAATGAAAAAAAATAAAAAAAATTTAAACAAAAAATACAAAAAAAAATAATAAATTAAAGAGAAATTAAAACAAAAAAAAAGAGAATAGCTCCATTAAATGAATTAAAATATACAAGCTTCGAATAAAAATTAACTCAAACTATCGATAACAATTTCGATTGCATTTTGATAACAAAATGTTGATAAAGAATTGTTAATATTATTTCAATTATAATGTAAGCTGCTCGTAATGAAGCTTTTTAATTGATTCGATTCGGTTCGACACTGTACAACACAAAATAAAAAAAGAAGGTTTCTACAACTGATTCTGGTAGAGGGGACAGGGGAAGTGTATCGGCCTTTTTAAAGTTTACATCTGAGTTTTACTTTATGGGGCCTGGGTAACGTGAACATTGAACATTTTGAACATTTTTATTTTGAATCGGCCTAGGAAACCATGTGATCCTTCTATTTAAGACATAGAGCTCCTCTTTCTTTGCCAACAACGCCGCAGTATGACACTGATGTATGGACATCTACATGTAAAACAATACATAAATTATTGTCAAAAAAAAAAAAAACACTCATTTCGTACACCTTCAATTGTGCCACTAATGTGCCCAGCAGATACTTTTATGTTTACAACTCTTCCCTCTTACAAAAGAGAAAATCATAGATTACAAGCTTGTGTGAATTGCGTTCACGCGCTTCTCTGTCTTCAGACAGCCGCGTGAACTTTGATGCTCTTTATTAAAAAAAAAAAAAACTAAACACATGATGTTTTGCTCCCGTTATTTCAAAATAATCCTCTGGATGCACCTAAGATCCCCTCTAGATGCACCTCAGATTACTTTTGTTTTTTTATTTTATCTCATTTATTTTTTTGTTTTTTTTTTTCTAATCTATATTTGTCTGCGTTAAATTTGTCAAAATGTCGTATGACATTAAATCGTCTGCTCCAATAGCAATGCATGCCCTCTGTGTGAACAACATCCCCCTCATAAATCTCAAAACATCCCCTTGCTTCCGAAAAGTCATTGCATGCATTTTGTTGAGTGTGAACATCCGGGGGATTTTCTAGAGTTATGCTGCTGCTGCTGCTTTCTACTTCTAGATATGATTGCATTTATCAGATACATATTATTTCGTTTTTGCTGTTGCTTGGTTTTGTTGTTGTTTGTATCTAATTGGGGTAGGACCCAACGTCTGTCTGATAAAATAATAGTCAGTCACACACATATACACACATTCATACACTCGCACACACACACTTATGAGTAAACTTCAGATACAATAATATGCATCGCCAGCTACAAGATACTCTTGTTGAAAGCTGAAGAAGACATTGACATTAAGTTTATCTCATCTTAGTCGTCGACGTCGACGTCAGCAGCTGTCGCCACGAGCAAATGAGCGACACTTGGATCATTTTATCTCGACGCACTGTCGTTGCCACTGCTACTAACTCTGCGGCTACCTCTGCTACCGCTGCTGCTTGAGTTGCTTGTACTGTAGGATTTGTGTTCCTCAGATACTTTTATTGTTTGCTACATGCAGTTGTTTTTTTGTTTGCTCCTTGCAAACTTTTAATAGTTACATTTTTATGTTTTGCTTTTTTGCCACTCTCGTTTTTGTTGTTGTTGCAAGCAGTGCTTCTCTAAAAAAATGATTTTTTTAATTAAAAAACTCCTGGTTTTTGCCCCACTTGCATTTTTTTGTTATTTTCTCTTTTTTTAATCTTATCTTCGTATGTTCTCTTCTTTAATGTCTGCGGCTTATGTGCATTTCTTTTCGCTTTCTTATCAATGCAAATATTTTCTTAACTGATTTTTTCCACTGATAGACATTCTTTACTTTTTGGATACTCTCATGATTATTTTAATGAAAATTTTTTTTTTCGAAATGTATCTTACTCATTTTTTTCGGTTCTTCATTTCTATTTTTTTATTTTTTGTTCGTTTTTATTTATTTGCACTTCTTTCTGCCTTGGTGTTGCATTCTATTTCAACTAACAGGAAATTACGTTGTTTGGCCTTTTTTAATGGTTTATTTTATTTATCAGTCGCGCATCCAGCTGGCTGTACTTTTTAGCCGATTTTTATTTATTTGAAATAATGTTTTATGTTCTTCCGATGACTGTGGCTTCAGATACTTGTTTTTAATGATTTCGTGTAAAATTGTTGTTTGGCTCTGTACAAAAATTTCAACGAATTCATCAGAAAAAATTACTCATTTTTTAAAATTCAATGAAGAAAATTTTGTGCATTCGGCGAAAAATATCTACAATTTTTAATTTTATAGGAATAGAATTAAATATTGACTATAATTTCTAAATTGGAGTAAATTTTTTTATAAGATATAGGCTGTAAGAAATAAAGGCTGTATCAACAAGAGGTTGCAAAGACGTCAATTATTTAACAGCTATTCGCCTGGCGGTTGTCAAATGTTGGCATTTGTAATTTATAAATGCGGGGAATTTATCATAGAGTGCTACACAGCGAAAAAAGATCACAATTCGTTGAATTTTATTACGAAAAATCGCGTTCAATCTCAATTACGATGCGCAAAATTTGAGCAAATTTGCCTCGTCTTCTGAAATGTGGGTGCGCAAAATAATCAAAAAATTCTAAGAGAATGACTCAGTGCAAAATTGAAGAGACCGAAATTACTTCGCCCAGGGCGTTCGACCGAAAATATCGACGCAGAGAAGAAAAGTGTTGAAAAGCAACTAAATTCGTCAAAGTACACAAGAACTCAACCTTTCCAAGTTTACAATGCATAGGTGGCCTCGATAATCGAGTGATAGCGCGCTTGACTGCCACCGCAGAGGTCCTTTAATCATTCTTCATTTATTTCCTCATTTCTAATCGACTGAAATTTAAAATTGCATCAATACTTACGACTCAAAACATGTTTAATTTCATGTAAATACACTTTAATAAGCAATTTTTTAAAATAACCAAACTACGGCTATGTTTCTAAATATGTTGTAGTCCGTAATTAGAAACAGTTCCACAAAGCTATGTCTGCTTGTTCTTTTCTAATTTTGTCACTTTTATTTTAGGAAAAAGCACTTAAACAAGCATTTCCTTTCCATAAATAACCAAACTACGCCTATATTTCTAAATGCGTTGTAGTCCGTAATTAGAAACGGCTCCACAAAACTATGTCTGCTTGTTCTTTCTTGATGTAGTCTCTTTAATTTCACGAAAAATCACTTTTACAAGCAATTTTTTTCATTAATAATCCTATTACGCCTATGTTTCTAAATGCGTTATAGTCCGTAATCAGAAACTATGCAACAAAACTATGTCTGCTTGTTCTTTTTGATATTTTCTATTTAATTTCATAAACAAATCACTTGTACAAGCAATTTTTCTATAAATAACTAAACTACGCCTATGTTTCTAAATGCGTTGTAGTCCGTAATTAGAAACGGTTCCACAAAACTATGTCTGCTTGTTTGTTTTTGATGTAGTCTTTTTAATTTCACGAAAAATCACTTTTATAAGCAATGTTTTTCATTAATAATCCTATTATGCATATGTTTCTAAATGCGTGGTAGTCCGTAATCAAAAACTGCAACAAAACTATGTGTGATTGTTCTTTTTGATATTTTCTCTTTAATTTCATGAAAAAATCACTTGTACAAGCAATTTTTTCTATAAACAACCAAACTACGCCTATGTTTCTAAATGCGTTGTAGTCCGTAATTAGAAACGGTTCCACAAAACTATGTCTGCTTGTTCGTTTTTGATGTAGTCACTTTTATTTTATGAAAAAGCAATTTAAAAAAATTATTTATTTCCATAAATAACCAAACGACGCCTATGTTTCTATATGCGTTGTAGTCCGTAATTAGAAACGGTTCCACAAAACTATGTCTGCTTGTTCTTTTTTTAGATATAGTCTTTTTAACTCCACGAAAAATCACTTTTGACCTCAAATCATAACAAAAAAACATAAACAACAGATTTTCTAAATCCGTTGTAATCCGTAATTAGAAACTCTTGGACAAAACTTAATTCTTCTTGTTCTTATTTGATATAGTTACTTTAATTTTATAAAAAAAAAAACACTTAAACCAAGCAATTTTTTTCATTACTAATCAAACTACGTCTATGTTTCTAAATGCGTGGTAGTCCGTAATCAGAAACTATGTAATAAAAGTTTATCTGTTATTGCATTCGGCATCAAATCTCTTTTTATTTCAAACAAAAGCACGTAATAAACATATCGTTACATAGAACGGAATAACAAACAGGGACCGTAACTGTTATGACTTTTTTAAAAAAAGTCAATAAATAACAGTTAAAATTTGACTTATAATTTTTCGGTCAAAAATAAAAGTTAAAATATGACTTTTATTTTTCCGATCAAAAATAACAGTTAAAATTTGACTTTTATTTTTTCGGTCACAAATAACAGTTAAAATTTGACTTATATTTTTTCGGTCACAAATAACAGTTAAAATTTGACTTATATTTTTTCGGTCAAAAATAAAAGTTAAAATATGACTTTTATTTTTTCGGTCAAAAATAACAGTTAAAATTTGACTTTTATTTTTTCGGTCAAAAATAAAAGTTAAAATATGACTTTTATTTTTTCGGTCAAAAATATAAGTTAAAATGTGATTTTTATTTATCCGGTCAGAAATATAAGTTAAAATTTCTTTTTTATTTTTTTGGTCAAAAATATAAGTTAAAATTTGACTTTTATTTTTTATTTTTTAGTTTTAAGTTCTATTTTTTATTTTATTTTTTTCTATTAAAAATAAAGGTACACAATTTGACAGTGACATCCTATATTAATTACTTGCTTGCTCTTTTTGGATTTTCGCGATTTTTCGCTTATTTGTAAATGATTTTTATTAATATTTAATTATTATACTGTGCAACACAACTTTCTCAACAAAACGATGAAAGTTCCTTTTCTTCACTTGAAGACGAAAACTAGAGGGGGGAAAAAATTTTCGGCGTCCTTGTTTATAGTTATTAGTTATAAATAGTATATAATAGTATATATTTGGCCCACCCTGTATAAGTATTTTACATATTTCATTGAGCAAGGATAGGGTATAGAACAACAAGTAACTCGGGTATGATTTGAGTATCCGATTTCAGTCCGTTACTCATTTCAGTTCTGTGATGTTCTCTGATGATCATTTCAGTTCACAACAATGGCAGGGAACGCAAGGTGCAGTGATAAGCCAAACAAAGGCAGATAAGAGTAGAGTGAATAGAATTTATACTTTTGTTATATTTTTTCACCTTTTAACCGAAAAAATAAAAGTAAAATTTTAACTTATATTTTTGACCGGAAAAATATAAGTCACATTTTAACTTTTATTTTTGACCGAAAAAATAAAAGTCAAATTTTAACTTATATTTTTGACCAAAAAAATAAAAGTCGAATTTTAACTGTTATTTTTGACCGAAAAAGTAAAAGTCATTATATGACTTTTATTTTTGACTGAAAAAATATAAGTCAAATTTTAACTGTTATTTTTGACCGAAAAAATAAAAGTCAAATTTTAACTGTTATTTTTGACCGAAAAAATAAAAGTCAAATTTCAACTTTTATTTTTGACCAAAAAAAAAATCGGTCAAAAATAACTATTATTTTTTGACTTTTTTTAAAAAAGTCAAATAAATAAAAATCTTTTAAGATTATTATTCCTTAGTTAACAAGCAACGCTATACTTTATTCAAATATCGAAAAGACACATTTTTCCCGCTTGACTTTTTGAATCGAAATTTCGAAAATAACAGTTATTTTCGGTCCCTGATAACAAACATTAGCTATACTAACACATGCAATTTTATAAGCCTCGTTTTGTTTGAATATTTAAATATATGCCATTGATTTTCCACTCGACCTTAAATCTGTACAGTTTTTTGGTTTTTTTTTTTTTGTTTTCATAAACCGAGTGTGAACTTTTTGCACCAATAAAGCTTTTATGTTTATTTACTCAACGCTCTAGTTGGAGACGTCAAATTTATTAAACTAGCGATTTATTTATAATGAAATCTTTTCAAAAATATTTTATTTCAGTTTGATACAATATACATATATATATAAACATACACATACACATAAACTTGCATGACATATAAAGAACAACAAAAAAAAACTTGCCTTATCTCATACATGTATGCGCGTGTGACGTTCTTTGTGAGCATTTTAATAAAATCACACACAGAATCAAAATACAAAAATCAATAAATACATTTTTATTATTATTTTATATTTGTTCCTTTTTGTTTTTGTTTTGTTGTTTGTTTATTTGTCTCCAACGAATGACAACAAATGTTATTTTTTGTTTTACGTTTACTTAAACGTATGCCTGTCGCGCTGGTTGGTTGGCTGGATTGCGTAGATACACATTGAATTGCAATAATAAATATAATCGATTCTCAATTTGTTGATAAAAATCAAAGATAATAACAAAAATATTAACACATTCATATACAAATTTAAAAAAAAAATATTGACAGATTAATGAGGTTTCATTTAAACAATTGATTGCCGGCTGTCATTGAGAATATCATGTAATATTTTTCATATGGATAGAATATAACTATCTTGAATAAAATAATAATAATAATAATAATATTAATTCATAGAAACTCACAAACATATATAATAAATGTTGAGGAACAATCTAACTTTTTGGTTTTATTTTTCCTTTTTCTTCAAGTAGCTAGGATCAAAAAGTTTCCTATCAACTCTTAAGCCATTGCAGCCATGTGCGGTATTAACTTACTCAATGCTTCAATGTTAATTAATATTCTTCGCTCAATTTTTTATCCAAAATTCATTAATATTACTTTTGTTGTTTTCTTATTTCATCCTTTCTATGCTGTGCATATTGCTTCGTTTTCTTTTTTCGTTTTTTTTGTTTTTCAACCGAAACAGTGCAGATACAATCTTATACAATAACTCTTCCAAGAGCACGTGCTTACTATTCAATTGTCAGTCATCGCATCATCACATCAGCTTGGTCACTGCTAAACCAATCATCTACACTTAATTATATTCAAGGTTAACCCCAAATTTTGAGTTGAGGGTACAGTGGGCTGCATTTTATTTAAAATGAATGCACTCAACTCAAATCTCATTAATTCAATTGATCGACTTTTACTTTCTTTCTTATATTTCAATAATCTTCCTAAATATCAATAAAAAATTAAAGATCTTTGAAAGTAGAAAAAAAAACCAACCTAAATAATTGAAATTTTTGAGTAGCTGAGGAATTGAGGGTTGGAGGATTGAAGAATATATTAAATCCAGTCTTAAAATTACTCTTTCAATCTTTTAAACTGATAAATTTTTTCTTTAGGTAGCTCATTTCATAATTTTTCATAATCCGATGAGGTTTAATACAATTCAACAAGAGGTGTAGAATTTCTTTGGTTCTGGTTTAGAACCATAATAATCCGATGAAACTTCCAATATGTACAGGGTTATTCAATATTGAATAACTTAAGAAAGCAAGGATTTTACATGTATGAAGTATTTTTTATATAACTTGGTCTGTTATAATGTTATATAACATTTAAAAAAAAAAAACATAAAATTACTTCAAAATAAAAAACTGACATTAAAAAACCAAAAAAAGTAACTTAAAATTAATAAAAAATACAAAATATGTACTTCAGATAGATAAAATACAAGATGAAAAATTCAAATTAAAATTGCGATAAAAACTAAATAAAAATTAGTTAGAAATGATCTTCGACTGGGCCGAAGTTAAAATACCCCACGGCCGAACCAAAGTATATTTAAAGTCTTAAGCAGTCAATAAAGTCTTTATTTGTAAAAACAGAAAATATTTGCTTTTGTTTTTTAATGACGTTACTTTGTATGGGAGGTGGGTGTGGTTTTCACTCGATTTGGTTGAATTTCATACACAGAGTGTATTTTAAACATTTTAAACATTTAAACGTATTTAAATAAAAATTAAACAAACAAAAATAAATAAATAAAATAAAGAATATAAAATATTAAAGTTATAAAAAATTATAAATTTTGAATTTCACAACTATAAACAATAAAAAATTTAAAAATTTAAAAATTTAAAAATTTAAAAATTCAAAATTAAAAGATATAAAAAAATAAAAAAAATCAATAAATATAAAAACTAAAAAAATGCAATATTTAACATAAAACAAATAACAAACATATATAATGAAATTTTAAATATAATTCAAAATTCAAAATAAAAAACACAATAAAAATTTTTTTATATATGTAATAAAATATAAAAATACATGCAAAATGAAATAAAAACTTAATACAAAATAAAATGAAATTTAAACAAACGAATTTAAATTTACATAAAGAATGTAATGAGAAGTAAAATAAAAAATAAGTGACATAAAATCTGTAATAAGTTAAAAATATAATATATAATAACAAATTATCTTTAGCAAAAAATAAACAAAATAATTACTTAAAAGAGGAATTATTTAAAGAATATAGGAAAAAAAAGAAGAAAACTTTAAAAATAAAGTTTAAAAATAAATGAAATAAAGCAGTATAAAAATTTACAAAAACAAATATAAATCAAACATGAAATAAATTTAAAAATAAATAAACAAAAAATAAAATATATTAAAAAAAATAAGTAAACAAAAAATAAATAAACAAAAAATAAAATAAATTAAAAAAAATCAAATAAATTAAAAAAAAAATAAAATAAATTAAAAAAATTAAAATAAATGAAAAAAAATAAAATAAATTAAAAAAAAATAAAATAAATTAAAAAGTAAATAAAAAATAAAAAGGCAACATGCTGATAAGAATACAAAAGTAAGACTATAAAACTTAAAATATTATAAAATATTAAAATTAAAATATTGAAAAACTCATTTTCAAAATATTTAAAGTAAAAACAAATTTAACAATTTAAAAATAAAAAAAAAAACTTCAAAACTAAACATAAAAAAAATTAAAAAGCAAAAACTAATACAAATATATAAAATAAGAACAAAAAAAAAAAAAAAATCAGAATGATAAAAGTTCGAATAAAATCAATAAATTTAAAATAATTCACATAAAAAAAAACAATTATATAAATATAAAACGAAAAAGATTTGAAAAAAAAAACTTAAAAAGCAAATACAAATATTAACAAAATATGCAATATTAAAAATAAAAAAAACTTCAAAAAATAATAGAACAATAGTAATTGAACAATTTAAAAAATAATATTGGTAAAATTCAAAATCAATTTCCAATAAAAAAAGCTTCAAAAGCAAATTTAAATTTTAACAAAATATGTAATATTACAAAAAATAAAAATATAAAAAATAACACATAAAAAATAATAGATCAGTAGTAAAAAACATAAAAAAAAAATAAATAACTGGTCATTTCAGCCTTGGCATTTTGATTACTCTCTGAGGTTTGCCATTGTCTGCAGAGAGGTGGTGGCCGTATTCATAATTTTAATTCAAATAATTTTCTGTCGTTGCTGGGATTCGGACCCGGGTCTCCAGGTTCGTTGACATAGAGGCCACACACTTTAAACAACTACGCCACGGACGCCACAGTAAAAAACATAATACATAAAAATATATCAAAACAAAAGAATAAAAAAATATCAAAATAAAAGAATAAAAAAAATAAAAAAAAATAAAAAAAAATAAAAAAAATAAAAAAAATTAAAAATACAACTAAAATTATAAATACAAACAGGAAAATAAAGAATAAAATTTAACCTGAAAATTTTAAGTAACTAGAAAAATATCTAAAAATAAGGAAATAAGGATTTAAAATTTAAAAAGTTAGGAGTAAAAATATGAAAAAAATATAAATATAATAATAACATTGTGAAAAAATAAAAAATGTCAAAAAACTGAAAATAGAAATAAAAATAAGAACTACAAAATATAAATAAGAAAAACTTTAAAAAATAAGCAAATAATTGAAAATAAAAATATATACAAAAATTTATCAAACCAAAATTAAGAGATTAAAAATAAAAATTGGAAAATATAAAAAATAAAAATAAAAAAGAAAAATACAATTAAAAATAAAAAATTAAAAAAGCAGCAATTTTTAAAAATAATAATAAAAATACAAGTGTGAAAAAATATTAAATAAAAATATAGAAATATAATAAGAAAAAATTATAAAAAAGAAAAATTCTTTAAAATTAAAAAAAAATATAAACAAAAAAAAATTAATTAAAAAAAACATCCAATTATACTAAGGTTTAATATTCGTAAAAAAATATTTATGTATAGATAACTATGCGTAGAAATGATAGCTAATAATTTTTTTAAATATATACATATCTTGCAAATTAACTGTAATATCTTGTAACATCCATTAAGGTTTTTAATGTAGAATGTTATATTCTGTCAGTAGTAATTTTTGTTTTCTGAAATGACAACAAATTGGTGGCCTCAAAAAACTCATTAAATATATAAATTTACTTAAAAATCTAACCACTCTTTCTATTTTTACTCTTAAATACTTTGCGTCACAAGAAAACAGAAAGCTTTCTATCTTTTTTGTCTATCTATCTATATATGTTATCCTAGTTTTTGTGTCTCATATGCTTTACATTTTAGAATAACTAAGGTGATTTATTTTGAGTTCAGGTGAACCAAAGAAATTTATGAGTTCTTAAATTTACCGCTGAGTTCTTTAATTAAGGCTCAATATAAAAATAATTTCATGTTTTTCTTAAAAAAATATTGGATTCGATTTTCATCTGATTTGATTGGATTTGAAATTATAAACCTTGAGAAATAATCGATTTTTTGTCTGTCGATCCATAGTTGGAACACGTTAAAGCTGATGTTTCCCCACGTGATCCCTGTAGCTATGTATCAGTTGTCGTCACAAGGATTCATCAACAACAGTTATTACTCAAGCACCCAAATGTAATTAGTTACCCCAAAACTCACTCAGCATGAGCGAGTGACGTAGTATAGCTTCTAATTTTAATATGTTCTTTTTTTATCTGTGCTATATTCTTTCATCTATTTTCTATTTTCTATTTGTATTGAATATCTCGCTGTTATATTAAGCAACATAAAAATTTACTTGAATTCTACACATTTTTCAGATTTCCGACACTCATGTTACCTCAAAGCTTCTTAGCTATACGTTGACGTTAACGGTTTTTCACTTGTCTGTTGGTGGCTTGATTACTTTGTCCTTCAGTTCAAATCGATTTTTATATAATTAGTTATCCTAATAGTATTTGTTTTTGTTTTTTTTTTTTTTTTTTTTTGTAACTTTTTCTACTACGTTTTATTGATTGTATTGCTTTCAATTCATGTTGAAGTTTGTTTTTGTTTTGTTTCTAGCTAGTATTTTTTCTACTTTCTGAATATTTTTACTACGTGCTGCTGTTTTTTTTTTATTTTCTACAAATTTTGTTTTTGCACATTTCTTTAAGACAATGCTCTTCACTTAATGTTTGACGCTAATTGAATTGTTGTCTGAATTTTCTTTATTACTTTTTCTAATTTTTTTTTTTTTTTTTTCTTGTCACGTTTGTACATCACTGTTCTTACTTTCTTTCTTTTTTCATATTTTCTATGAACTTTCCTTTCGTCGTGTGTTCAGTTATTTTTACTTTTTTTAGAATTTTAGGTTCTTTATTTTTGATTTGCTTCTATGTAACTAAGTTAAGCTTTTTTTTATGGAGAAAAATATCTAAAAATAATCGACTTGCCACAATTTTATTCCAATCCTTTGGATTTCTGTTTTATTTAAAATTTTTTACCAGAAATATGGCTATTTTCATAACTTATTACTCAGCTCTTGCTTAGAATTTTTTTTTTTACTATTTGCTATAATCTATGCTGTATGTATTTGGAGGGGAAATGATAGCAAGAGGACATACCTTTAAATAACCGCAAACAATTCCCGTGGAAACAACAAAAATTCAATTGAAACTTCAGACAACAGCTGAGTATTTTCAATAATTTATTCATAACCCTCTTTTGACTTGTAAGGCAACTCTCAGAAATGCATCTAAATCTTGTTGCCGGCAACTCAAGTTTTAGAACTTTTAAATGACTTAAAATCTATCATGTAGTCTAGAATTTCCACTGGATATCAATAAAGTTAATTTCAACTAAACTTTCAGAAAGCTTATTTTTTTATAAAAGAGTTAAAGGGTGTCCCAAAAGTCACTGACATTTTGATTCGGCGACTACTCTTTTGTGACAAGCCTAGACTACTTAATCTATGACAGCTGCCCATTGCATGGGTGGAATTTTAGTCATGGAGAAATTCACGGTCGAGCAATGCGTACAAATTGTAAAAATTTGCTAAAAAAGTGGTGAACATTTTGAGGAGACTGTTCTCAAAACCCGCAAAATTCTCTAAAAGCTTCCCATGCAACCAAACGGTGCACTGTTTCGTGTGGATTCTTAGCTGGCAGTGCCATCGAGTCATTCTGTCACCTTTGGAACACCCTTTAGAAAAGAATTGGCGAGTCTATTTGTTTATTTTTGATATATCCCAAATTTTTATATATCTTATGAATCTTTTATTAATCTAATGGAACTGACGATAAAATACCACAAAGCTTAATTTACCAAAAGCTTCTGGAAAATGAATGTCACTTTAAAAGTATTTTTGTTTTTAATCTATTATTTAAATGTTTTCATTTCTTGAAATTTCTTGTAATTGTTTGTATTTAATAAAATTATTTTATTTTTTATAATTTACAATTTTTGTTTTTTTTTTATTGAATTTTTTATTTAATAAATTTTTGTTAATAAAGAATATTATTAATATATTATGTACAAATTGAACAAAAAAAAATTACAAATGTGAAAAATATTAAAAAAAATTTAAACATAATAAATAAAAAATTAACAAAAAATTCAAACGAATAAATAAAAAATTAAAAAAAATAAAAATCATTAAAAATCAAAATTCAAAATTCAGAATTCAAAATTCAAAATTCCAAATTCAAAATTCAAAATTCAAAATTCAGAATTCAAAATTCAGAATACAAAATACAAAATACAAAATACAAAATACAAAATACAAAATACAAAATACAAAATACAAAATACAAAATACAAAATACAAAATAAAAAATTCAAAATTCAAAATTTAAAATTTTTAAATTCAAAACTCAAATTCAAAATTTAAAATTCAAACTTACAGATTGAAAATTAAAAAAAAAAACTAAAACTTAAATACAGAAATAGACAAAATAAAAAGAATATACATATTGTGTATAAAAACAATACAATATATTTAAAAAATAAAAAATAATAAAAAAAATATCAAAAAGTCTAGGAAAAAAAAACTAAAATTTAAGCTATAGCCTTAAAACTTATTAAATAAATTAATTAATAAGTTTAATTATATATAACTAAACTAAAATTAAAACTAAAAACTAAAAAATAGAAAAAAAAAATAAAATTAAAAAATAGAATAAAATAAAATAAAATAATTTAAAATACAATAAAAAAAATAAATAAAAAAATAAAATAAAAAAAACACTAAAATAAAATACAAAATAAATGTATATAAATAAAAAAATATAATCTAGTTTTTAATATATGTACAAAGACTCAATATAAAAAAAAAATAAAACTATAAATAATAAAAAATTAATAATGAATAATTATAAGATGCAGCAACTTCAGAATAAATAAAACAATTGAAAATAAACATAAAACTATCATAATAAAAAAATAAGAAATAAATATTAAAAACATTAGTATTCAATGGAATAGAAATTAAAAAGTTGTAAAAACAATCAATTGATGCATAAAGATTAAAAATTTAATATTGTTTAAAAAATATTAATATAAAATAGTAGGGGTATTCACGAAAAAAAATATTAATATAAAATAGTAGGGGTATTCACGATATAGTGTATTTGCCCTTGTATTGTGTATTTTTGATAAATTTGGTATATGTAGTAAATTTTATTAAATTACAAAAACAGAAAAACAAAAAGTACTCAAAGTAGAACCCTGTAGAACCCTGTAAGGTAGTGTTTCGTGTGAATTTTTGTATAATTTCCTACAGTTAAATTATGAGCTGCAAAATCCAAGTGGGGAAAAATAAGGAAAAAGGGAGAAGCCAAACCGAAAACTTTCTTAATTTTAAAAAAAAAAATACAAATTAAGTATTAAAACATTTCATCAATTAAATGAACACTTGCCACTTAGAACTTCAATTTCATTTTCAGCCTCCTCCACAGTAAAACTAATAATTTTTGTCTTTTCTCGGTGCTTAGGCATTTCAATTAGTTTTTCCGAACCAAAGTACATACACAAATCAGCTGATTTTGAAAACACTAGACTTTATTGCAGGTTCGTTCACAATAAGTTGTAAATATTGTAAATTTTGTATAATTTTATCACAAATACATCACATCGTGAATACCCCTATTGATTAATTGAAAGAATTGAAAAGAATTATGTTAGCTGACAAAATAAAATAAAATGAAACGAAAGAAATAAAATAAAACTTAAAAAATAAAAACAAAACTAAAAACAAATAAAAAAAAGTAAATTAAATAAATATAATTCAAATCAATATCTAAGAAAATTATGTTATTTAATTTTATAATAAGAATTTTATAATTTTATAATAAAAATCAATAATTAAACTAAAATGTAAAAAAAAAATTAGAAAAATTAAAAATGAAAAAAATAAAAATTAGAAAAATTATGAAATTAAAAAAAGCATCCAAAACTAATAAAATTTAAAAAAAAACATTAAAAAGGAACAAAAATAAAAATGAAAAACATGTAAAAATAAAAAAAAACTAAAAATAAATACAAAAAATAAATATTAATATAACAATAAAAATTAATAGAAAATAAAAATGAATAGAAACATAAAATTTAATAAAAAAAGTAAAGACAAAAATAAAAACTAAAAAATAGAAATTTATAGAATTAAAAATTATTTAGTAGAACAATTTTTTAAAATAATTAAAAAATTAAAAAATAAAAATTTAAAAATAAAAAATTACAAAAAAATAAAAATTAAAAAAAAAATAAAAATAAAAATTAAAATAAAAAAAAAATTAAAAATAAAAATTAATAATAAAAATTAAAAATTAACAAAAAAAAAAAATAAAAATTTAAAAATAAAAAAATTAAAAGAAAAAAATTAAAAATTAAATGAAATAAAATAAATAAATTAAAATTATGCATAAAAACCAGAAATTAAAGAAATTATAAAGAATAAAAAAGTTCTTATAGTAAAAATAATTAAATAAATTATATATGTTTTTAAATTAACATAATAAATTTATAATTATTTTTTACACATATTTTCTTTTTAGTTTTTATTTTCATCGCAAACATTATGTATTTTTTTAGTTATTGTAAGTATTTAAGTTATTGTGTTCGTTTTTTAAATACTTTTTTTATATATATTATTTCAAATTTTCTTAAAAAAATGTTTCTTTTATTTTATGATACTATTAATAACATTAAAAATGTGGCAAATGTCATATTTTAAATTATATATTATTTAGTTTTAATTTTTTCTTATATATTTTGATTAAATTTTTTAATATGTTTGTATATAAGTTTTTTAATTTATTTAATTTTTTTTTTATGTATATTTTTTATTTTTTTGTTTTCGATTGCATTCAGTTTCATTTAATTGGACAATTGGGAACATTTAAAATGATACTTACTTTATGAAACGATACAATAAAAAATGTCAGTATAATATAAAAAAAAACTTATTGTTTTTGTATTACTTATAAAGTATACTTATAAAGTATAAAAGTTTTTCTTTTTAAACACATTTATATGTATGTCACATGTCTTTATTGCCCCTTTAGCTTAGTTTCTATTTAGCGCCTCATTTTTTAACATTTCATCCAAAGCCCCATTAAGCTTCAGTTAACCGCAAAGAGCTTAAATACTATATAATTGTTGCTCTACTGCTTTTTTTTTTGTTTTTTTTTTTTTGGACTAAAATAATGCTCTATTTTGTTTTTTTTCAGGACTAAAATTTTGTTAAGTTGTTTTGATGATATTTTTCGAAATAAATTAATAGTGTTTTCTTTTCAATTTTTTTTTAAATTTTTCAATTTATTTATTTTCTTATATTTTTTTTTTTTTTCTAATTTCATTTGCACACAAGTCACAGAAAATCACGCACATTTTCTCACTCACACTCGTCTATAGTTGCTGTTTTTGCTGTTATTGCCTTCATTGTTATTGCTTATGTGGGGAAATAGCAGCAAAAAAAAAAAACAAAACAGAAAACGAAAAGATGAAAGCAACAACATTTCTTTGCAGTCCTGGCCTAAATAGTAAACATTTTAGCCATGTGGTAATGCTTTTTATATCCATTTAAAGTCATTGATTTAATTTTTTTTTTTTTTATTGATTAATACAATTGAACGATGACTATAAAATCAATTCACTTAACTCTCTTTGTTGTTTTTGTATATGTCAGTTTATGAACTGCTGCTCGTGACATTTATAAAATTTCCTTGAATTTCTATAGAATACTTGAAAAGGTACTCGCATCTCGCTGCCAGCTACAGTTTTCTGCCGAATTTCTTATTGAGAATAAAATAGAAAAATTAACAAGATTTTCCAGAAGAAGCGATAAGATATACTAAGTCTTTACTGAAATGTATCTGCGGTGTATCTGCAGCAATAAAATTTTCTTTAATTCACATTAAAAATATAAAACAATATCTATTTAAAAATATGCCAAGACTTTCGCTTTTTTGATAAACCTTTGCTTGTGGTTTAGTGAGAAGTATCGGATTTAAAAAGTATCGGATTTAAAAGTATCGGATTTGCAGGAGATGCTCCCTATAATTATGTGGGTAGGATGAAGATTTTTGCCCCTGCTCAGATTTACGAATTGTACTCTTTTTTTCCACCTAATATATGAGGCATAGATCATGAGATGTTCAGTTGGATCTAATTCTTCCGCAATCTAGACTTCAACCGGGGTCTTCAAAAACTGAAGAAAACTATTCTTATTTAAAGATTTATCGGAAAAACACCTTGAGCAAATCGAAAATTTTGTTTTAACAACTCTCCTTTATTTTTGAACTCCCATCTTAAAAAGCTTTTAATGACCCAAATTTTTTAAAAATTGCCTTTGGTAGAGCAATCATTAAAACATCTGTCATTCCATCTTGGAAGTAAATGTTCCTTGTTAAAAATAAGCGTATGTCCTGAAGCATCAAAATCGATTATTAATGATATTTTTTTTTTAATTTAATCTTGGTGGTTATTATGTACCCCTAAAAAGGACATAAACTTCGATAAGTTCCCATTATGCTTCTATAGAGCTTGTGACCAGTAGTCTACTCGCTTACGAATATGTTATATGAAATCTTAGGACAAAGTTTCTAATCAGCTTAGAAAATTCGCTTATGGAAGCTATGAGAAGTTATGAGAAGTTACTTCAAAAGAGCTTCGATTAAAAGAACTAACGAAATTGCTTTATTAGAAGCATTATCGAAGTTACCTCAAAATTTTTTGTGTAACTCTCAAGCCAGAAGAATTTTATTAAGCAAAGCTTTAAAAAGTCAAAGTTGCCATAAGTTTGTAATCGAAGCTGTGGGAAGGCTGTTTGTTTAAAGAGTGTTAAGTTTATTACTGCCGAATATTTATTAAAATTTTTCAACTTTATCGAAGTATAAAGTTATTTGTTAGTTGATTGGTTGAATATTTCATTTAGTTAAACTTAAACCTTCCATTCAAGCTCTAACTGCAGCTGAAGCCTCTCTTATGTATCGAGCTTTATTCTATGTATGTAATAGAAGTTGTTATTTTCTATTCAGGCTCCAAAAAATACTGGAACTTAAACCTCCGATATATATCGATCACAAACTAAACAAGCTTTGCACTAAGTGCATTATAGAAGTTATGAACTTCATCACAAGCTAAACAAGCTTCGCACTAAATGCATTATAGAAGTTATGAACTTCATCACAAGCTAAACAAGCTTCGCACTAAATGCATTATAGTAGTTATAAACTTCTATTCAAACTTTAGCTGGAATTGCTTTAACGTAACAAATGTAACGAAGCCGGAAATTTCCAAAGTTCGATCATAAACTGAAGCCGCTTACCGAACCGAATAGAAACTGAAGCTTCGCACCATGAATGTTATAGAATCTGCAACCTTTCATTTAAACTCTAACTGAAACCTCTCGCAAATGTCAAATAGAAGATAAAGCTTCGCACTATGCATTTTATGGAAACTGTTTACTTCTATTCAAGGCCCAACTAAAGCTTAAGCTTCTTGTAGGTATCAAGCTTAAACCGCTGGTAAATATCGATAGTCGACTTAGCTGAAGCTTCGTACTAAGTATTTTATAAAAGTTATGAACTTCTATTCAAGCTCTGGCTGAAATTGAAGCCTTTATAACATGCCGAAAAGAAGCTTTAACATCGCAACGTGTACGTAAAGAAGCTGTAATTTTACATTTAAGCACCAGCATAAACTAAAACCTCTTACACTCAGAAAAAATCTCTCGGAATATGATAAAAAAGCATCATATTTAGAGAAAAATGGTATGGAATGGTGCTTTTCTCTAAATATGATACCAAAAATTCCCTAAAAATGGTAAAAAGCTTCCATGAAAAAGAGAAATATAAGAAAAATATATCGTTCTTAGAGAAAAAGACTTTTAATTTTGAGAAAGGATTTGTTTTTATTGAAGAAATTATTTCGCATAGTGAATTGTTTTTCTACAATAGTTCTCTATTTCATTTCAACTTTTCATTTTCTAGAAATTTCTATCTATAAATGAAAATATTTTAGTGCGAGAAAAATACTTATCATTATCAGAGACTTGAAATATTTTCATTTCCGACAAAAGAAGAAATATTTCTTCGAATATGTGAAAATGTATTCTAATTTAAGGAAATTTTATTTGAAAAAGAGAAAATTGCATTATCAAAAATAAAGATTTCTTATCACAAAAAGATATGGTTTTTTTTTTGAGTGTACAATTGCAGAAAGTGAAGCTTCGCACCATGAATGTTATAGAAGCTGCAGCTTCTATTCAAGCTCTTACTTAAGCCTCTCGCATGTGTCAAAAAGAAGTTAAAGCTTCACACTATTTATGTTATAGAAATTGTAAACTTATGTTTAAGCCCCAACTTAAGCTGAAGCTGAAGCCTCTCGTATGTACCGATGAAGCTGAAGCTTCACTCTTTTTGTTGCATGTCTTAGAGATGTGATTTAAATGCTAGCTGAAGCCTCTTGTATTATATATCGAATAGAAGCTCTAACTTCACTCTTTGTACGCAGGAGATGCTAAAATATTCTATTCAAGCTCTAGCTGAAGCGAAACCCTTTCGTATGCACAGACTAGAAACTATTTATAACTTCACATTTTGCTTGTAATAGAAGCTGTGACTGCCAATTCGAGGCGGTTGTGGCGGAGTGCGTTAAACAGTACTTAGACCACTCGATGCCAATTCGAGACCAGAGGCCGAATTGCCGCATCCGTGACGTAACGGCTTTCGTATGAGATAAAATTAATCGTATGAGAATCTCATGAGATTAATTTCGTATCTCATGAGATTCTCATACGATTAATTTTTTCTCATACGAAAGCCGTTACGTTCACGGATGCTGCGATTCGGCCCCAGGTTCGAAACCTACCTGAGACAGAAAATTTTTTCAATTGAAATTAATTTTTGTGATCGGCCGTCAGCTCTCTGCAGATAATGGCAAACCTCAGAGAGTAAATACTGCCATGTAAAGCTTTTTGAGAACATGCCCATTAGTCGTTCGGAGTCGGCATTAAACTAGTAGGTCCAGTTCTCGATGATTTGTGTACAAAAATTGAATAACACGCACAATACAATTTGATAAAAAGCTCGCTCAAAGTTCTTTCAAAGACTGACATGGCCAATTTGTTTTGTTGTTGTTTTGCGATCGGCAATTTTAAATTATCTGTCAGATGTTAACAAGCCATAGCTTTCATTAGCATAAAGTCATTACTTTTAAACTCTTCGTAGATAAAATATAGATTGGTCGACTGGTTAGCGTTCTAACGAAGTTTGCCAAAAGTCTCGGGTTCAAATTCGCTGAATACATCTGTGCAATAAGTTATAATGAATAAATAAAAATTAATAAAATTAAAACAGTTATAATTGCATTTCAGATTTTCAACTTAAAAAATAAAAGAATAAACACAACAGGTAAAACTGAAAAATTCTAGTTTTTGCAGGATTTCTCCGATTATTATTATTTTTTTTTTTTTTTATTTTACTCTTAAAGCTTCCATTAAGCTTACATCAAACAATTTGTCAAATAATTTTTCGCAGTTCAATGAATAAACACATAAATTATATAATGCTTGCATAAGCAAGCTTATATCAGTCTTACAGAAGTTTGTTTCCGAAGTTATATCTATAATGTAACTTATATTAATGTTGGTATAAGTAATCCAATAAAGTTTGCCATTTTACCTTTATAGAAGCTAAGACAAGTACTTTTTACCGAAGCTTAATATAAGTTGAAGAAGCTAGTATATAACAATTAAAAGATCGCTTTGTTATATTACTGATAAGAAGATATCTTAAGATACTGATAAGAAGATATGAAATTAAAGTACAAATAGCCTTTATAAGGCTTGTATAAGCAAGCTTATATCAGTTTTACAGAAGTTGGTTACCGAAGCTTAATGTAGGATGAAAAAGATAGTATATAACAATTTAAAGTTCGCCTTTTAGCGCTTATATGTAGAAGATATGAAATTACAGTACAAATATAATACTTATATAAGCAAGCTTATATTAGTTTTACAGAAGTTGGTTACAGAAGCTTAATGTAAGATGAAGAAGCTAGTATATCACAATTAAAAGTTGGCCTTTTTGCGCTTATATGTAGAAGATATGAAATTAAAGTACAAATATAATACTTGTATAAGCAAGCTTATATCAGTTTTACAGAAGTTGGTTACCGAAGCTTAATGTAAGATGAGGAAGATAGTATATACCAATTAAAAGTTCGCCTTTTTGCGCTTATTTGTAGAAAATATGAAATTAAAGTACAAATAGCTTATATAATGCTTGTATAACCAAGCTTATATCAGTTTTACCGAAGTTGGTTACCGAAGTTAAATTTAAGTTGAAGAAGCTTTTATATAAAAATTAAGAGTTCGAATTTTTGCGCTTATATGTAGAAAGCTCGTTCTAAAACGGGTTCTTTTAGAAGTAAAGTATTTACCATTATAAGCTGCTATAAAGCTTGCCACAAGCTTTACAGAACCTTTTGTGTTAATTGCGCCTTTTACCCCGCATTCACAAACATTTTGAGTTTTCTTTGCTATTAAGATGAAAATATAAATTAAATTGGGAGTAAATCAATTTTAAATAAAGAAAAGAAACTTGATCAATGAAAAACTGTTTTTTTGTAGAAAAGTTTTCAAAAAAAAAAAAAAAACAAAAAAAAAAAACAAAAAAAAAACAAAAAAAAAAAACATTGTAAAATTTTAATGAACTTCATGAAGAATCGAAATTTAGTATTTCACTAAATTGTCTCTGTCTCTTCAATGACGTCAAAATAATTATCTCTGTTTTATTTTTAGCTCTGTTTGAGGTCATCCAATGAAAAATAATTATCTCTGATTTTATTTTAGTTCTATTGGTTATAAATAAATCAGCGCCGAAGCAAATTGTCACAGAAAAAAGTTCCTTCTTCTTGTCTAACACTGCAACCCTTCGATATATTCGAATCGTTCATCTAGTCATACAGCCTCCCTAGCCACCCTCACGATTCGCTATGAAACAAAGTCCTGAATTGTTTTTTGTGCTCCTTCTCGCCATGCAATACTTTTTAATTAGTGCTCAGATGTATTAACCCTTGCGTCAGAAGCGTTCTATTCTTGAACATAGCAGGTTTTCCTTGTTGCTGTAGTTGTTGTTGTTGCTGTTATTGTTTTTTTTTTTTGTTTTCTTTTTTAATTGATATTAAAACAGCAGCAGACACTTTTGAATAAAGGTCAATATTATTCGCATAATTTATCTTCCTGGTATTTCCCATTTTTATCTAAAGACAGTATGTTGCGCTGAAGTCATCTAGAAAATATATAATTATTTCTATTTTGTTGTTAGTTTTGCTTTTATCGCACAAAATTTTGATGAATGAACCGACAAATTCACTCAAAAACATGAATTAAGAGAAATTCAAGATTATTAACTTGAACTTTTAATGTCGCCCCCTTAAAAATATCTGACCTTGTACTTTATTCAAACTAAAACCTTTTCAAAGCTTATCTAAGAAAGCTTTAATAAAGCTTGTGTAATTTTTTTTTCTTTTTTTTTTGTTCTCAAAAAATACCACAACGAAAACCAACAGTTTGCTGATAACTCATGAAATATTTTCACAAAAATTGCGTTCAAAACTAAAACCAAAAACAACAAATTATTAACCCACTCACTCGTTCTTGCTTCTTCTTATCGCAGCTAAATTCTTAAATTAAGCAAAAAAAAATAAAAAATAATAAATCCAACTCACCACATAATTTGCATTTTCAATAAAAATGTGCACAATACAATATAACAAGTTCCTATTTTAAGAAATTTTTGTTAAAGTTCTAAATAAAATTCAATCCTCGACAACACATAACAACAAAGTGCTAATATTTTTAACAAAATTAATCAGCGCAAAATAAAAAAATAAAAAAGAAAAAAATCTTCGCTAACATTAAGTGCTTGGAGCTGTCGTTAGAGTGTGCTCGAGTGTCATTCGCGGGGCACCATCTCAACGACAATTATGGATGGCGGTGGTGAACCTGTTGTTGCACCCACTGTGCGCCGAAATCCAAGCATAAAACGCTTGCTTAAGCTACCCTGGGGCGGTCAACAAGGTAAGTTTTGAATTGAAAACTTTTATTTGAAACTTTTGTGATTTTTTTCGATTCTTTTTTTTTTTTTTTTTTTTACAGATAATCTTAAATATAGAAAATGTATTGAATTTTCATTAAAAATGGGCGATTTAAGACAGCTCAAATTGAAAATACGAGAGTAACTAGTTCGAGTACTCCACCTAACAACGAAAACACAAAAAATTTGGGTAAAAATATTTTGTGTTTCTTCTTTATGTCTCCTTTTAGCTCTATAAACTTTTCGATATCCTGTTTATAGTGGGAACCGTCGCACATTGGTTGAAGTTCATAGAACGAGCGGCTAAAAATAGAAGAAGTTGTCGAAGGACAATGAGACTTAGTACATAGGCATTTTTTGTTTGAATCAAGAAAAAAATGGAAAAATCAAATTGTTCCGCCCACTTTTACGCCCACCTCCCATACAAAGAGAAAATTAAATTTTGACCTACGGCATTGTTTTTTGGCACATATCATTTTTAAACACTCAGAATCATTTGTGTGAAATTTGAAAAATATCCGCCCACTTTTAAGCCCACTTCCCATACAACTTGTATTGAAAAAGTGTCATAAATCCCTTGATTTTTACTGCATCAACTCAATTTTCACAAAAAATATATATTATAATTGTAGAATGGGCTCCTAAGAATATATACCTGATCCGCCGACTTTTACGCCCACCTCCCATAAAAAAAAAAATAGAACAAACATGAATAAGTAATTTAAGCATAGTCTTTTAATAATTTTTTAACATCATTATCGTACTCCAATTTATTGATTTGCAGCTTTGAGCGAAATGTATTTATAAATGGGTCTGAAGACAATAAAAGATTATGCATTACGTCTTCATTAGTGGCTACACGTCCAATTCTTCGCGAATGATGTAATCTATAGGCTCTATAGTCTTTATTCCTCGCTTCCTGAGCTTCCTCGGACAGCATACCTGATACAAATAATCAATTAAAATGTAAAAAATTAAAATGAAATCATTGAATAAGGGCCTTTAGATAGAGACATACCTATTGGCAGAATAGCTTCTGCTATAATTTTGCTACCATGCACCAGAATCTTATGCACAGTTACAGGCATGTAGAACCAAAATGCATGTTTTGTTACTTTATCACTTTATAGTTTTTACTGTTTTTTTTTGGAAAAGAGCAAGTAGGAGCAGCTGAATTTTTTTTTACTTTTAGCTGAGACTTCAAGCTGTAACTTGACATCTTTCGTTAAACAGGGCTCCACAGGGCTAAAAAGCTGCAGTACATTGAAGTTGATGAACATAGAAATTGTGATGTTGTTTATATTTCGTTCTACGAAATTTTTTATTTGGCACTTTTTCCAACTTTTTTTAATGCAAATGTCATCTATGACAATTGTCACTTACGAAAATATACAACAAAGTCAAATGATAAGATTACTGTGACTGTACCAAATGATTGAATATGCAGTAAATTTGCATGCCATTTTAAACAAGCGAACATATATGAACTTCGTGCATGTCTGTCCAAACAAATAATGAATATATCAGCCTAATATTAAGGAATCATAATATTCAGATATCTGACAACAAAATACCAAAAAATTATCCAAATCGGCGAACATGAAAAAAATTAATTTCGGCCACTCTTCAACCAATGTGCGTCGTGCCCCTCAAAATAGCCATCAATCGCAGATTCAACCTCTTCATTGTTCGTAAATCGTTTACCAACGAACCATATTTTCAAGTTTAAAAACAAAAAAATCCGAGCGAGTAAAATCTGGCAAATAGGGTGGGGTGCATTAGGAAGCAATGGAAACTTTAACTCATTGATTTTGGCCATCGCGAAAACGAATGTTTGAATTGTTGCATTGTTTTGATGAAAAACAAAAACTTTATTTTTTGCCAAATGCGGCTATTTTTTCTTGAATTCATCACTCAAACGCTGCAATAAGTTCGCATAATACTCGGTGTTGATTGTTTTTCCTTTGTGAGAATAATCAATGAAAATTATTCCACGTGCATCCACAAAAAACAAAACTGACTTCATGACCTTTGTCTGTACATGGAACTACAGGCAAAGGTCATAATCTTCTTCGCCTTCTTTGGAGCCGATTATCCCCCTACAGTTCATTGTTTTGACTGTTCCTTTGTCTCAGATGTGAAGTGATGTTTTCATGTTTCATCCGTTGCTATGAATCGACTCTCTTCAAAAGCAAAAACTTTGCTTAATTGCTGTACAACTTCGCCAAACTTTCGATTAAACATCCTCACGACGCTGTTTTTGTTCCGTTGTAAGTAATCGCAGCGTTACCCATCATCTCATTTCCAAATTTTCAATTACTATGCGATGATGTACAGCACTTTTTGAAATGCCTATCATATCTGCTATCTCGCGCACTTTCATTTGACGGTAATCCATTTTGAGGATTTTCTTCAGTATTTTTGGCATTGTCTCCTCATTTGGTAGACCACTGCGAGGTTCTCAATTTTTCACTATTTTTATTTATTTATTAAATTTTTACAATCAATATTTTACTCTTGTAAACGAATCAGTAGACTCCCCAAGAGTAGAATTTAGCTATTCAAAGTAGTATCACATAACGACCAATTTTTTTCATGTTTACAAATTCACTGAAAGCTATCACTATTGAGAGGTTTCACAGTTGACCTCTTGGAAACAGTTGATGCAATACCACCTGAAATCGTGGCGACCATGGCCGTGTGCGTGAACCACTCTGAAAATGTTCAAGCTGCGAGATCCAAGGTTCGAATCCGCCAACAGACAGAATATTTTTTTAATAGAAATCAATTTTTCGGATCGGTCGTCACCTCTCTGCACACTATGGCAAACCTCAAAGAGTAAATAATAGGGGTATTCACGATCCAGTGCACTTAGCTGTGCACAAATGAAGAAACCCAGAAGTGTAGTTTACAACAATAAAATACACTTACGTCAAAGAATTGTAAATCTGCAATTCTACTATTCTACTTGAGCATTTGTGCACAGCGAAGTGCACTGGATCGTGAATACCCTTAATATTATGTAAAGCTTTTTGAGAAAATGCACACTAGACGCTTGGAGTCGGCATAAAACTAGTAGGTCCTGTTCTCGATCAATTGTCAAAGTCCTTTCAAGGGCTGAAATGGTCAGTTTATTTTATATTTTTAAAACTATTATTGATTTTTCTATATTGCGCTCATTTCTGCAAACGAAGGCGTGTCATGTTATTTTATTTTTTTTAATTTTTTGCTAGAAGTTGCTTTATTGTTGAAAATTGCTTTAATTCCAATTTGTATCTACTTAATGTTTATTCTGTTATTTGTTGATTTTATTATCTAATGTTGCTTATTTTCCAGCACAATATTTAAATTCTGTATTGATTCTAATTAATCACGCCTACTTCTGCATTAATGGTGTATCATACTGATAATGGAGATTAACTTTCTAATAAGGAATTTTAGCACAAACCCCAAAATAGTTTTTATTATTTAGTGCGTACAGAGATATCGTTTTAAGTACCTTATGTTCATTTTTCTTGAGAAGGTGTGTCAATTTTATTATTGGAAACAATTTTGTTAACGACCGACCTGTTGACCTACTTAACGAGTACCATCTTCTTTGTGTTGACAGAACTTTTATTGTACGTTTTTTAAGTTTTTTTCAGGACTGTGCGAAACTCCATTCCTCTAATACAATCTGTACCAAAATAAGGTCCTTCAACAAAACAAAATTTTACAAATATCCCGCCCACAAAATCATGTGTGGGTCTTTGAATATATAGCGATTAAATATATTTTTAAAAATTGGAGTTAATGTACCATTTCCAATTCCAATAATCATTAGGAATAAAGAAACGTGAAAATATAAAATATAAAAAAAATTAACAATAAAAAAAAAAACGGAAATGTAAAAATAAAATAAAAAAAAAATAGAATATGTAACTTTTAAATATATTTTTAAAATTGGAGTTGAAATTAAATAACTTATTTAAACAAACGAAAAATCCCAAATTCTAAAAAAAAAAATAAATAAAATTAAAAAATAATAAATAAATTTAAAATAAATAAAATTAAAAAAAAAATAAAATTAAAAAAAATAAAATTAAAAATAAATAAAATTAAAAAAATAAAAATAAATATAATAAATAAAATTTGAAAAATAAATAAAATTAAATAAAATTAAAAAAGGAATAAAATTAAAAAAAAAATAATAAATAAAATTTAAAAATTAAAACAAAATAAAATTAAAATTAGTAAAAAATAAAATTTAAAAAATTCAATTAAAAAAAATTAAATTAAAAAAAAATAAAATTATAAAAAATATAATTATAAAAAATATAATTATAAAAAATATAATTATAAAAAAAATAAATAAGAAAAATTATAAAAATAAGTAATTAAAACAAAATAAAAATAAGTTTATAAATAAAAAATATCAGTTAAAATAAAAAAAGCATCGAAAAAATTATATAAAAAAAAATTACAAAATTATGAAAAATAAAAATAAACATATTTTTTTATTAGCTTGTCAAAGTTAGTGGACTGCTAAAACCACAGGGACTACTGATGAGTTGGAGTAGCGTCCGACGAAACCATGGTCTAGTCTGCTTCGGTTTGTTCTGCAAAGAACTTTTGTTGTTGTAGCAACCTGTTGCTTCATGAATTATTTGGCATAAAGCTCATAATATAGTTCTTAAAAAATATGTTTTTTAAGAATTATAAATAAAAACTTTATAAAATATAAAAAATTTATAAAATATAAAAAATTTATAAAATATAAAAAATTTATAAAATATAAAAAATTTATAAAATATAAAAAATTTATAAAATATAAAAAATTTATAAAATATAAAAAATATATATAAAAAGTAAGAAACTAAAAACAATTTTATAAAGAAAAAAATCCTTCAAAATAAAAATAAATAAAAAAGTAATAAAAAAAAATAATAAAGAAGCAATAAAAAATTAAAATTAAAAATTAGTTTTAAAAAATGAAAACAATTCCAAAATAAAATTAACGTTTATATTTGTAAAAGGTGATAAAAAATTTATACAAATTGTATTTATTTTAGAAATTGTAGCGATGGGCTGTATCGTGGACACATCCGTAAGTCTTGACGTGACAGCGTATCTTTCATTACATTTGTTCTTATTCTTGTCCCTTTAATTTATTTTGTTCCACAACTTATCTTCATCATTATCCTTATTCTTACATTTGTCCTAATAAATGTCCTTATAATTGTCCAAACCCTTTATTAAATCTATGTCCAAATTGCTGACCTTTTCTCAATACTTGTCCGGCTTCTTTCCCCAATTTTTATCCTAAATCTTATGCTTAATTCAAATCCTTATTCCAATCTTTGTTCGATTTCTTGTCCTTTTCCTTTTTCTTATCTTGTCCTTAATGTTTGTGTTAGGTGTGTTTAAATCTTTGTCCTTTCTTGTCCCAATTCCCAATCCTTGTCTTAAGTATTGTCCTAATCCTTGTCTAATTATCGTTATTCCAAATATATCTTGTCCTTATCTAAATCCTTGCTCTTATCCTTTTAAAATACTTGTCTTAAACCTTCTCCAAATCTTTTTCCCAATGCTTTTCCTCATTGGAATTTAAATATATTTCTTTTTATTTTTAGTTTTGTTTTTATATTTGTATTTTTTTTTTTGTATTTTTTATTTTTATTTTATTTTTATTTTTTTTTTATATTATTTTTATTTTTTGTTTTATTTATTTTTTTTATTTGCCTTATTTTTTATTTTTTTTTATTTGTTTATTTTTTTTTTTGTTTTGTTATTGGATTTAGAGGTGGGTAATAGCACAATTTTTGGTGTGCTGACTCACTAGCACATGTGTACCCTTATGTGTTAGCACATTGTAGCACAATTGTGTCACAGTTGCAAAAAGCACTTCGCAGTCGAAAAGCAAAAGCAGTCGAATATTCGTCCCATCAGAAATACATGCAAATCAGCTGCGACCACAGCAACAGTATTTGTCTCATTTACTCTTTCATGTTTACATTAAATGATGAAATGTTGCTCCACACGCGTGTGTACTAGCACACATGCTCACTACTGAGTGTCACATAATACATAATAGACACTTTAAGCGCAAAAGTACTGCTCTTCATCGTGTGCTGTTGTCACTACGTGAGTCAATGTAGTGTGCTAGCACACATGACACACTACAGAGAGTCGGCACAGTGCCATAGCACATCACTGATTTACCCACTTCTAATTCAGGTTACTTCAAGGTGTTCCCTGGAAGACCTCATGACACCATTAATTTTTTATTTTTTATTGTTATCATTTGGCCGAAAACCTCAGCTTTTCTGCTTTTCCATACAACTTACAGTTGCGCCAATAGTCATGGAGATATAATTCCATGCAACATTTTTCCAATGTAGTTGCATTTTCCCTGCATTGAACGGCTGCCTCTGTGGCTCCATTTTTTTTTTTTTTTTTTTATTTTTGATATGAGGTCAAAGAACAATTTTTTGCTGTAGGAAAATAAGATTTTTTATAGCACTTCTACTCTGCGAGTAATAATTCCATGTAACAATATTGCATTTTTGTTGCATAGGCTCCTACCTACGCAACCTGACGACGTCATAATTAATTTTCTTATTTTTATCGTTGGGCCAAGTACAAATTGTTTCTTTTCGCTGTTCAACATTTATCAAAGTCAAAAACTTACCGAGTTATAATTCCATGCAACGTCGTTGCATTTTCGATCTTGTTGCGGCTCTCTCCGCGGTCTTATGACGTAATGAATTTTTTTGTCTATTTTTTCATGAGGGCTAGGAACTATACTTTTCTGGTATGTAATAAATTTTACCGTAGCACCTTTCTATTGCAAGTTATAATTTCATGTAACAAATTTTAAGTTTCGTTGCTCAGGCAGCTCTCTACGCTTACCGTTGACTTTCTTTTTATACCCCCATGTTTAAAAAACGTAAATGGGGGTATATTAATTTTGTCACTCCGTTTGTAACGCCCATAAGGAGGCGTGGCAGGTATAGAAAAGTATATATATTCTTGATCAGCATCACGACCCGAGTCGATCTAGCCATGCCCGTCTGTCCGTCTGTAAAATACACTCTGAATATAAAATTCAACCAAATCGGATGAAAACTACGCCTACCTCCCATACAAAGTGACTTTATCAAAAAGGTAAAGTCTCTTTAAATCCCACAAAAAATAATATATGGACTTGAAATTTTGCATATCGTCACCTAAAATGCAAAATAACGTAACATCACTTTTGAAAAGTTTACAGGAGAAGCAAAAAACGATATAAAATTCAAGCAACTTGAGATATTGAAACGAAATTTTCAAATCAAATAACTTGGTTATTTTTGGTGGCAGAAGTTTTAAATTCAAAACACACATGTAATATAATGTAGTGAATCGTAATCAATAAAAAACACAATTTCGAATTTTTTGATCATACGTTTTTTTGCATTTTATATGACGATATGAACTTTGACATATAACATGTACTCTGTGTATGAAATTCAACCAAATCGAGTGAAAACCACACCCACCTCCCATACAAAGTGATATGTCAAATAGCAAAAGCGAATATTTTCTGTTAAAAATATGACGAAAATGTTTTTAAAAATAAACATTTTATTAATTGCTTAAGACTTTGAATATACTTCGGTTCGGACGTGGGTGTATTTTAACTTCGGCCCAGTCGAAGATCATTTCTTACTAGTTTTCTGTTAAATTTTATTTATTATGTTAACTAAATTTTTTTGAAAACTGAAACTTTTTTGTAATTTTTTTGTATATCTCAAAAATACATTTACTTACAATACACTTTGACAAGTTCTTTCGCTGTAACGGAAATTTTCTTAAATCTTCATTAAAGACACGCTAAAAGAGCTTTTATAAAATAAACAAAATTACAAAAATGTAAACAATTTTCTTCGATCTGCAGCGCTTGTCAATAAAAGCAATGGCGGCACAAAGAGCAATTTTCAAATTACATACCTATATGTTTTCATTTCTTTCGAAAAAGTAAAAAAAAAGCAAAATCATCCTTCCTTATTTGTCCAGTGAAAGAAAATGAATTCTCCACCA
This sequence comes from Pherbina coryleti, assembly GCA_943735915.1. Lineage (NCBI taxonomy): Eukaryota > Metazoa > Arthropoda > Insecta > Diptera > Sciomyzidae > Pherbina > Pherbina coryleti. The sequence goes on along the minus strand of OX030950.1, from coordinate 159,653,946 downwards.
TTCTAACCATAAAATCACAAAAAAAATACCATGTAAAATCAAGCTCAGCGTGATGCGCATAAATTCGCACTTGAAATATTTTTTTTTCTTATAATTGTAAATAATAGTTGATTTGTAGTTGTTGTTGTAAAGAATAGTTTTTGAATTCCGCAGCAGTTCAGCTAATTTCGAATTTATTGAATTATTTTTTTTTTTGTCAGATGCATTAATCTTTCTGAATCACCGAACTTCTTGTACCGATCGATCTATCGAACTAGATTAATTGTTGCAAAAATATTTACGCTGGCAACACTTTTTCTTTGTTCGTCTGCCAATCGACGGCGGATAAATGTTCATGGTATTGGTTGTTGTTCTTACTTTGTTGCTTTTGAATTCCAAATCAACAAAAAAAAAAAAAAGCAAAAATGAGTTTAATATAAAACTATTCATTATTTTATATGATGTTTATTTTTCCAGCAAATAACTAGCAAATTGTCGATATTTAGTTATAGATGAATCAGTTGTAGCGCAATAGTTTTCAGACATTGACACACAGGGTGTTTCATAGTGAACATTTTTAAAAGCTTACATCGAAAAATCGAAATGTTAATATTTTTGATTTATACGAATTTTTTGCCGTCACCGGGAGGTAGCAGCTTACGCAATAAAAATATTGTATTGTTTCATGGAATTATTACTCGCTTATTAGAGGTGCTACGGTAAATTTTATTTTACTAGTACTGCCTGTGGTCGAAATTCGACATCATAAAAATCGATTCTTGTCTTGTTTTTTAATTCAGCAACGTTTGGCAAAGTTAAAAAACATAAAATTGAGAAATACTTTAGAGCAGTGATTCCATGTGACAAATTTGGTTTCATTAAAAAAAAAATATAAGAATGGAGTTTTTTATATGTTCACATTTTCGTTGCTATATATTCACATTTTCGCTTATTAAATATGTTGCCTGAGTTCAAAGTAACAACGTTGCCTCAAACTTGTTGAATGTTTGGCATACAACTTCAGAACTAGCCTGCTGAAAAATTAAGCAACTCCAAAATAGGCTGCTTACGCGGTAAGCATCAGATGTATGCTGTTACTTACGCGCAGAATCATAAAACATGCTGATATTGCGCTGATATAAACGATATTCATTGTAGATTCTTCATAACTTTTCTTTTTTTTTTTACGTTCACAAATATCAGATGTACTACTTTGGGCAAAAAATATCCCAAAAACAAATTTTTTGGGGCTTCCGATAAGGAAAAATGTTTTTATTTTTAAGTTGGCACTACTGTCACTGACATCTGCACCAAATTACTCGTCAAAATATTCATTAGTGTTTGAGATACGCGTCTTTTTGTAAATATCCTTCAATTATTTCTTCGTTTCGGTTTCTATTTCTTTTATCGATTCAAAACAATGTCCACAAAGCCACGCCCCCTTGTCTAGAGCTCGTTCAAATTTCACAATAAAATAACACGACTAAATATGAAGTTCCTACTAAGTTTGACTGTTTTGTGACTTATAGTTCGAAAGTTATACCGAAAATTTTAACTGCTGAAAAGTGCCACGCCTCTCTTTTAACGCCCGTAACCAGATTTCCGAGACTGTGTGCCCTATAACTCTAAAGCTATTCGATAGCGCAAATTTTGGTTGTATGGGATGTACCACGTCCACCATATATATTCGGTGCACTCCTTCTTTCTCCTCTTAGTGATTTAAAAAAAATTATCAAAATCGGTTGAGAACTACGGGAGAAAATGGTTCTTAACTGTTCTCCCTACGCCTATTTATAAATAGATTACATTGAAAAAAAAAAATATAAAAATAAAATAATTGGAATCCATGGGGAACTGTTGTTTCTTTAGGGCTTTAGCCCCCCCTTAGAGAACTTTTTGTATGGACAAAAAAATTAAAAAAAGTCCAAAAAGACGTTTCAGCCACCCCCCCCCCCCCCCCCCTTTGGCATACAAAAGTTTAGTTTCATAGTCTTCTGGATTGGTAACAATATAATTTTTCTAGATGAATTCGATTCACAAAGTTTTTTATTTAACCCTAGAAAGATAACGTACGTCGATTCGACGTATATTATGTACATATTTTCAATATGTATGGCAAATAGGATTATCTTTCTAGGGTTAAATCAAATTTGAAATTTTAATTGCATTGAAATAAAATTCTATAAAAAATTAATGTGAAAACCATATTTTTTCATAAAAATTTGGTATCGCTTGTACTTTCCTAATGAATTCGCCACCAGTTCTCTCGCTCATAAGAGAACACAATGTGAGCGGCAAACTGAACTGATTCTATTTGTGCGTCAAGTGGCGAGCTTTCCTTCTCTTTTATTTTTGCGATTTGTTTATATGGAACTTTCTTTGTGTGTACGTCAGGGTTCGGACTTGAAAATCAGTAAATCGCAGTAAATCAAAGAAAAAAACGCAGTAAAACGAATTTTTTCGCAGTAGTTTTTTTTATTTACAACCATGTACGTAAATTTTATACTAATAAAAAAATATCTTAATGCAAATATAAACATAACTTTATACTATATATTTTCAATTTGCAAAAACAAATTTTTTACGGATTCAAAATTAATATGACCATTAATTTAACACTTATGCTGGCATCTTTCTAGTTTTTTATGTAATGGTATTAAAGGTTTAGTTATACTTGACGCAATGCAACGTTACATAAGAAATTGCCTGTGTTTCCTGTCGTTTGTAAGATAAATACAAAAATAACCCTAAAAAGGTTTGTTGAGAATGAATCGCAGTAGATTTGAAAAAACAGCAGTGACGCAGTAAAACATTCAATTTTGTTAAAAAGGGCAGTAGATCTACTGCGATTGCAGTAAAGTCCGAACACTGGTAATCGTAACACTGTAATCTGGTAATCGAACACTGGGCAAATATAAACAGGTAATCGTTCGTCTCTGTTTACATTCTTCTTTTTTTTTTCTCTCTTTGTTTATGTGCGAACATAACCAAACTCATACCGCACTGTAAAGGCTTAACCAAAATAGACAGAACGAGACGTTCTGTTAAAAAGCCAATGTTAAAACCCAAAATGCACATACGTAACTGATCGAAACTAAACGAAACATTGCGATGAGACGTTCTGTTCCGTAACAACTGAACTTTTAGAGTAGTCTTCTTCTTTTTTCAGACGATTGGAGGAACTCGTTTCATTTTGGATTAAATGTCAAAACAGACGTAAAGATTGCAAACGTTCAGCAAGTTGAAATCGTTTCGTTTCGTCTATTTTGGTCAGGCCTTAAAGAAATAAAAAAATTTAACGAAACAATGCCGAAAGTTCTTGTTTTGTTTTCTCTCCTTTTTGTGCGGATATTCTATGGTATATGAAACCACAAAAAGTGAAATGCATCAAACATAATTTCATCTGTTCAAAGCAGGTAGATTTATATAAAATATATTCGGTGCACTCTTCGGTTGAGAAACATGGGAGAAAATGGTTCCTTACTGTTTTGCCTACGCCTATTTATATATGGATGATAGCGAAGATTGGGTCTTTGACATCATAACGAAAATAAAAACTAAAATTCTTACGCCATGACAGCATGGAGGTTAAAAAACGATAGCGTCATGAGGCCCAGCAGGGAACCGCTCGATGTAACGTAAATGTTTCATTATTACATGGATTTATAACTTGGCCACACACCACCACAAAAGTAGAAGCAAAATAAAAATGAAAACTAAAACTTGGCAGATATTAGAATAAGGATTCAAATCGAAACAAAGATTAAAACAAGAATGAGGACAAGGCTTTTTATAACGACTTAGACCAGGAAAAAGGGCGATAACAAGGTTTTGATTAGGAATAAGGATTCAGACAAGGCTTCAGATAAGGATTTAGAAGAGGATTGGAACAAGAATTTGGACAAAGCTTAGGGTGAGGATAAGAAGTGGGACACGGAGTATGAAATGGATTCGAAAAATTAAATTTAATTTTTTCTTTCCTCATATATAAGCAAAATTAAACATTATTATTATACTTTACCATGCATGAAATTTGTGTCCATATGGATACATTCCCAACAACCCATTTGGAATGAATTTTTGGATTTTTAAAGTTATCCAATAAAAATTTGAAGTGAAAGACTTAACTTGGTACGGATAAGAAATATTGGTTTGTGTCTTTGCTTAGTTATCTTCGGATTTATTTGCGAATTTAAATTCAAGCAGTTGATATACATCCAACATCCAACCTTTTTTATATGTACAAAAGTTTTTGTTTGTGAATCATGTAATTTTTTTACTACCATTTAAACAAGTAGCTATGGCGACGTGTGTGTTTGTATGTATGGCTAAACTTTTTATGGTACTAACAAGTTTTAAAAAATAAAAAACAAAATAGCCATTCAATGTCACTATTATTGACTTTTAAAACAAGTGTAACTTCGGCTACACTCAACTACATTTCACTGACAATGTTGCCATATTAATCGATTTCTCTTCGCGTCTCGCCAATTGTACAAATTTTCACTTATGACTCAAAAAAATAAAATCACAGTCACTCACAAAACACAACATCACAAAACCGACAACAAATCATTTAATTAATCATAAAAAAATGTATCTGGCTGTTTTATGTGAAAACAGCAAAATGAAATTCAGCGTGTAGAAAACATAGAAAAAAAAATCATTTTCAGCGCATACTCATAGACTTGAACTAATATTTATTAATAGCTATTAAATTATAAATAGCATAAAAATAAATAAACGGCAAAAAAATGCAATAAATAAACTTTTATCGAATGTAAACAAAAGCAAGAGTAAACGATTAAAACTTGTAAGAGTTATCAATTTATGATACAAAACGAAAAAAAAAAAATGTAAAAATAAAAAAAAAGATAAAAATAAAAAAAAGGTAAAAATAAAAAAAAAAGATAAAAATAAGAACAAAAAAAAAAATAAATAAAAATTAAAATAAATAAAAAAACATGTTTTCATTGAATAATTTGAAGAAAAAGTCGTCATCTGAATGCCGCCAAGCCGTTGTGCAAAGTGCACAAAACGGCAGCAACCAGTTGGCGACACGTAACAGCAATGAAATTTTTAGTATTCGTTTTGTTGTCGCAAAAATAATTATTTCAAATTTCTAAAAATAACAATTTGTTTCATATTCAAATGTATTTTTAATTTTTTTTTTTTAATAATTTTTAAAAACTTGATTTATTGCTTTGTACTACATAAAAAAAAAGGAAAATAAAAATAATGACTTTAATATGTACGAGGGCAATTTGATAAGTCAGTGACTTTGAATAAAAGATATTTCTTTCGACGAAAAAGCTTTTCAATCCTCAACCAAGTCTCCTATTAGATCGATACATTTAGTCCAGCGTTTTCCAATTTTCTTATTCCTTCCAAATTATAGGTTTTATCAAGATCCTCAAAATAAGGGTTTGTTTCAGTGATGACCTCTCTTCAATCGATCCAAATCTCTTAAAGCCGAAAGAGTGAAAATAGTCGCATGGGGCTAAATCTGAAGGATTTGGCCGATGGGGTTGCAGTTCTAAGCCCATTTTATGGATTTTTACCATGGAGACTACAGGACGTGTGCGCCAGTGCGTTGTCATGGCAGAAAATCACTTTTTTCACCAAAAGCGGTGGTTTTTGCTTCAAATCAATGTCAAATCTGTCCAACTTACCTATTTATCTGGCACTTAAAACCGTTGATTAGTTTTGGCCTCGTCTAAAAATTTACGCCTGCCATTTCTGCTCTACGCTTGGTGGCGGCAGTTGAAAACACCAAGCATGGTCAGGTTATCCAATACAGATCTCTTGGTAAGGTTATCCAACACTTGATCCTTCCAACGAAGACAGTCTGATCATGGTTTTTTTACACAAAAAATAATGCTTAATGAGAATTAACTTTTTTCCATTTTCGTCGAAATTCTCAAGTTGTCTGCTTTCAATGGTTCAAAATTTTACAGCAGTCTAGTCTATTGACAAATGGTAGTTGGCAGTACCAGTGTTGCATTTCAAGTTACTATGCGGAAAATTCAAAAAGTCACTGACTTCCCAAATTGCCCTCGTATAGAAATTCTTCGAATAACAACATTTAACTTGTTAACATTCTTCTCAATTTATTTCAATTTTCTGTTAATGATTTTCTCATGTTTTGACATTTATGCCAATTTTTAGAATTTTAAAATGACGCCACGTTATACCGCTGTTAATACATTTTTAATTTTCAGTGATTTTTTTTAAGATATTTTGAAATACTAAGAAAAATACTCAGTGGCGTAGTTGGTTAAAGTGCGACAGAAAAGCCAGCGACAGAAAATTATTTGAATTAAAATAATTTTTCTGTACGGTCGCCACCTCTCTGCAGACAATGGCAAACCTCAGAGAGTAATCAAAATGACATGTAAAGCTTCTTGAGAATAAGAACATTCCGTTCATCGCCGTTCGGAGTCGGCGTTAAGCATGTAGGTCCATTTCTCGGTCAATTGTATACAAACTTAATAACACGCACAACACAATTGATCATAAGAAGCTAGGTCAAAGTCCTTTCAAGGGCTGAAATGGCCAGTTATTTATTTTTTTTTTTTAAGAAAAATACTCAAAAGAATGAAAATATAAAATATAAACAAATAAAATATAAAAAATAAAATATAAAAAGTAAAATATAAAAAATAACAAAAATATTAAAAATGATAAAAATAAATAAAAAATAATAAAAAATATAAAATAATAAAAAATATAAAATAATAAAAAATATAAAATAATAAAAAATAATAAAAAACAAAAATAATAAAAAATGAAAAATTATAAAAAAATTTGTATGATATAACAAATTTTTAAATTTGTATACACTAAAACATTGAAATACTAAAAAAAAATTAAGAGAATAAAAAATAAAATGAACAAATGAAAAAATAGAAAATAATAAAAAATAATTAAAAATAATAAAAAAAAAAAAAAATAAAAAAATTAAAATAAAAAATATTAACACATAAAAAACTTGTATGATATAACAAATTTTTAATACATTTAAATACATTAAAATACTAAAAAAAGCCAAAATAAAGAAAGAAATGTAACGAATAAAATAAATAAAAATAATAAAAAATAAAAAAAAATAAAAATAAAAGCTAATAAAAAATAATAAAACTAATAATAATATAAAACATAATAAAAAATAAAAAATAATTAAAAATAATAAAAAATAAAGAAAAATTAAAAATAAAGAAAAATAAACAAAATAATCAAAATTAATAAAAAATAAAAAAAAAAATTATAAGAAGAAATTTGTATGATACTTTGTATGATACATAGAAATACTAAAAATACTCGAAAGAACAGAAAAGTAAAATATAAAACATAATATACAAAAAATAAAATATAAAAAATACAATATAAAAATAAAATATCAAAAATAGAACATAAAAAATATAAAAAATAATAAATATGATAAGAAAATAAAAAAATACTAAAAAATAATAAAAAATAGTAAAAAAATAATAAGAAATTATAAAAAAAAATAAAAATTAATAAAACATAATAAAAAGTAATAAAAAAAAGATAATAAAAAACAATCAAAAACAAAAAAATATTACATAAAAAATAATACAAATAAATAAAAAAAAAATTATAAAAATAAAAATAAAATTATAAAAATAAAAGCATTTACGATATATTAAATTTTTAAATTTGTAATACATTAAATACATTGAAATACTAAAAAGAACTCAAAAGAAAACAATACGTAAAATATGACATTTTTATATGCATTATAAAATATTATTTAAAAATGTATTATAAATAAAAAATAATAAAAAAATTATAAAAAATATTAAAAAATATAAAAATTAATAAAACAAAAAATAATATAAAATAATAAAAAAGAAATTATAAAAAATCAACAATAGAAAAAATAATAATATATAAACAAATAATAAAATATAAATAAAAAAAAAATATAAAAATAATAAAAAATTATAAAAAATAAAAAATAATAGAAATTAATAAAACATAACATAAAAAAATAAAAAATAATAAAAAACATTATTAAAAATAATCAAAAATAAAAAATAATAATATATAAAAAAATATATAAAAAAAATAATAAAAAATAATATAATTAAAAATAAAAAAATTGTACGATATAACAAATTTTTAAATTTTTATACATTAAATACATTGAAATACTAAAAAAAAACTCCAAAATAATAAAAAATAAAATATAACATAAAAAAAAAAAATTAAAAACAATAAAAAATAATAAAAAACAATAAAAAAAAATAAAAAATATTAAAAAATATTAAAAAATAATACAAAATAATAAAAAATAATAAAAAAATTATAAAAAATATTACAAAATTATAAAAATTAATAAATCAAAAATAATATAAAATAATAAAAAACAAATTATAAAAAATAATCAACAATAGAAAAAATAATAGTATATAAACAAATAATAACATATAAATAAAAAAAAATATAAAAATAAAAAATTATTAAAAATAATAGAAATTAATAAAACATAATAAAAAATAATAAAAAATAATAAAAAAAATTATTAAAAATAATCAAAAATAAAAAATAATAATATATAAAAAAATAATAAACCATATAAATAAAAATAAAAAAATTGTACGATATAACAAATTTTTAAATTTTTATATATTAAATACATTGAAATACAAAAAAAAAACTCCAAAAGAATAAAAAATAAAATATAACAAATAAAAAAAAAACAAAAAATAATAAAAAATAATAAAAAACAAAAAATAATAAAAAATAATAAAAAACAAAAAATAACAAAAAATAAAAAACATTAAAAAAATAATAAATAATAAAAAATAATGAAAAAAATAAAAAATAGTAAAAAATATTTAAAAATAATACAAAATAATAAAAAATAATACAAAATAATAAAAAATTAAAAAATAAAGTATGTATAAATAGTTTATACAAAAAATTTGTAAATATATTATGAAAAACGGGTTTTTAAATTATACCATGTTATAATTTCTGAAAACAAAAATATATGGCGTGTGCATTTTTCAAACTACGTGAAAATTTATGAAACACAATTTGCAAGTTTCTCTATATTTTCTTCACAGTTTCTTTACAATTTTGTTTTATGGGTAATATTTTTTGCAATGGAACGAATTTTGAGCAATGGCATCGTTCACAGTGCATGTCTGAATTTTTAAAAGCTGTAAAAAATAATCGCCAATTTTTAAGATTACCAGAAAAAAAAAAACATTTGAAACCATACCCTGTCTTAAAAATTAAAATTCCCTTTTTCAATTCCGGGCGAAATTTTACTCGTAATAGGGCTGAATAAGCAGTACACCAAAAAGTTGTAAGTACGTATAAGCTGAAAAAGTCTGACTTTCCAATGGAAATATCAGTTTGACTGGAATATCATTCACGTAGCCCCATCTCGAAACATAAGTAGCAGCCTTCGTATCAACAAGAGGTGAATGACTTGTTTCTTGAATAAAACAAACAACTTTTTTGATGACTCTTTATTTTTAATTGGATTTTAAAGAGAATAAATGGAGATTAGGTATGAATCTTTAAAAAACTGCTAATCGACCATGTAGTTAAAAATACGCCTTTGCAATTCTGCACCTCTTGTTGATACATCCAAGTGTTCACAGTTGTTCACTTACAAAAGATATATGTATAATATTGTCAATAATAAATTTTTAAGTGTACAAATTCGAATTTATTATTTTATGATTTATTAGAGCTTAAAATATTAATAATAAAATAAATTCAAATAAATTTCACATGAATACTTTGCTATTTATTATCTGTTGTCAATATTGTTCTAGGTATTTTATTTGTGTACAGAAATTCAGAGAAACTTATTTCAATTTAATTGCTCATGAAATTTCGTTATACAATTTCAGCTTAACCATGTTCACCCACATGCAAGCACACACATATGTATTTACATAGTGTTAATAAAAGCCAAATTTAATAATGTGTGCAAAATGAGGTTTAAAATTCGCATTATCCCGCACTAGCCTCTCACTAACTGGTTTTGAAGTGTTTTTTGTTTTTTTTGCCCTGTCACTACACTGACAATTATTGAATTAGAATAACTGACAAAATAGAATTTTAACGGAATGACATCAGTTTTTGGCATAAATTTAATGGTTAAATGTTGATGAAATAATAAAGTCAAAGCTGTCGGAGGGGAAGCACATTGAGAAAGACTCAAAAAATGTTGATTGAGTAATGAGGTGATTTTTGTTCTTACTAAATGAGTTAATTGCTTAATTTAGCCAAATTCAGCGTTTAAATGATTTCATAATTTTATTTTAACACATTTCATTTTGTCAATCATGACAATTTTTTATTTTCCATTTCTGTTGTTTATCGAATTTTAGAATCGAATTAAAAAAAGTATTAAATTCTTATAGTAGCTTAATATGCTGCATACGTGGGCAATTTGGGAAGTCAGTGACTTTTTGAATTTCACCCGTAGTACCTGCAACACTGATCCTGTCAACTAATCAGTGTTAACTGATCAAATTTTGAGCAAGCTGCGTTATTTAGTTTGTGTTTTGACAGCCATGGAAAGCATACAACCACGTGAAGTTCGAAAAAAATGGAAAAAAGTGAATGAAGTGAAAGAGTCGTCCATTCATCAAGCATTATTTTTTGCGTAAAAAACCATCACCGAAGCCAAGGAAATGTTTGATCAGTACTTTGGGGACACTGCACCATCAATTTCAAAGGTTAAGAAGAAGTGATTGAGTTCCGTTGTGGTAACGCTGAACGTTCAGTTCGTCCAAAAGAGGTCTACATGCCTGAAATCGTCGATAAAATCCATAAATTGTCATTAAAATCCATGATATAATGATATTGGACGACCGGAAAATAAAAGTGCGTGAGATGGCTGAGGCTGTAGGCATCTCAACAGAGCGGGTACATCATCTTTTATATGAATATTTGAACATTAAAAAACTATCCGCGCGATGGATGATACAATTGCTCTCACTCGACCGCGTGACCACTTCAAATGACTTTTCCGCGATGTTCAGCCACAATCCGAAGGAGTCTAAGCGTCGTTTCGTAACCGTATCCATCACAACACACCAGGGACCAAGGATTAGTCTAAGCAGTGGACTTCTCCGGGTGAACGTGCACCTAAGAAGGCCAAGGTTGATCGTGCACTTAAGAAGGCCAAGGTTGTCCAATAAGGTCATGGCGACAGTATTTGGAAATACATGCTGAGCCATTCACATCGATTACTTTGAAAGGGTAAAGCGATTACCGGCGAATACAAGGGTTGACTTTCAAGTTTTGCGCCTATCAATGAAAAAGAAGCGTTTCTTCAGTGAAAAAGCTTTTATTGTTTTTGGAAGATTCTCCCCAAGATGATTAATACACTTTCGCATTCGTTTGAACCAATTTTCGAAACAGTTTTGTCACTCGGAAGTTGGTACTTCCGAAACCAGGTTTTCGAAGGCTTTGTCGGCCTATTCGGGTGTAGAAAAATGCACGCCACGCATTTTGTTTTTTAATGTAAGGGAACAAGTAAAAGTCATTGGGTGCCAAGTCGGAACTGTAAGGCGGATGACCCATCGAGTGCTCAAAAACTCTTGTTTGAGGTAAAAACTCGCATTGCCGTGATGGAGAATAATCTTCTTTCGGTGATTGGTTTTCCTCAATTTTCCGAAAACTTCCGACAAACAAATGGTAGTGTACCATTCAGTTATTAATAGTTCTAAATTGCTCAAGTGGTACAGTTGCGACATGACCATTTTTTCTGAAAAAACTAGGAACCTTTTTCTTGGATGTGCTCCGTCCGCGGACAACTTTTGTCGGGTTTTGCTTACTTTGAAAGACCCAAACAGAAAATTGCTGCTTTGTTTTAGGCTCATAAGCATAGATCCATGATTTGTCATTCGTGGTGATGTCATAGACGTATTTCGAACCACCCCAGCTGTATTTTTTCAGCATTTCCTTGCATCAATCGATTCGAGCCTTGCTTTTACTTTTTTTGAGTAATCATCAAATTAGAACGGGAACAAATCTCCCTGAAAACTAAATGCTAATAGAAAATCGGTTGTATGCTAGTGCCACTAATGCCCAAAGACTACTTCATCTCACGGTATGTCACATGCCGGTCTGCTTACAATAGTTCACGCACAGCATCGTTGTTTTCTGTCACAAAAGCAGTTCTTGGACGATCTTCACGAAATTCGTCTAGGAGAGAACGACAACCACGCTCGAACTCATTGAACCAGCGTTTAACAGTCGCTGAATGTGGTGCTTCATCACTTAAAGTCGAACTGAGTTGATTGATACATTCTTTTCTTGTCAGTCCACTTCGAAAATCGCAAAAAATCAACACCCAAAAATGTTCACGTGTTAATTTCATTCTTTTGCTGACTACAATTTTCACAATTCACACGTTGTGAATACGTTTTTGCTAGAAAGTGTCAAATTTGCGAATGGAACTGTCAGAATTCATCTAGCAATGCTTAGTTTTGCCAAGGCGCAGGACTTAAAATTTATGGCTCTTGGATTTGTTTGATGGACAAATCCAAGAGCCATAAATTGGGCTACGAACTGCTACCCCATACACCGTATTGTCTAAACTGAGGCCCCATTTGTGAAATGACTCTTTTATCAATTTTTAACAAGCTGGTCACCCTATGCCACTCGTTACAAAGAGAACTGCGAGAAATCTCGTTAAGCAGTTGCATTAAATATTAACCAACTTTCGTTAACCATGTTGATTTAAATTTCAACGTATTTACCGACTTGACTGACTGATTGCTGCATCCAAGCAATGAACCAAACGAGCTCTAATTAAATGTACCTTTGTAAAAAGCGTTGCTGCTGCATCTACTCAATATCTCCCTCGATTGCGCTATTTCTCACCTTTCTCAACCCCTACAACAAAAACTACGCTTATAGCCAGCGTTTTTCACAAATTCTTGCTAATTTTTTTTTTTTTTTTTGTTGAATACCCTGTATCATCGTATTTCAAAAGCTGCATTTATTTTCATATAAATTATTTATTTCTTTTTCGAAAAATCTCTGAAGAGCGCTGTTGGTTGACTCGCTTTTAACTCGTTTTCAATTAAAAAAAAAACTAGTAAGAAATGATCTTCGACTGGGCCGAAGTTAAAATACCCCCACGTCCGAACCGAAGTATATTCAAAGTCTTAAGCCGTCAATAAAATGTTTATTTGTATAAAACATTTTTGTTATACCTACATAGTTTTAACAGAAAATATTCGCTTAAATTTTTTATAAAATCACTTTGTATGGGGGGTGGGTGAGGTTTTCACTCGATTTGAATCACTTTGAATTTTATACACAAAGTGCATGTTATATATCAAAGTTAATAAGCAAAATTTCAAGTCCATATATTATTTTTTGTGGAATTTAAAGAGATTTTACCTTTTTGATGAAGTCACTTTGTATGGGAGGTAGGCGTGGTTTTTATCCGATTTGGTTGAATTTCATACTTAGAGTGCACTTTAAATATCGGAGCTCATATGCAAAATTTCAAGTCCATATATTAATTTTTGTGGAATTCTAAGAGATTTTACCATTTTGATAAAGGCACTTTGTATGGGAGGTAGGCGTGGTTTTCATCCGATTTGGCTCATTTTCGAACTTGACCTTAGTTTTTTAGATAAAAGCTTAAATATTGAATTTCGTGATGATAGCTTGAAAATTACGGCTGTAATCGTGACGACAGACGGACAGACGGACAGACGGACAGACGGACAGACGGACAGACGGACAGACGGACAGACAGACGGACATGGCTAAATCAACTCGGGTGGTGATGCTGATCAATAATATATATATTTTTCTATACCTACCACGCCTCCTTATGGGCGTTACAAACGGAGTGACAAAATTAATATACCCCCATTTACGTTTTTTAAACGTGGGGGTATAAAAATAAAAAAACTATTAGATTGAATTACTTTCGAAATTATCTTAAATTGGCTGAATCTGCAGATAAGCGAAAAAAATCAAAATTCCATCGAAATGTTGTTACTTTTGTGCGTAAATTCAGTCAACGTCGCCAGATGACGACACGTGTGCAAAATTCTATAACGACTCAATTAACTCTCTCCATAGCAGAAAGTGGTAAAAATTATTTTTAAATTTTCTGAAAACTTAAAGAAAATTTCATTACATGAATTCATTCAGTTATGTGTAGTTTAAGTGTTTTATTGAACTTTTAAGTATAGTTTAAGTGTTAATTTGTATCTTTTGTACTAATTTGTTTATTTTTTTTTTCTTTCCAGGTATGTACGAAATTATTAAAAATAGAAGTTATATTGTTGTGTATTGCTTGTAAGGTAAGAATTTAAAGAAATTATTGATTACAATGAGTGAATGCTCAACTCGCTCACTAGTATTATTCTGTTTCCTGTTTGAGTTCTCTTATCTGTCTTAATATGTTGACATATCTAGACATATCTACAGCGTTTTATCTGTTGACTCATTGAAGTCTACAAAATACCTATGACATTAAAAACGATATTTTGAATACGACTGAAGAATTCCTAGAATTCCTACACACTTCACATACCACAATAATTCCACTCAATTCTAATCACGCTGCTTTTTAGAGGTATATCATTTGCTAAAGGGATAGCTGTCAAACCAGTTGTCTAAGTGAATACATGTGTTTGACTTTTATGTTCCGTATAAAAAAATGAAAAAACAAAAATAAACTGGCCATTTTAGCCCTTGAAAGGACTTTGACCGAACTTCTTTAGATCAAATTGTGTTGTGTGTGTTACTAAATGTTTGAACACAATTGATGTTTGAACACAGTCTGTGCGGCAAACTTAAAGAGCAAACTTACAGGTACCTAAGTAAACAAAATCGCCGTATTTGGAGTGACCATAGTCCTGAAGAGACTCTCCAGACTCCCTACATCCAGAAAAAGTTACCATTTGTTGTGGTTTGCATGCCAAGGGCATCATTGGTTCATATTTTTTCAAAAGTGAAGATGAAGCCAACGTTACCGTCAATGGTGAGCGCTACAGGTAAATGATGTGCAACTTTTTGGTTCCCCACGTCTATATCAATCGTCTAAGTGCCAAATGGTTCCAGCCGAACGGTGGAACAACCCATACAACGCGTGAAACCATAATTTCATTGAGACGAACTTTTGGTGACCGAATCATATTAAGAAATGTGCCTCTCAATTGGCCACCAAGGTCATGTGATTTGTCTCCGTTAGACTACTTTTGACGTACCCCCATGTTAAGTCACAGTCCTATGTTTATAAACCAACTACGACTGACCAGTTTGAAACCAACATTCTTCGCGTTATTAAGGCCGGCTGTGCTGGAAAAAATGGCCGACAGGATGGTCTTCATAAAATACAGTCTTGGTGGCCATATACCCAAAATGATGTTCAAACACTATATATCATAAATTTTGCAAACTAATAAATCCAAAATATTGACCGTTTCATTTATTTTTCTGTGTTTTATTTAAAAGAATAGTTAGTTATATGCCTCTAAAAAAACAACCGTTACATAATTCATTCAAACTATGAGAACATTTTGTGCATATAATTAATTAAATATTGTAATTTTTTTAAGTATTTACTCGACAAATACGGACATAGATATAGATATAAATAAAGATATAGATATAGATATAGATATAGATATAGATATAGATATAGATATAGATATAGATATAGATATAGATATAGATATAGATATAGATATAGATATAGATATAGATAAAGATATAGATATAGATATAGATATAGATATAGATATAGATATAGATATAGACATAGACATAGATATAGATATAGATATAGATATAGATATAGATATAGATATAGATATAGATATAGATATAGATATAGATATAGATATAGATGTAGATATAGATGTAGATGTAGATGTAGATGTAGATGTAAATGTAGATATAGATATAGATATAGATTTAGATTTAGATTTAGATATAAATATAGATATAGATATAGATATAGATATAGATATAGATACATATACAGATACAGATACAGATACAGATATAGAAAGATATAGACACATATTTAGACATAGACATTGACTTAGACTGAGACTGAGACTTAGACTTAGACTTAGACTTAGACTTAGACTTAGACTTAGACTTAGACTTAGACTTAGACTTAGACTTAGACTTAGACTTAGACTTAGACTTAGACTTAGACTTAGACTTATACTTAGACTTAGACTTTGACTTAGACTTAGACTAAGACTTAGACTTAGACTAAGACTTAGACTTAGAATTAGACACAGATAAAGATAGATGTGCATATGTATATATAGATATAGACATAGATAGATCGTTCATAACATTAAAACTAATTTGACCTGTTTTTTATACTTTCCCCCTTAAGTATTTAATTGAACTTATATTTTTTACTCATTTTTATTTATTTTGTTTTATTATTTTTCACTCTATTTTTTTATTGGTTTGTTTTTTTTTTTTTTTGTTTTATTATTTTTTACTATTTTTTTTTTTTTTTTTTTTTTTTTTTGTTTTTCGTAATTCATTATTTATTTTGCTTTTTCAAACAGCTTTTGAACTCTTAAGGGGGGAAATATACCCAGAGGCCGAAAAAAGGTTATATTTGTGAATTTTTTTAAGGAAGCCTAAGGGATATTTTTAAATGAGGGTTTTTATACCTTAAAATATACACATTCACGAGTATGTTTAGTTTTTTTTTTCATTAAAAAAAATTTAATATTAAGGTAGATGCAGCATTTTTTGTGGCTTCCTTGGCGTAGTTGGTTAAAGTACGTGGCCTCTATGTCAACGAACCTGGAGACCCGGGTTCGAACCCCAGCAGCGACAGAAAATTATTTGAATTAAAATATTTTTTCTGTACGGTCGCCACCTCTCTGCAAACAATGGCAAACCTCAGAGAGTAATCAAAATGCCATGTAAAGCTTCTTGAGAACAAGAACATTCCGTTCATCGCCGGTCGGAGTCGGCGTTAAACCTGTAGGTCCGGTTCTCGATCAATTGTGTACAAACTTGATAACACGCACAACACATTTGATCATAAGAAGCTAGGTCAAAGTCCTTTCAAGGGCTGAAATGGCCAGTTATTTATTTTTTTTATTTTTTGTACAGCATTTTTTGTAGAGCGCTTTGAAAAAAAGGTGAAATGGGGTGACCAAGATTGCTCCTCCTAAATTCACCTGAAACAAAAAAATTATTAAAAATATTATTAAACTAGATACTTAAAACTCGTACTTGTCATTTGAAAATTGAATTTGAAAATATTGATTTTTCACAAAATGGCGGACTTCCGAACGTAAATTAACTATTTTCGACCAAAAATTCGCCATTATTTTGCCTATAAAAAATGCACGAAGCTACGAAAAAAAAATCCTATGACAAGTACGAGATTATTATGTTATTATAAAATAAGCCTGCAAAAAAATCAAAACAATCAGTTCACAGAGTTTCATGAAATCTTGGTCACCGACTTTGAGAACATGGTTTCGAGAAAAGCGCGTTTGAAAATTAGGGCCAGCACGGCGCGCTCCAAAAGGCGGTTCACTTACTAGGCTACAACTTTGTTATTTTTTGCGATATCGACTTAAAAAAAATTCTGGGTATATAACCCCCCTTAAGTAGTTAATTTAACTTTTCTTGTTGTACTCATTTTTATTTATTTTGTTTTTTGCTTTGATTTAAAATTATTTGTCATTTTACAATAATTTTGATTTTGTAGTTTCTTGTTTTTTATTTATTTATAATTATTTTTTTTGTTTGTCATAAAATCGTGTTTGCGTACTTCATTCCAAACAGCTTTTGAACCATTAAATAAAAAAATAAATTTCTTCTGAGCAATTTTTTGCCTACAAATATTTTATAACTATATTGCAATAAATATTTTTGGTATATAATGTTTTTCTTTAATTTTTTAACTAATTTTTTGAATTACATATAATTAAATTTTTATATATTACTTATATTTTTTATGTGTTTTTATTTTTTATATATTTTTGTTTTTTATATTTTTTTTTTTGTATATTTCAAAATTTGTGTTTTTTATTTTTAATTTTATTTTTTTAATTTTAGTTAATATTTTATTGAAATTTTTTTTAATTTCGGAGCAAAATGAAAACAATCCAAGCAATGAAAAATGCAACCCCAAAAACTTAAGGACAAAGTTTTAAATGCCTACAATATTGAACAAATTCAACTTTCAGCAAACACATACAAACTGACTTCCTTCCTGCCATTTGCTCTCAATTACATAGGTTTACAATATCAATAACCTCCACACCTACCGCCAAATATCTCCTTACAACTAAATTAAAATCAAAAGTCAAGTCATTGAGACCAACGTTTAAAAAATAGCACGCACAACACAAAAGTGTGCACATTTATACACACACACATGCACACACACACACATGCACACACACACACATGCACACACACACACACACATACATACATCTACCTATTTTAAAAGCCAAACATAAAAAGGACCTTTAAGGACCCTTTTAAGCTTATTTCATACTTTCTATTATCCTCTTTCAAGGCGCTGACTGACAGCTTTCAGCATCATAAAATATTTCAATTCCATTTTGTACAAGTATGAACTGAAAAAAAACAAATACCAAAACAAATAAAAAACCTAACCAGAAAAATATATTTTCTAAAGCTATTACTTCTAATGTCTAAAGCAAACAATCGAAACTGGCAACACTGTGAACATGGTCTGTAAGCACAATGCGTCGCTGATTCGTTCGGCTTGTCTGACGAAGTATACGTACCTTAATTAAGCAACCTTTTTTTGTAATTAGGTTTGTGGGGGGTAAGAATACCGAAATGAGTGAGTGACATGCTGAAGAAAAAAGTGACAGCTGAGTGACTACAAATGAGTTGTTGTTAGTAAAAAAAAACCTTACAAATGTAAAGCAAGCAAGTGGCAAACAAGAGTGTGATTATCGGTCGCTTGATGGCGTTTAGGTTCCATAACAAGACAATCGCTGTCAACAAAGCAAATAAAAATTAAGCGTGAGTAATTCAAGAATCAAGAAGACGAAAGAAAAACAAACAAACCTTACAAATGTGTAACAAAGTGACAACATAAGCCGGTTAA
Source organism: Pherbina coryleti (assembly GCA_943735915.1). Classification (NCBI taxonomy): domain Eukaryota; kingdom Metazoa; phylum Arthropoda; class Insecta; order Diptera; family Sciomyzidae; genus Pherbina; species Pherbina coryleti. The sequence goes on along the minus strand of OX030950.1, from coordinate 159,634,850 downwards.
TCAAACCGGCTTTTGTGATTAGTTGAAGTGATGGTATTTAGGCTACTTGTTGGCCCTGTCGGCTTTTTGTCTAACGACTTGTTTGGCGTAAAGGGCGGCGGAATTTTGTGCAGATTTTAGGATAAATTCAAATTAAAATTTTTATTTTTATTTTAATTTTATTTTTAATCTTGATTTTAATTTTAATTTTAATTTAATTTTAATTTTAATTTTAATTTTAATTTTAATTTTAATTTTAATTTTAATTTTAATTTTAATTTTAATTTTAATTTTAATCTTAATTTTAATTTTAATTTTAATTTTAATTTTAATTTTAATTTTAATTTTAATTTTAATTTTAATTTTAATTTTAATTTTAATTTTAATTTTAATTTTAATTTTAATTTTAATTTTAATTTTAATTTTAATTTTAATTTTAATTTTAATTTTAATTTTAATTTTAGTTTTAATTTTTATTTTAATTTTAATTTTAATTTTAATTTTAATCTTAATTTTAATTTTAATTTTAGTTTTAATTTTCATTTTTATTTTCTTTTTAATTTTAATTTTTATTTTTATTTTTATTTTAATTTTAGTTTTCATTTAAACTTTAATTTTAATTTTAATTTTAATTTTAATTTTAATTTTAATTTTAATTTTTAAGATTAATTTTAATTTTAATTTTAATATTAATTTTGATTTTATTTTTATTTTTATTTTATTTTTAATTTTATTTTAACCTTAAATTTAGTTTCAATTTTAATTATGTCTAAAATTAAATGTATTTTCATTAAAATTTGAATGTATTTTAAATTTAATTAAAATTTTAATATTAACACTCATTTTTAGGTTAAAAATTTAAAATATTTTTTGCAGATATTAGTTTTTTAGGTAAAGATATGAAAAATAGAAATTTCCCTTGTGGGAAATTTTTTGGGAAATTTTTTGAAAATTATCTGTAAACTTGTCTAGTCTAGTTATAGTGCATCTACTTCGAAAAAATTTTGTTTGAACATTCTAAGTTGTCAAAAGAATTATTTTTTGCAAAAAATCTATTTTCTGTCTTGTCAATTTGTTAACAGTTCTTAAATAAATCTTCTACGGCTAAGAAAATCACAGCAAAATTCTTTCTGGAAACAAAGAATAATCATGTTCAAGTTTTTTATTAGTACCTCGGAAAATTTTGGAGTACTTAGACCCAAAAATGCTTAAAATGTAATTTTTTCTTTATAATAGCTTCAAATATTTACTTAAAAAGTATTAAAAACTTAAAGAGTAGTGCAAAAATATGAAATTCAGAAATTTCCCTTAAGGGAAATTTTTTGGGAAATTTTGCGAAAATTACATTTTTGGCTCTATAATGCTACATTTTCTTAGAAAAATTGAATTTACTTTGAATATTCTGTGAAAACTAAAAATTTCGAGGCAATTTTTTTTTTGCAAAAATTTTTTCGAAAATTTTTTAACTGTCATGTTATTCTATGTTTACACAGAGAGTTTAGTTTGAGTTTCCAGTACAAAGTAAACTCAACTAGTACTGGAAACTCAAACTAAACTCTCTGTGTGAACATAGCATTAATCTGTTGCCAGTGCTTAAATAAGTCTCCTGAGGCTTAAAAAGTTTTATATATCTACATAATTTCCCCCTGCCCCCTTGAAAACCGTTTTTTTAAATCAAAAAAATTATCTCGTATGTTTATATTTGTACTAAATAAATACTGCCCAAATTTGAAATTTTCCAAACGACCCAAAATTTTCCAAACTTTGCAATTTGAAAACCTTGAAATAAAAAAAAAATTCATTGAAGGGCACTTGTTTACAATTACACGCATGTAATCAAAATAAATCATTTGTGTAGAAAACAATAAAAATAAACAACAAAAATATTAAAAAAACAAATGTCTGGATTTTGTAGAACAAGTTCACAGACATAGTTACTCAATCAAATTCAATAACAAAAACAAAACAAAAAATAAAAACAAAAATTTTCTAGCTGTTCTGTTTTACACTTTGTTGGAGTAGCGATGCTATAGCCAACTGCGCGTTTTGAACTTTACGGATGCGTTTGCTACTTTTTTGCCAAACTCACCTTTAAGATACACAAATCTTTCAACTTTAAGCTTATAGAGCCAATAGCAGCAACAATAACTTTAATAACAACAACAACAACAACAATCAAATCAATTCTTTTGCTGCGCACAAATTTACTTAAATTTTTATTTATACACAAAGTTTTGTGCTTCTCTTGAATTTCGAAAATGTTCAATTTGGAAAATATCAAATGTTGCAAAATTTTCCAAATTTTATTTTTTTTATTTAATTTTTTTTTTTTTTTTCTTCGTATTTTTCATAGCGTTTTATAGATGCATGCATGCTGCTAATGCTTCATAAGATAAAACGATTTGATAAATTTTCACTTGAGAAATACTTGATTTGCTGCCATAATTTTAGGTATTTTTCCCCTCCTCTTTTTTTTCTGTTTCTCTTTCCTTCACATCATGTTTTGATTGCAATTTACTAAAGTTGTCAATAAATTTCAAAGTTTTCGCCATTCAAGGCAGCGCCGCAACTACCCACCCACCCATCCCAGAACAACCCACGTGGTGGGGTCTTTTGCTCTATTTTTGCTTGTTGTCAGTTCTTTTGCCAAGTTGTTGTTGTTTTTTTTTTCTGTTTCACCCCCTTCTTTGCGGTTCTCTTTATTTATCTTCTAGTGATTTAATGGTTGCTTTTATTTCTGTTCATTTGGACGACCGCATGCGATGATCACGCGAAAATAATTGTATCTGGACTTTGTTAAGAAATCGTTCTACATCTAGAAATTCATAAATATATTTAAATGATTATGTTATGCTATAGATACAAATTGTAGATACTTTTGAAGCATTTAATGTTCGAATTGATGTCTTTTTTTTTCTTTGTCTTATATCAATTAATAGTTATATACGAGTACATAAATACATAATAAATAATGTTCTTCTTTTGCATGCCATAAATAAAAGCAAAATCCATTTTAATGGTTTGAATATATTTTTTATAGCACATTTTTTTTGTCCCTTGAGGGTAATTTTTTGGGAAATTTTAGCAGAACAATATTTATCAAGTAGAGTATTACTTGTGTTAATTTAGACCAAAAAATATTCTTCTGCAAAAATTTCCCAAAAAATTTCCCTCAAGGGAAATTTCTTATTTGTCACTTGCTTGCAGCTTCTACAAGCTCTAGCTCATTTTAATGACAAAAGTTTAAAAATATTGACTTAGAATTTATTTTTTATATTTTTTATTATTCGAGGCTGCTTGAGATACTTTTTTCTTCCATTCTTAGTTTTTAGAATACGTTTTAAAATAAATAAGTTTGTTTTAGAGCATTATTGTTATTTTGTGTAACAAAAAATATTTTACTGCAAAAATTTCCCTCAAGCGAAATTTACGATTTTCTAATACTATTCAGTTTAATGATATTCTTTCTTTAAAAATTCTCTACAATGCTTTGTAAAAACGTATTCTGAGCAGACAGTATTTTCAGTTTTTGGTAAAAGTTTTGAAATAAATTGTGATTAAGATGTTTTAAAAGCATTAGTGTTATTTTACAGCAAAAAATATTGTTGAAAAATTTCCCAAAAAATTTCCCTCAAGGGAAATTTCTTATTTGTCACTTGCTTGCAGCTTCTACAAGTTTCTACCTCATTTTAATGACAAAAATTGGGAAATATTGGCTTTGAAATTATTTTTATACTTTTTATTATTCGAGGTTGCTTTAAAGATAATTTCTTTTTTCATTCTTAGATTTTGGAATAATTTTTAAACTAAATAAGTTTGTTTTAGAGCATTATTGTTATTTTATAGCAAAAAATATTTTACTGCAAAAATTTTCCTTAAGCGAAATTTACGATTTTCTAATACTATTCAGTTTCTATAAGTTGCCAACTTCGTTTAATAACAATAGTTGAAAAATATTGTCTTTGAAATGATTTTTTTGTCTTTTATTATCCGAGGAAGTTTTTTATTTAATTAGTTAATTCGACGAAGCTTGAGAGATAATTTAATTTTTCTTTAAAAATTCTCTACAATTTTTTGTAAAAACGTATTCTTAGTAGACAGTATTTTCAGTTTTTGGAAAAAATAGTGATTAAGATGTTTTTAGAACATTTTTTATTTATTTTAGAACAAATAATGTTGTTTTACAAAAATTTCCCAAAAAATTTCCCTCATGGGAAATTTGTGATGTTCAGTCATTTGCAGCTTCTTTAAGTTTTTTGCTCATTTAAATGACAAAAACTAAGAAATATTGGCTGTGAAAGATTGAGAGATACTTTCTTCTTTCATTCCTTCCTCAAAAACTCTAAAATTTTTAGTAAAAACTATTCTGATTATTAAGTATACTAAGTTTTTGGAATAAAGTTTAAAAGTGAATTGAATTCAGAAACGTCTTGAAAATTTCGTTAGTTTTTATATCCCTGGCCGGGATTTGTACCCAGGACCTCTAGGGTGGCAGTCGAGCACGCTAACTACTCGACTACCGAGGCCGCCAAAAAATATTAACATAATGTATTATCTTCGGTTTGGCCGAAAAAGGTTTTATTATTTTGATGACGTCTTCTTGTTTGGGAGATAGGCGTGCTTTTGAGTCAATTTTTCCAATTTTCAACCTCATTGTACTTTTTAAACATGTATTAAATATTCCTTTTTTGTAAAATATGAAGTGTATACTTTAATTTTTGTGGAATTTATGAAGGTTATTATTTTAATGACGTCATTTTGTATGCGAATTCGAAGAAGTTTTTATTCAATTCTGAAAAATTTCACTCATAGAAAAGGTATTTTAAAGCAAAGGTTTATGAAAAATTTCAAGGTTTAGATGATTTTTGTTTTTAGATTTTGTAGAGATTTTATTATTTTGATGACGTCATTTCGTTAGGAAGGTAAGTGTATTTTCATGCGATTTTGCCAAATTTCAAACAAAAAGTGCATCATTTTAATCAAAGTTCATGTGCGAGATTAGATTTATTTTTGTTGAATTTGTAGATTTCACAATTTTGGAAAAGTCACTTTGTATGGGAGGTAGGCGTTATTTTGTGAAAATGAACTGAGGCGTGAAAATATCAAAGTTTAAATATCAAATTTTATTACGATAGCTTCGAAATTATTCGATAGCTTCGAAAAATTCGTATTAATCGCGACAACGGACATACCAACAGAAATGCTAAATCTCATGAGGTGATGATGGTCAAGAATATGTTAACTTTAATATATCTACTCCGCCTTTTTATGAGCGTTACAAACGGATCGACTAATTTATTCCTCTGCGCCCTAAATTTTACAATTCTACTGAAGTGGTAGTACACCACAGATCATTTTGACAGCTTTTATTTTAAAATTTCATTTTGACGTGACGAAGTTACGTTATACTCCTCTAGTTTCCAAAAAAGTTAAAAAATGAATTTTTTAAAAATTCATCTGCGTTTCATTGAATTGTTACTCGCTGGGTATAAGAGCTATGATTAAAAAAAAAATATGACCGTAAAGGTTAATTCTTTGGCTATATTAAAAAAACAAAAAAAAAATTTAATACGGCATAGGGACGTAAGTGGGAGCTGCGTAAGCAACGCAACTGAAAATTTGTTACATGGAATTATTACTCCCTGAGTATTAGTGCTAGGATTAAAAATACGATACGCCAATAAAGGAATATTGGAAGCCCTCACAACAAAATTAGACAAAAAATTTCTGACATCATAAGGACGCTGAGAGAGCCGCTCAAAGGTCGATAACGCAACATTCATGCAGCGGCGTTGCATTGAATTTTTAATCAATGAGTATATAACCTACGATAAAAGTGTAAAAAGGAAAATAAAGTTTTTTATATGGCTTTACGACAAAAATAAAAAAAAAATTCCGGCGTCGTCAGGTCGTGAATATAGCAGCTTATGTAACAGAAACGTAATATCGTTTCATGGAATTATTACTCACTCAGGAGGAGTGCTACAGTAAATTTTGTTTAACGACAGCAGGGATGTGTTATTACGCTTCACAACTAAATTACAAAAAAAATTTTGTTGTCATGATTTCAGGGATGCAATCACATAATGTAGTAAAAATGCTACAGCCATGAAAAAACGTTGCATGGATTTTTAACTCTGTGACTACTGGTGCAACGGTAAATTTTAAGGAACGAAAACAAAGGTGAGGTCTTCGGGCATATGACAAAAATAAAAAAAAAATTTTACGGCGTGTCAAAAACCCCCAGGGAACCGCCTAATGTGACGCATATGCATCACTTTTGCTGGATTAATTGAAATTAGAGCACAACCAATGGGGAAGAAAAAAAAAGCTAAACGAAAAGCACCAACTCCAACACCAACACCAACACCAACACCAACACCAACACCAACACCAACACCAACACCAACACCAACACCAACACCAACACCAACACCAACACCAACACCAACACCAACACCAACACCATCACCAACACCAACACCAACACCAACACCAACACCAACACCAACACCAACACCAACACCAACACCAACACCAACACCAACACCAACACCAACACCGACACCAACACCAACACCAACACCAACACCAACACCAACACCAACACCAACACCAACACCGACACCAACACCAACATCAACACCAACACCAACACCAACACCAACACCAACACTAACACCAACATCAACATCAACATCAACATCAACATAACCATTAACATCAACATCAACATCAACATCAACATCAACATAACCATTAACATCAACGTCAACATCAACATCAACATCAACATCAACATCAACATCAACATCAACATCAACATCAACATCAACATCAACATCAACATCAACATCAACATCAACATCAACATCAACATCAACATCAACATCAATATCAACATCAACATCAACATAAACAACAACAACTACAACAACAACAACAACAACAAAAATCTAGTTAGTTACGATTTCACTGCTCACAAACAACAAAATAACACAATGAAACTGGAAAAGGACAATGACATGAATTTGGATATGGATTAGGACAAAAACTAAGACACACCTTTTTAAACTAGGAAAGGGATTCGGTATATTTGATTAAGTCAAAAATTTGGTCATGGATTAGAACAAGAGTTTGGACATGAAATAGGAGTATAAACAAACACCGTCACGTCAAAACTTACGGGTGTGTCCGCGACACAGCCAACGCTCTTTTTTTATATTCCAACTTTTAACTTTTGTTTTGAAGTGAAGAGTGTGTATTCTAGATAACATATAAATTTAAAAGGATATATAAAGTTAAACCACATTAATTGATATGAAATAAATAATTTTTTTCAATTTTCATTAAAGTTTTTCGATATTGTCCTGTCTGTTATACTACCACGTCCGTCGTAAAGGGTTAATATATCCATTGCGCTTTATGCACTCAAAACATTGACGAAAACTGCAACAACGAGCTGTCAAATTAAGGATAGTTCTATATCGACAGCACAACATTGCAACATCAGACCAAATGCTCTCCATAAGAATTACATGTAAAATAATTGGCAGATGCAATGTTGCTGTTGTCGTCAATGTGTTCAGTGCATTAAGCGTGTGGTATAAACATTTCATTAGAAGTCCTAAGCAAAGCATTAAACCTACAATATGGCAATACCAACAAAACACTACGCCATCTGTCTGTGATAAAAGTTAACACTTGAGAATGCGCTTAGTTTAGCTGACAACCACTCAGTACAGAGTGCGGTGAATTTGATAATAGCGAGTGGTGTGGTGAAGTTTATGGTCATGCTATTAGGAAATTAAGCTTGTTGAGTTGAGTTAAGCAATGAGTTGAGTTGAATTAATGAGATGAATAAAGCTACTTTTTCTTCATACCATTAAAACTAAAATTGAGAATAAAAAAATCAGTCACAAATTAAAAATATCATTTAAATTTTTTATATAATTTTTTTTTTGTTTAAGTTTTTATTGAGTAGTTCAAATAAACAATATACGCAAATTTAATAGAAACGTTAAAGAAAGACCTCCAACTACTAGCTAGATTAGCTAGCTGGCTGTTGTCTTGGCTAACCTTTTTAAGTATCGCTCGTCTGGCCGTCCTATGGATAAAACGTCATATGGAACAGCTGTGTGGGGAGCAAAGCAATTGCAAGGCTTTATTTACACCCTCTCTTTTTAGCGCTATCCTCTTGCTTTAGTGGAGAACACCCTCCGTTGCCCACCACTTATGGGTAGACGGTGGATGGTAGATGGTATGGCTGGAGCCAAAGATCAGCAGTGCGATCATCAGATCGAACATGGAGTTCCCCGCTCTTTTATTATTTCGTGATCTCTTTTTTGTTTTTTTGTTATTTTTTAGTGATCTTTAATTGTTATTTCTCGTCGTTTTTTGTTGCTGCCGCATAATTTTTACTGCTCTCTTCTGTGCGCTCTTCGTTTAGTTATCTATTCAAATTATATTTATTCAATTTTGTGCATTTGTTTTTATGTTTTTTATTTATTTATTAAACATGTGCTGTTTGTTACTCTGCGTCTTTCTTTTCTTCTTCTACACCTACTGCGCCTCTTGTGGTGTCGTGAGCTCTTGAAGCAGTTGCTTTGAATACATTTTTGTTCAATACTTTTTTCGTTCAGTTTCCGTTGAACGACCGCGTTGAATGTTTGAGAAGCGGGCGAGTGCCTCAATTTTGATCACGTTGAAAATATAAAGAAAAAAAAAAAATACTAAAACAAAAATGGATTAAAAGCATGATTCAAAAAAAAAAAACAATAAACGAAAAATTGCAATTGCCGGCTATTGCAATATGTTGGAATATGTTTGAACATAACGGATTAAGTGTAAAAAATGAGCCGTTAAAAATGAGTTAAAAGTGATATTGTGCAATATATTAATTGTGAAATAAAAATTTTAAGAAATTATTATTTAAACGTCATACATATTAAAAGTTTAAATACTAACTGTGCCTAGAAGTTTTAAAAAAAGTTTAAATAACGTAAAGTCGCTGGCGTCTTTGAGAGTGTAGATCATCAAAAATATAACAAAAAAAAAAAAAAAAAAAAATAACTAACGTTATTAAAAAAGTATGAAAAAAGAAAATTTGCTAAAGTTTCGTTTTGCTGCAGCTGCTATAAATTATTATTTATTTTGTTGTTTTAATTCAAGCAAAGTTATTTGTAGATCAAAGCAACATCATGGCTTAAAACCGCAAATGTGCCAAAATTGTATAAGAATAACTTTTCACCATGATTCACCACTCGTGAACTCAACTTGTGTTTGTGCAATTTTTAACGAAACTTGTGGATTTTCAAAAATTTTATTTTTTAATGTTAATATTTAATATTAAAATATATAATATTTGAAGTCAATTTTTTTAAAAGAAACATTTAAGAAATAAGCTTTTCGAAATGAAGCGAAACAACGGATATGTTTCGAAATTAAAAGCTTGAATTATTCGTCTATATTAGTTTCAGCTTCTCTAAAATTATTAAAATAATCTTGAAAAAAGTCATATCTAAAGACATTATTATATTCGAAAAATTCGATCATAGAAAACTTGTATTTTCGAATATTCGAAAAAAACATTCAAAGATTGTATCAATATAAATAGTCGCGAATTCAAAAAAAAAAATTTAATATAAGAATGCGCAAATTCGAGAATAATTGTATCGTACATATCTATTGAATTCATCTACATTTCTCATGAAAAAAAAACGAGAATGCAACTCTTTTGACCACTTAAAATGTATTAATGTGCAAAAAATGTCTTTTAAAAAATCTCAAAGTAGTCTTCAAAAATGCTTGCATTACAAAAATTATGAATGTTGTAAAAATTCGAAGAAGTATTCGAAGTTATAAATTGTATAATATTCACCATGATTCACCACGCAAGAACTCTACTTGATGCTTCTCGTTAATTCACCATATTCACCATGCAAGAACTCTACTTGTTACTTCTTAACGAAACTTGATACTTCTTAACGAAACTTGATTGATTTTCATTAAATTTCAATATTTGGTTATTTGAATAATCGGATTTAAGCTTTTTTCAAAGAATTATTTCAGAACTAAGCTTTTTCGTAATGGAGCGAAAAGGGGTTTTTTCTGATTTAGAAACACAAATTATATATTGAAACCATTTGGAAAATTTGAACTTATTCAAATTTTTATATGAATCGAAGCCACATTTTTTATTTTCGAAAAATTCGAACTTATATTCGAATTCGAATAATAAGTAACTAAACATTTTATAATTCTAAATTTTGAACATTTAAAAAATTCTAACATAAAAATCGTAAATAAAGTAACATTCTGAATGTTCGAAAAATGCAAACATTTTAGAAACAATTTAATGATTGCAATATTATAATAAATTGAAAATTCGGATGTACGAAAAATTCGAATAGTAAAAATCTTAAATAAAGTAATGTTATTATGAATGAATTATGAATGAAATTATTTTTGAAACATTTGAAAAATTGGAACACTTAAAAATTTTAAATATTTTTATGAATAGCATTGTTATGAATGTTAGAAAAATTCGAACTTTCGTCAATTCAAACATTTCAAAAATAATTGAGAGACTAGTAATAAATATTGAAAATTCAAGTGTTCGAAAATTCGAAAATTTAAGAAATTCTATCAATCAATATGCAAACGTTTGAAATTTCGAACTTTCGAATCTTAGGATTGTTATAATAAATAATGGAAAATTCGAATATTCGAAAATTTGAAGATTTGCAAAATTTGAACACATAAAAATCTCAAATAAAGTAACATTATTATGAATGTTCGAAAAATTCGAACAGTTTAAAAAACAATTTTAAGATTGTAATAAATATAAAATTGGAAAATTTGAAAAATTCTAACACACAAAACTTAAGTAAAGTAGCATCGTTATGAACTTTCGAAAATTTGGAACATTGTAATTTCAAACATTTTAAAAATAATTTAAAGACTGAAAAAAAAAATTCTAACAAACAATATACAAACGTTTGAAAATTCGAATTTGTGAACACTAAATTTTTGAAATATGCAAATATTTGAATATTCAAATTTTCGCAGTTCGAGCATTTTAAAAACATTTTAAAAATTGTAATAATAAATAATAGAAAATGCGAATATTCGAAAATTTGAAAAATTCGAACACAAAAATCTTAAGTAAAGCATTATTATGAACGTTTGAAAAATTCGAACATTGTAAATTCAGAAACATTTTAAGAGAATTTTAAAGACTACTAATAAATTTGAAAAAAAATCGAATGTTCGAACATTTAAAAAACTAGAATACATAAAAAGGATAACGTTTGAAAATTCGGGCTTGTGAAGACTAAATGTTCGAAAAATTTGATTGTTCGAAAATGCGAACAAATAAAAAATTCGAATACATAAAAAAGGATAGCATTTCAAAATTTGAACTTTCGTAAGTTCGAACATTTTAAAAGCAATTTAAAGATTTTAACACATAAATATCTTAAATAAAGTAACATTATGAATTTTCAAAAAATTCGAACATTGAAACCATGAGTAAAAAAATTCGAAAATGTAATTCAATCGAATATTTGAAATCTATTAACGTGCTCCATTCCAAATGCTTTAAATTCGTGAGCCAAACGTTTTTGCTTTATAAAAATTTCGAATATGGTTTTAGTTCGATGTTTGGTAAAACTCCTCTTTTCGAATAGTTTTTATTTGATTGTTTTAAAAGTTCTGATTATTCCTTTCAACACATTTCAAACAGCTCTCTCAAGTAAAAAATAATAAATTACTTAAATTGATGTTTTAGCTCCTCCCATCTTCCATTTCGAAGACTTTTTCACTCAGATTGTAACGTCAAACTTCCCCCTCATATTGATTGTTTTGCAAATAGTTTGAAAGTTCTTGTTATTCTTTTCAACATATTTTAAAAGGTCTGAAAACAGAAACAATTTTATTAATTATTATGGTTTAAGACCGTCCCTTTCCTTTCCCATTTCGAAGATTTTTTTAACTCGAACTTCTCCTTCAAACTTTTCCCTCAAACTGTTTTGCAAATAGTTTTTTGAAAGTTCTTGTATTCCTATCAACACAATTCAAAAACTCCCAAGTAAAAAAAATACTTGCATTGATGTTTTAACTCCCGTAATCCCCATTTTTGAAGACTTTGACTCAGATTGTTTCTTCAAATTCAGATTGTTCCCTCAAACTCAGATTGTTCCCTCAAACTCAGATTATTCCATCAAATCTTTGTAAATAGTTTGAAAGTTCTTGTTATTCCTTTTAACACTTATGAAAAGGTTCTCAAATAAAAAGACAATAACTTAATTGGCTAGTTTGAATCCCCTCCTGTCCGATTTCGAAGAGTTTTTATACTCAAATTGTTCCCTCACACTCTTTAGCTTTTAGTTCGAAAGTTCTTGTTATTCCTTTCAATACAATTCAAAGGGTTCTAAAGTTCTAGAGGTTCTATAAGAAAAAAATTTACTTAATTTTATGGTTTTACTCCCCTTCTGCCCCATTTCAAAGAGTTTTTTACTCGATTTATTCCCTCAAACTTTCTTCCCCTTAACCAAAAGTTTTCCCTAAAACATTTAATTTTAATTTTATACACTAACTTTGTTTTTAAACGGCACAAGGTTTTTTCTGCATTTTTTCTTTTGGAAAACTATTTTCAATCATTTGCTTTCATTTTTTACTGCTTGTAGCTTGTAAATTTTATACATAAAATTTCAAAATTTTCTCTCAGCTGCAGCCTTAAAATAGACAACATTCTGTCGTTCGAGTGGCTTATCCATGTCCTACAACTTGATGCAACTTTTATTGCTTTTTCAAAATTATCTAAACTTAATTCCTGGGTAGAGTCGTGTCGCCATCATTTTATTTATTTTTACTCACTTTAATTGTGCTCTTTTTGTGTATAATACTGACGAAGCTCATTATTTGTATTGAAATGTTTAAGTATTAGTTTTACTTATTTTGCATTTGGTTTTTGTGTTAGTTCTGTTTATATCTTTGGCCAATAACCAAATTTACATTTTTTTTTTTGCATCTTTTCAATTTCAACTTGAATATAAATAAAGTGAACGCAAAATTTCCTGTTTTTGTGGTTTTTCTTTTATTATCGTGTGGTTTTTTTTTTTTTTTGCATTTGTATTTGTAATATTTTATAAAATTTATTATTATTCGTTTTTAAATAAGACAGTGCAACCAAGAGTTCATCAGTACAATGAATGAACGCATAATTTAAATCTACCTTGATATGTGTGAAGTGGTGAATTGTTGTGTTGTTGGTGAGGTGTAATGTGGTTGTTATTGTGTGGCGAAAATAAGAAAACAAGAAATGAGAGTTAACTCTGGCAAGTGTCGTTTTTTTTTTATTTTTTATTTTTAGTAATTTGTTCATGGAAATTTTTTTAAAAAAACATATTTTTGTTCAGTTTTTTGACATTAAGTCGGGGTTTATTATTCATTAAACAAAATTACAGGTAGAATTTTTTTTTAATAATGTTTTTGTTTTTCGTGTATAAAAAAGTGTTATACTTTCAAGTAATTTTATAGTTCATGTCTCTTTCAATAACTGTTCTTTCTTTTCGAGAGAAGAGACATTTTTAATATTTTTTTTTTTATTTGGAAAGAAGAAACTGAATTTCTGAGTAATTTTTCTAAAATTTTTCATATCATAAAATTAGTAAATAACGGGTGAATCAATAAGTGTTGCAGAATTTTGGTAAGCAACGGAAAGGACCTCTCCTCTCTATCCAATACCAAACGAGGACTCAGACCTTTTCCCGGAATATAATCTTTATTGGCGATATTGTTGTCATCGGCGCCATTCAGAAGCCTAGATAAGTGTTCCCTCTACATCATCAATGTTCTCTGGATATCTGTTACTAGATTTTCGTTTTCATCGTTACATTAAGAGGTCCCGTTCTTAAAATCATCGGCCAGACTTCTTATTTTTTTTTTTTTAATTTTAGGACCTCATTCCCATAGTAAAATAAACAAGGTAGACTTGGGGCTGAAAATCCTCTCTCGCTCTTATACAAAACTGTCAAAATCAATGCAAATAATTTTCAGTTTCTTTTTACTGTTCGGTGTTTGTCTGACAGTTTTGAGTCGTGGAGTAATACTTTTTTTATTATGCTATGCTCATTCCCATCATCATGCATCTCAATTTTCTTGCACTCACTCAGTTCCATGATACAATTACAAGGTAGGTTCATATTGGAGAGCAGGGTGCACTAGTTGTCGGGTAATTTTGAGTTTTTCTAATTGTTGTTGTTGCCTTTGTCGTTTGACGTTTGTAACTCCTACAGCTTTGTCTTAATATGAGCTTACCTCGTAATTGTATCATGCTTAGTTCTGCCTCTCTTTTCTTTCGCCTAAAAATGTGTCTCTCGTCCCTCATCTTTTCTTTGTATAGCTCCTTATGCCGTGATTATGCTAAGCAAACATTTTTGGTGAGCTGTTTTGTTACTCTCTTATGCACAAATGTTTGTTTAGTATTTATGCTTTGTTTGCTGTTCAGTTGCATTAAAAATAATTTCCTGACAGAAAATTCTCGAAGAAAAAAAACAAAACGAGTACAAAAATTCGACAAATCTGAAATCATGGTATAATAATACATGGTAGCATTGACAACTGCTTATTTTCTCTTCAACAGGAAAACATAAACTGTCAAAAACAGCTTTTTGTGTATATGCATCTGCAGCTGCTGTGGTTGTTGTTTTTTTTTTTCACTTCAACGTTTTCAACATTATTTGTGTTTTCATTTATTAACAATGGCCGACCAGCGAACGCTCTCTTTTTGAGTATATTTTTTGACAGAATATGTTTTCCCAAGCAACTGTCAATGCTACCTTGTATTATTATACCATGATCTGAAATCTTTGGCGTGTTTCAAATAGCAAACAAAAATGTTTGGCATGAGAGCGAGATAATGAGCAGGAGAGAAAAGCTTATTTATCATTTTATGGTTAAAATACTAACAACAAAACAGCTCACCAAACATGTTTGCCTAGCATAACCACGGCTTTAGCAGTACGCGTTACAACCGACTGCAGGGAGGGTGGCTCTGTAGGTGTTCTATTTCTCTGCAGTAGCGTCGCAACACTCCTTGTTGTGCCACTGGTTTCGGCGAGGGCAGCTGTACGCATAGAATGGGAAATGTGTGTGCACTGCTCGCATGTATTTTCGATCGGAGGAGTGCTTCCTTGCAGCAGTGAGAGTCGAGTTGCGAAGTCTTTAACTGTCCGTTTTGATTGCAGTTTTTTGACGTCTAGCTTTCTCTGGGCTGGATTACGCGCATTCTTGGTTGCGCTCAGACGTGTATGTATCTTGGATGCGGCAAGATAATGATCTGAGTCATTGTTGGAACCATGTTGACTGGCATGTTTACATCAAAAACACTGGAAGAGTGCTTTCTGTCAATAAAAACTTGATCAATTTAATTACTCGTCTTTTGATCAGGAGACAGTCAGGTGGCCTATTGAGATGATTGAATCTAATACTACTAGCGACCATATTAACGTCAAAGTTAATCAGCCTCATATCGTTATTGGAAGCGTTGGCATAGAAGCTAAACTCTCCAACTTTTTTGACCAAAGATGTTCTCCTTTCCTACCTTAGCGTTAAAGTTAAATAGGAACTTGAACCCATGGAAGTATATTGATATTTCCATTTATGCAATACTATTTATTTCCACAGTTTCTGTTAACTTGGTAATAAACCTGATGAAAATTTTTCCAATGTACTAAGGCGATTTTTATCGAAATTTATAAACATTTTTTTTTTCTAGATTGTTTCTTTTAAATTTTTCAATTCATACTCATATTTTGGACAATCTGATTTAATATAGTTTTGTTTTCTATTTTTGTCATGGTCAATTTTCATTGCTCATTAGTGTAATTAACGAAATTTATCTACTCATGTAGGTGACATCAATGTAATTTTCATTACCTCTTAAATTTTTCCCCTCTTCTTTTATAATTTTTTAATATTTAATTGCTTACAAATTCTTTAAATATTAGTCAACTTTAAGATTATTTCTCAAATAATTCTAAAATATGTTTGTAAAATTTTTAAAGTAAATTCTTTCTTTAAGAAATTCGTTGAAAAAAAAGACAGGCTAGAAACTATTCGGACCTGCTCGTTTTTTTTGAGCTCAGTCATCATCGTTTAGTTTTTAAGCGACTTGTAATGATCATTAAAAAAACAATTGACAACAACATGTTTTGACTTTTATGGCAACAATTAATCTGTTGTTATTGCAAAATGTTTGATTGATAAATGCTATAATTTTTGTATTTATCTCTGTCCATATGAAGCCATGACGTCACTTCGCATCAAGCTAGAAATTAATTTTAACACCTTCTATTGTTCAATTTTTTAATATTTGCATCATGCGACTTAATCATTCATTGTTCGAGAATTGCGTCAGCCATTTAATTGCTGTTGTTTTATGATGCAGCTGTGCATTGTCTCCAGCAGTCGATCGGTTTATCGTTAGGAATCGAGGGTACGGAAAGTTCCGCTCATGTACGCACGCGAGCCCGTGCGTAGATAATTTTGGTACACGGTGGTGTAACTTTTAAAACGTCTCACGCTCATATGCGAGAGCCACATTTTGAAAGCTTAGTTGATCATGTACAAGAGCGCAAAAGATGTTTTTTGAGTACCCGCCTACGAGCACGTGCTCAGCTGAGTCAATTGGGGCCCATGAGCCGTACGAGGACATGGCAATGAATGGCAAGAATGAAAAGTGGGCATTGTAGAGCCCACATATGATTCACAGAATATTATATGGGTACTTTGGACTGCTTAGACAAAAACCGATATATTTTTGAAAAATGTCTTTCAGGCGGCTATAAAAGGCAAGATTGAACACAAAAATTTGAATAGACTCTGTGAACTTCTTGAACAAATGTGGACTATTTTTTCGGTTCACTGACATTTTTTGAGTTTTGTGAACTTTTTGGGCAATAATCGATGATTTTAAAGCCAATACGTTCCACATTGACTAACTGCGAAACTAACTTACTAATTAACGAAACTAACTAATCGATGTTTTAAGTCTAATACGTTCCACAAAGGTTATCTCCAACGCTAGTTGAATCATTGGAACTTTCTTTGAGTTCTTTGGACAAAAATGTATGAATATCAGGCAAATAGGTTACACTAAGATTATCTATGAATCCCGTTGGATTATTGGAATTCTTTTGGGTTTTGTGGATCCATGGATTCTAAAAAAATCCAACAAAAATTAAATGCATGTTGGCCAAAATAAATATGTATATCAAAAAATATTTAAAAATAAAAAAATCTTAATAAAAATTAATAAAAAAATCATTTTTCAATCAAACCCAAAAAAAAAAACAAAAAATGTGTAATGATGCAACAAGTTGTTTAGATATGTTTCAATGGAGCATTTTGGTCTGAAAATCACAGGTTTGTGTCCAAGGACTTGGGATCCACTAATCCTATAAAAATGTGTATATCCCAACTAGTTCTATAGACTCCCTAATTAGACTCTTTTGGACCGACAGTCAAAAATATTGGTCATACGATTCCACAAAACTCAAAAATTTCCAATAAGTAACCCAATTAGTTCCATTGATGATCCCAGTGGAACTATTTTGACTGATGATTATAGATTTTTACATATGGAATAAAATCAAGAAAAATCAAATTCAGATAAAACAAAATATTATCAAATAAATATTTGATAAAGAATCAATAAAAAAAAACAAAAAATTAATAAAAATGAAAAAAAAATAAAATAAAAAATAAAATAATAAAAAAAATAAAATAAAAAAAATTAAAAAAATTAAAAAATAAAAAAATTAAACGTTAAAAAATCAAAAGGAAACAAAAAAATTAGAAAGAAACAAAAAAATTAAAAAAGGAACAAAAAATAAAAAACAAAATAAATGAAAAAATAAAAAACAAAATAAATGAAAATAATAAATGAAAAAAATAAAAAAAAATAAATGAAAAACAGATAAAAAAATAAATGAAAAAATAAATGAAAAAAAAATAAAAAAAAATAAAAAAAAAATAAAAAAAAAATAAAAAAAATAAAAAAAAAAATAAAAAAAAAATAAAAAAAAATTAAAAAAAAATTAAAAAAATTAAAAAAATTAAAAAAAATAAAAAAAAATAAAAAAAAAAATTAAAAATAACATTTTTTAAAAAAGTTCAACCAAAAAGTTTACCAAAAAATGTACAATGATCCAACAAGTTTCTTAAACAGTCAAAATGGTGTCCATTTTTCCCAAAAATCATAGGTTTTTTCCCAAGGAGACCACTAATCCAAAAAAGTTTCAAAGACCCAACTAGTGGCACCTATCTATATTTTTATTCAAAAACTCGAAAAATTCAAATAATCATCCAACTTAGTCCATGGATAATCCCAGTGGAACCTAAAAAATAAAAAAATAAATAACTGGTCATTTCAGCCCTTGAAAGGACTTTGACCTAGCTTCTTATGATCAATTGTGTTGTGCGTGTTATTAAGTTTGTACACAATTGACCGAGAAACGGACCTCAGGCTTAACGCCGACTTCGAACGGCGATGAACGAAATGTTCTTATTCTCAAGAAGCTTTACATGGCATTTTGATTACTCTCTGAGGTTTGCCATTGTCTGCAGAGAGGTGGCGGCCGTACAGAAAAATCATTTTAATTCAAATAACTTTCTGTCGCTGCTGGGATTCGAACCCGGGTCTCCAGGTTTGTTGGCATAGAGGCCACGCACTTTAACCAACTACGCCACGGACGCCACTGCAACGCCCTGTGGAACCTATTTGACCAATAAACGTGCAGTTTTGCCCAAAGAATTCACAAAATTTAAAAAAGTTCCAATAAGCCAATTAGTTTCATATACAGTCCCATTGGAATCTATTTATAGTGTTATGCAAGGAGTCCTTAAATCTCAAAAAATTCCAATGAGCAAGCTACTTCCAAAGAAGATCGCAATGGAACCTATTTGACCAACAATCATAGATTATTACCTCAGGAGTTAACAAAACTAAAAGTTTAAATAAACCATTTCTTTTCATGGATTATGACAGTGGAACCTATTTGACTAATAATCATTGATTTTAATCAAGAAGTCCACAAAACCCAAAACGGTGCCAATTACCCAACTACTTTCATAAAACTACAATCCCAGTGGAACATAGAAAATTCAAAAAATTCCAATAAACCAACTAGTTCCATTGATAATCCCAGTGAAACCTATTCGATTGATATTCATAGCTTTTACTTAAGGAGTACACAAAACCCAAAAAAGTTCCAATAACCCAACTAGTTTCAGATACAGTCCCAATGGAACCTATTTATCTTGTTAGGCAAGGAGTTCACAAAACTCAAAAAATTTTAATAATCCAACTAGTTTCATAGATAACCAGAGTGGAGCCTATTGGACTGATAATAGATTTTTACTCAAGAAATCCACAAAACTCAAAAAAGTTCCAATAAATACTTTAGTTCCATAGATTATAGTAGTAGAATCTATTTAAAATATTATTATAGAGTCTTACCCAAGGAGACCACAAAGCCCAAAAAAGTTATAGTAAACTATTTATTTCCATAGATTATTTACACTGGAAGGCTATTTATCTGACTATCACAGAATTTTACCCAAGGAGTCCACAAAACTCGAAAAAGTTACAATAACCCAACTTGATACATATATAATCACTATTTATGTTTTTATCCAAGGTGTCGACAAAATTAAAAAAATTACAATAACCAAACTAGTTCCATAGATAGTCTCAGTGGAACGTATTTGAACTGATATTCATAGATTTTATCCAAGCAGTCGATAAAACACAAAAAAGTTCCAATAAACCATTAAGATATACACATTATGATAGTGGAACCTGTTGCTAAAGAATAATAAATGTCTCAACTAATTCCATAAATGTATCATTCAAGTGGAACCTATTTCTCATAAAATCATCGGTTGTTGTTCTAGTACTCGATACAAATTATAAAAGTTGAAATGACTCGGCTGGGAGGTAACTTTTCAGCTCAGATTTTAGCAGGGTTGCATTGAGAAAAAAATAAAAAGGCACTCTAAAAATAAAAAATTGGAAAAATAAAAAGAACAACTGAAAAAATCTCGGCATGACTTAGGAAACCAACATGGATTTCCGAAAGTAATGAACGAAAAAAGAAGGTCCTCAACTTTGAGAAACCAACGAAAGAAAAGAGAAAAACAACCAACGCTCTACAACATTCACCTTCTTTCAAGCGTACCTTTAAATGTACGTTAAAAAAAAAATTCCTAAAAAATCGTACTTCTCTACTAAAATACGTTTTTCAAAAATAATAAAAAGGTACCTTTATAAAAAAAAGTTGTACCCTCAAAAAAATAAAACGTACTCTTTAGTACGTTCCGATGCAACTATGGCTTTAAGTATTGCCGTGTAGGTACGGCTCACGAGCTATCTTATGAGCATCAAAGGAGAAAATTGACTTGAGTGCTCATGAGTCTCTTTTGAGTCTCATCTCAAAGTCTCATCAAAGGGTACGCTCTCGTGAACGAGAGTGACAAAATTTTTAGTAGGGTACACATCCGCAAGTGCGTACTCATTGCTTGTCAACCTTTTCGAATTGTACGCACACAAATACACGCGAGCGTATTCTGTTATTAAAATTGTATACCTTTATTTCCATGTTTTACATATTGAAATTTTTAAAATTTATTTATATAATTTTCCGATTTTTTCCGATGAATATACTTTTCTGCCTGATACCAAAAATTCGAATACTAGCGAGTGAATTCGGCTGATAGCAACAGTTTAAATGTTATTTTCCCCACAACAAATGTTTTGTGTTAAACAAAAAGCTTCTCTAAACATATGACGATTTTTTTTAATTTAACAACTTTTTATAGGTTTTTTTTTCTGCCACATATGTGTGGCTTTTTTCTCAATTTTTTTGTTGAACGTGATTTGCAATTTAATTGCTTTTTATATTTGTTTTGTTTTGTTTTTCTTTTATTTTGTTTTGTGTTTTTTTTTTATACCGGCACAACGTGATCGCCATCATCCAGTAGTTGATTATTTCGAATTATTTTGAATTTTAATTTCTTTATTTATTTTATTCAAACGGTTTTTATCTCTATCGTTTTTTTCAATCGATTTTTGTTTTGTGATAAATTTACACCTTCGACAAAATACTTAGTTTTGCTTAAAAATTTCTATTTCTTTTTACTCAGAAAAAAATCATCGCTTAAGTTGGAGAGTAACAAAAATTTACATAATTCTTCGAATAATACTAAACGCATTGTTTAAAAACATTAGAAATTCTTAATATTTGTTGAATCATCCCACAAAATCACATTTTTTTAACAGTAAATTAGCTGTTTTAGCAGCTTTACGAATTAGAGAAGAAATAAACAAAAGCTCTCACAACAGCCAAAGCATTATTTTAAAAATGTTGTATTAATAAAATGAATTATGTTTTGAATAATTCTTAAATTTTGAAAACTAAAAATTTTCACTGATAAGCTTTAACCATTTGTACTATTTTTCTCCATGTATGCAAAAAGTCATTTAAACAAAATCCCAAAGATCTGTCTACACATCTCAGTGTCAATCATAATTTATCAATTTCGTTCATGAAATGATTCCGCCGATGACTTCATGATTGATCACAACATTAACCTATTAACGCTCAAATGAACTGAATTTTCCCCTTGCACTTGCACTGTACGCAGATTTCGTTCAACGTTAGAGAATTTTGGATTGATCTTTAAGATAAAGCAACTTTCCGTGGTTAAAAATTTTGATAGCAATTTCTGTCAATTTCATCTGTACTCCTCTTTCCTACTTAATAGCTACTCCAATTCCCGCTTACTGTGTAAGGTAGATGTCATCAGTAGTTGGGCGACTGATTTTCTCTTCAAAAACGATTAAAATACAAAAATATTTCAGTAAAAGGACAACACTTTGTGGACGCATATCTGAAATTTTTGTTTTTTTAAATATAATGCAAATTATACTTAAAAGTTATTTTTTAAGTATAAAAAACCGATTTTTTTTTTAATTGCTGTAAAAATATTTCTTACCTTTCTTTAGCAACTTCCTTCTACTAATGTTTTATTTGTTTTTTTTTTTTTTTTGTCTTCGCATAAATTCGTAATGTGCTTCACTCATTGATTGTTTCCAATTCTTTTCTTTTTCTATTTCTCAACAATTGTTTTTTGACCATAATAGAAAGTTCAGCCAGTCAGTCAGTTGGTCGTTCAAGAATATAAAAAGTTAAAAGAAATGAAAATAGATTTGTATACAAATATGGCAAGTTACAAGATTACATAACAAAGTACATGTTATGACTTGTGTCTGATGATTGTAGGAAGTTGTTAAATTATTGTTGACAAAAGTGGGCACAATGCAAAGAGGCAATCTCTATAAATCAGAATATTAATTATTCGAGGAAACTCAACTAATACAGAATTAGTTAAAATTTTATATTTAAAATTTAAATAATTCTATGTAAGTCTGTATTTACACTTACAATGATACGTTGAACTTATTTTATAACTATGATGCTATTAATTCTTAAGCTTTTAAAAAGTAAATGTGAGGGTGTAAAATTATGAAGAAACTTTATACAAATAAAAATAATTCATTTGTATAAATATTCTATTAGATAGTAACCATCGTGTCATACTCGCTAATGGTCCAGAAATAATTATTACAAATTCAAAGCGTATATTTTTTATTTTAAGCATTCGAAAGTTAATTTTTTGTTTTTGTCCCAAGTAAGAAATGAAGTTAACTTTTTTACAAATGGTGGTTATACGTTAAAAATTTGTTGTCTTGCAAATTACCGCACCTTCTTGTTGATACCTCTCATCAGTTTTAGTCCAGACCCTCTAGTGGCGAGTTTGGTAACTTGCAGGCATTTTCTTCCGAAATCCTTAATGTCACAAGAAGGTTTGAAACTTTTTTAAGATGTGACTTAATTATAGCCCAATATCGTTCAATCGGCCGAAGCTCTGAACAATTTGGTGGTTTCAGGTTTTTGGTCAACTTTATTTTTGTCATAGTGGGATGATGCCAAGTCAGGCCAAAAAAGTGGAGGAATCTCGTACTGCTTATACAAAGGTAAAAGAATCTTTTTTAGGCACTTTTTCATGTAGATCTTAGCATTTATAGTCTCAGTTGTTAAAAAATAAACCGTATATGGTTTGTTTCGTATTTATAAAACCACCACAGATTTGTTGATATGTCCTAAAGGACTGGCTGTAGGGTATTATAATGTTTTACTCAAATTAACACTTAATTGAGAGAGAACTATTCCCCTCAACTCGACTTCATATTTCACTAACGGTACTTTTGAGAGTAAAAAAACAATATTCGCTCTGTTTCATAAGTATAAAACCACTCTAAAATTTTTCATATAACGCGTGGGGTTCAGAGTAGGAGGAGCTGTTTTTAAATTAATCAGTGAAAAAAAGTATATTTTTTCTTAAAATGCCACGTGGTCTCAGTCTTTCCGATGTAGAAAAAGGGAAAATTTTAGCCAATTACATTGACTCTTAATAAAAAAAAATGGATTAAAGAAAATTAAAATGGTTTTATTTTCGGTTTATTTAAAGTGGTCCATGAGGATGTATCTCTGCCAACCACTCAGAAGCTTGTCATACAATTTTCTAACACGCGTTTTAGCAACTTGATTCAAATAGTGGAATTGTTGTTTTTCCATGAAGCGGTGCAGAGTAAACATGGATGTATTGAATTTTTGGGCCATATCTCGTTCTGAAAATCTGGGTCTGCGCTTCCAAAAAGTTTTAACTTTTCGAACCAAATTGAGATCAGTAAATCCAACTTTTCTGCCACCACCGGCTTTTTGTTTCACTGTTCCTTCGTTTTGGAACTTTAAAACAGCATTTCTTTTCGTAGCTCTGGAATTTTTGCCATTCTACCAAGCGCGGCATAAGAAATTGATTAAATATTTAAGTAAATAGACAACATTTTTTAAATTTTACAGCCATTTGAAAACATAAAAGTAAGGTGATAAAAACAAAATATAAATACAAAAAATAAAAAAATAAAAACAAAAAATAAAAACAAAAAATAAAAACAAAAAAATAAAAACAAAAAAATAAAAAACAAATAAAAAAAAAAATAAAAAAAAAAAAAAAATAAAAAAAAAAATAAAAAAAAATAAAACAAATAAAAAAAACTAAAAAAATTAAAAACTAATACAAAATAAATAAAAAAAAATTAAAAAACAAAAAACAGAAACAATTTTAAAATAAAAAAAATTATAAAATAAAAACTAAAAATAAATATAAAAAAAAGAATAAAAAATAGAAAAAAAATAATAAGACAATAAACACATACATAATTCAAAATAAATACAAAAATATATTTCATGTAACATGTAATAAAAAAACTAATAAAAAAAAAATAAATAAATAACTGGCCATTTCAGCCCTTGAAAGGACTTTGACCTAGCTTCTTATGATCAATTGTGTTGTGCGTGTTATTAAGTTTGTAAGTGTAAGAAGACGATCTGATAAAACTGAGCGCATAAGCAGACGGACAGCGTAGACGTTGACTGCCCGACGGAGAATTTCAAACTGAAGCTTTCGTCGTGCTGTATGTGAGATATGTATATTCGTGCTTTTGTGAATGTATTTCGGGGCAAAGTTGTTTAACACTGCTTTAAAGCTTATAAATATTAAAGGTCCATGGTTTTTCTATCGGTAAATTATAAAGATATGCCGAGGGGATGAGAAAAAAATAAATTTATAACGATAACTTATAATCGAGTATGGGCACCACTACATTTAAAGCTTCTGTGCCTTTGCTCTCAATTCTTGCGCTCAACGCTCCCAGAGCGCTCTCTGCCCATAGCTGCTTATAATGGTAAAGAGATATTCGTATAACTTTTCACATAAATTATTATTGGAGCTTAACTATTATTCTATAAAGAGCATAAAAACAAAATTTGAAAAAAAAAATAATTTCTTAAAAAAATCACATTCTTGTTTTTTGATGACTGAGTACGAATTTCTGTTTGTTTTTTTAAGCTTTTTCAAATCTTTTTTTAAAATCAATTAGACATACATTTTCGCTAAAAAAAGTACGTTAGTAGGTAGATTTGTAATACTTGTGAAGGGGCGAAAGAGGCGTGGTCAAAACTAAGTATGAAATAACCATATCTAGGATGCAAGTAATGTGTGTGCCGAAATCGAGCAAAATCCGTCCAGCCGTTTTGGTTTCTTTCGCGCCAAACGAACAGAAAATAATAAAAAGAAGATAAATTAAATATTGTTCGAAATAAGGAAAGAAAGAAAAAACGCAAAAGATATAAATATATTTAGTCATTCCACTGGAAAATTTGCAAAAATATTTAAAAATTTAACAAAAAATTAGTCATGACAACAGTTAAGATGTTAACACAACGTTTTGAAAATATAAAATTAAATAGACACAAAAAAATGGCACTTATGTTAAAAAAAAATATAAATTTTTCAACTAAGAACAAAAAATGAAAACACTTGTGTCGCACCCATTTTCAAACATTTGTAAAAAAAATCCCCATTTCAAGCAATGAAAATGAGTCAAACATCATTTAACCCACATTCTAAGCAAACGGCTGACTAACTAGGTTAAACAAACCATTAAAAAATTTTTGTAGAAAAAAAAAACAAAATAACAAAAAATTAGGTATTAAATTCCAAAAAGCACCCTATTGACAATTAAGTGCTTATAAAACAAAGCAAACAAAATAATTTGACAGAAGTAGAAAAAAAAAATACATTGAATCTAATTCAAGCCGCAGCAGAACTGGCAACACTCGCCTCAATTTCATGCCTTTTAAGTACAAGAAAAATAGAACCGTCGATTGCATTTAGACCTCCTGCAGTTTAATGCGTTCTAGAAAAATGCAGTAAAAAAAACAAAACTTTTGAAAAAAAAAATGGAAAAAATGGCAAGAAACCTTTCTGGAAGCGTGCCTGCTAATTACAAAATAGTGCTGTGGCCATAAAAACAAAAAATAAACACTGGCAGGCAGCATAGATTGTACGGCTGATGTTTTGGTTTTGCAAACAAACAAACAAACAAACGAACAAACAAACACATTCAAATAAAGAGTAGAGTGAAAAAATGCAACAAGCACAACATTCAAATGCTGCAACGATCAACATCAACATCAACATGGACTGCATTGAGCTGGTGGCATGCACAGCAGCACAGCAAGCACCGTATAGTATGCAGCAGCATGCGGTGGATGAGAGAGGGAGGATCCAAAAGCACTAAAATTAAAAATAAAGTGTTGCCACACACTTTTTATATATTTGGTTTTTTGTTTTGTTTGTTTCTTGCCAGCTGCAGTTTTTCAAACATTTTCTAGAAAATTGTTCACAATCTTAACACAAACGCGCTGCTTAATTTATGCTCAAAGTTGCTGAAATTTCACCGAATAATAAAAAAAATATAAAAAAAAAAATGGCTCTAAAATAGCTAAAAAAGTGGTAAAAAGGGCGCAGCAAAAGTGTGTCTGCCGCCAACCAAGAGGCGACAGACGCACAAATCAACAAAACTTCCGACAATTTTTCCCTTTGTTTTTATAAGCTTGCAGCTATTTTATTTGCGGCCTCTTGTTCTTTTCTTATTCTTCCTCTTTTGTGTTTTAGCTGTTGAAGTGTGAATTTAGTAAAATTTGTTATATTTTAATGTTGCATTTTTATAGCATTTTCTGTGTGTTTTTATTATTATGCAATAGCGCATCTTTGCTGCAAGCCAGCC
Source organism: Pherbina coryleti (assembly GCA_943735915.1). Classification (NCBI taxonomy): domain Eukaryota; kingdom Metazoa; phylum Arthropoda; class Insecta; order Diptera; family Sciomyzidae; genus Pherbina; species Pherbina coryleti. Next base: position 159,608,110 of record OX030950.1, on the reverse strand, counting down.
ATCACCACCTTCAAATGCAGTTATAATTTTTCTAATTTTCCTAATCTTTACACATAATCCAAAAAAAAAATTTTTTTTTAATTTTTTCGTTGGTTGCATTTTAATGGTTAATTGAATTTGTAAACAATTTTTCATAGTTTGAATTTTATTGTTGTTCCATTCATTCTTTCATTCGCATTTTTATCGCAATTGCGAGTCTTTAGATACAAATATTAACCTCAATAAACTGAGGCTTCAGCTTAAAACATTTAGATTTTGTTGATGTACTTTCTTTACTTGTATTGCTGCAATCTTCCTGCACTTTTAAAAGTGTTGAATTTATTAACATTCTAAACTGAATTCTCAAATTTCATTCATTCTTTTGGTAAATTTTGATTGTTTTCACATTTAAAATGGGTGAGCATAAATGTTTACTTGTTCTCTCAGAACCTGTTAACATGCTCTTTAGCAAAAAAATTGCCATACTTTCAATAAAAAATTAGTTAAAAAAGTTAGTAATGCATGGCAATAGCAAAAAAAAGCATAAAAAAAAAGAAAAAAGGTTTTGACGTGATACACCTTTATCTTCCTATTTCATGTCCAAACTTTTGTTTTAATCCATGACCAAATTCTTGACTTAATCAAAACTATAATATATCCTAGTTTGGACAGGTGTGTCTTAATTTAAGTCCTTTTCCGGTTTCATAGTCCGGTTTCATTGTGTTAGTTTGTTGTTTGTGAGCAGTGTTGGTTGCCGTAAATTTTTTTATTTTTATCATATCATTTTTTTATTTTATCAAAATTTAGCGTTACGCTTGTAATCACAGAGTTAAAATTCCATGCAACGTTTTTTCATTGTTATAGCATTTTTACTGCATTATGTGGTTGCCACCCTGAAATCATGACGACGTTATAACACATCTATGCTGTCATAAATCAAAGTTTACCGAAGCACATCTCTCGAGTTAATAATAATTCCATGCAACGATATTACATTTCTGTTACAAAAGCTGCTATCTTCACGACGTGACGACGTCAGAATTTTTTTTTTATTTTTGTCGTAAGACCAAGCATAAAACCTTCATTTTCCATTTTAAACCTTTATCTTAGCTTTTATACTCACCGAATAAAAATTCAATGCAACTACGTTGCATGAATGTGGCATTGTCGGTCTTTGAGAGGCTCTCTCTGTGTCCCCATGAATTTTTTTTTTAATTTTGTTGTAAGGACTTAAAACAGGCCTTTATTGGTGTATCATTTTTTTAATCCTAGCACTTATACTGAGCGAGTAATAATTCCATGTAACAAATTTTCAATTGCGTTGCTTATGCAGCTCCCACCACGTCCTGATGACGTTTTGAATTTTTTTTTATTTTGATGAAGTCAAAGAATTAACCTTTACGTTCGTACCATTTTTTAATCATAGCTCTTATACTCAGCGAGTAGAGCAATTCAATGCAACGCTGATGAATTCTGAAAAAAATGCGTTTTTTAACTTTTCTGGAAACCTGTGCGGTAAAACGTAATGCGTCACGTCAAAAACATATTAATTATTTACTACTTTGACATATTGTGAACTGAAAAAACATAGTTCGTGAGAAAAACCAAAACAAGTTCATATCGTTATGAAGATCATTATATTTCCTTTTAAATTTGGTCTTAAAAAGGACCAAAGGGGTACTTTTAGCTAAACTATTAGATATTCAGTATTGTCAGAAATTTTTTAATAACTACCCGCTGTACCAAAACTACCATTTTGGAATGAATTTATGAACCTTTTCGGGTAGAAACGTTCATTTTCGGCACTCATAAATGAACCCTTTTTGTATCATTCGTCGTACTAATGAGTTGAAAAAGAACCATAAATTGTACTGTTTTTTGTTCGGAAATGAGTTAAAAAAAGAACCACAGAAAAGTTACCCAGTGAACCAAAACTACTGTTTTCGAATTCATTCATAAACCTTTTCGGGTAGAAACGTTAATTTTCGGAACTCATAAATGACCCTTTTTTTATCATTCAACATACTAAAATGCCTCTCGAAAACGAACCTTTTTTCTTCGGCAATGAGTTAAAAAATTAACCATAGAAAAGTTTTTTTCGGCATACGGAAATGAACCCTCTTTGAATCGATCCCCGGACGAAAATGCCTCTCAAAAACGAACCCTTTTTTATGAGAAATTGTTTCTACTGATATGATAAACAAATAATTTTTTAAACTCATTTTCAAACTCAACTCAAAAAAGAAACATTTTTGATTCATTTCTGAATTCATTTATGGACAAAAATAGTTCATTTTCGAGGTATTTTTATTTACTAAAATGATAAAAAAAGATTCTTTTTCGACTAAAAATAAGTTTTTATGAATTTCGCAAAAGTACAGTTTTTATTTATGGAAAAAGTTTTCACGAATTTAATCTTTTATAGCAAGCACTTTATAGCAAAGCGACAAAATAAAAAATCGAAATTAGAAAATAAAATTCTGCCAAAAACGTTCGCAAAACTCTCACCTGACGCAAAATTATCGCTTATGTTTCAGTGGATACATTATACTCTGGTATGGGCACCACTGCATTTAAAGCTTTTGTGTTGTTTCTGTATTTGTCGTTTGTCTATGCTTTATTGTTGCGTTTTGTGTTGCAACATAAGCCTTTGCTCTCAATTGCTCTCAGCCGGCTTCGAAGCTAGCTCCGTGTCCATAGCTGATTATACTGCATCAAAAAGTAAGACACTGCATTTTTGTAGTTGGTCAGTTTTTCCTTGTAAGCCGACGATATTTCAGTTATTTTTAACACTAGGATTGCGTTTTAATACTAGGATTGCTACATATATTTCGGGAATAAATATAATTACTAAATCTTTTTCATTGAAAATAGGCAAGAAAGATATGTCGAAGTATTCTTCTTTAAAATTAATACGTTTTTGCATAGGTTTCAACTATTTGTCATAAAATTTATCCTCCCATTCCATTTGAAACATCTCCAAAACATAGTTTTTGGACGCATCAACAAGGGCATCGAGAATCGTTGTTTATGCAGTTTTTCCTTGGTGTGCAGGAACAAAAATAAGTCAAGAGCTATCAAATCAGGACTGTATCGCGGATGACTCATCAATTCGATGTTTTATGTGTTCAAAAACGCCTTTGTTTGACCCATAAAATAAATCAACCTATGAAATGACTGGCAGCTCATATTTCTCTAACATTGACATCATCTTGACAATCTATTGGCAGCTGCCAACTGCCAAAATATATATCAGTTCTATCGTCCAGACTAGAGCACCCCAGTAAGTGAAATCAGCGTGTTTTCCGAGAATTTCATCTATAGCGTGAGTCTTGACATCTGTTCTTATAGCTCTCAGAAATTACTTTTGATAAAAAAGTTGAGTTGATAAAAAAAATTGAGTCGTAGGCCCTGGCAGCTAGTACTCCTTACTTCTTTAGTTTTAATATTTTATATTGTAACTAAAATTAATAAATAAAATAAAATACTTTTGATAAACTTTTGTCAAAAGTAGTTTTTGACAGTGGATTCTAGGTAATAAAATCATATTGTCCATTGCCGAAATTTCGGGTAACCAATTTTTTTTTTTCTGTTAAGTCAATTTTTTCATCTTTAATTATTAATAAGAAATTCCCAGCAAACAATAATGCCAAAATTCTAGTTTACATAGTTGAAGGAACTCATAAGGAACCTAAATACTACATCCATTGTTCATGTTAGACATGGCCTAGGATTCAAAATATCGGCATTTGAAGGAGAGAATGTGAGTGGGACGTATATGTCCCACCGCCCCGCAAAGGGTTAAGCCATTATTCAGTTTACAGTTACATTTGTAGTCGAATTTCCACCAAAATCTAAACGACCCCTTTGTCAATTGCTTGAAAATTGCAAAATTTTTCGAACTTCTGTGGGAAGCAGCAGAAGATAAACTATAATTGTCGTAGTTTTCAAAATATATTGAAATCAATTGCATGTTATACGAATACAAAAACAACTGTACTAAAGACAAGTCAAGACCTATAAAAACACACAAATTGGCAACTTTTGTTTCAGCTGCCAGATGTTGTCAGTTCTCGAAACTGGACGCATTTTTATTAAATACACTGCGAAAGATAAGGAAATAAAAATAAAAGACTAACATAAAATTATTATTAAGTACCACATCAGATGAGCGAGTGAGTAAGTGGTTCCTGTAAGCTACCGCGTAAGCTTGCCAAACATTTTTTTTTTATTTTTTTTTTTTATTTTCTGGTAAAAATAAGCGAGACACGTAATTTTGTTGACACTTTAATAGAAACAATATAAAAATATAAATTTCCTAGAAGAGTAACCAAAAATAGGTTCCAATATAAACTAAAATTTTTTGATTTACAAAAAAAAAATATCTCTAATGTCCACACCCCCTTGTGCCGCACACATGTGAAAAATGTCTATCAATTGCAGCGTGTTTAAGAAGCTTAGCGTTAATCATGAAGAATTTTATGCTTTTAGTTAACAAAGTCAAGCAACGATAAAAATACGAACATATGGAAATTCGTCAAAATGAAAAAAAACGCCCATTAAAAAAAAAAAAAAAAAACAAGTAAAAAAACCAGCCAGACGACAAGTAAGGTGGCTTAAAAATAAGCGTCTAATAATAAAATTAATAGAAGTTAAAACAAAAAACGTCGCTTTGCTTGTATTGAAGATCTATAAAACGTTTAATTTTGCACATTCCTACATATAGTACTGTATGTGTAGAAGGGGAGAATATAAATATCAAAAAGAGAAACCAAAGAGTCAAAGCAAAATACAAATAATTCAACTGTAAACAAAGCTAGTAAATAAACTAAACGAATGGGTGAAAAACATCTACGTTGTGTTGCAAGTATGACGGAATGTCTTGCTGGGTCGATCGATTTCTAGAATATCTGGGGAAGTACAGAGGACAGAGGCAGACAAGAAATGCATAAATAATGCAGGCAATAATTTAATTTGAGTACAAACAGCGGCATGTTTAAAAGAAAACAAAAAATTTTAAAAGTTTATCGTTATTTCGGAGAACAAATATCAACAGAAAATTAAATATTGGGAATTTGACTTCAATTACCTTCCCTCCCTCTCTTTCCCTTTTTCAAATGACGCAAACGCAAATTTTAAAACAAAGCGATATTAAATTGATAATTGATCTCTTGATTAAAAATAAATAAACACGAACAGTTTTTTTCGGTTACTTATATCAATACAATTATCTTTGCTTATTTATGCTCCGCTTTGCTGGCTGCTTTTAATTCGCAAAGAAAAACAAAGAAGTTGGCTGTGTCATGGTCACACTCATTCACGAGTTCGATTCGGCATGATAAAATATCTTTATTCTTGTCCTTATTCAAATCTGCTTACTTCTCCTGGTCTGTATACTTGTCCTCATTCTTATAAAAAATAAAAATAAATAACTGGCCATTTCAGCCCCTGAAAAGACTTTGACCTAGCTTCTTATGATCACAATTGACCGAGAAATGGACCTACAGGTTTAACGCCGACTCCGAACGGCGATGAACGGAATGATCTTATTCTCTGAGGTTTGCCATTGTCTGCAGAGAGGTGGCGGCCGTACAGAAAAATTATTTAAATTGAAATAATTTCTGTCGCTGCTGGGGTTCGAACCTGGGTTTCCAGGTTTGTTAACATAGCGGCCACGCACTTTAACCAACTACGCCACAGACGTCCTCATCCTTATCCTTATTCTTATAGTTGCCCTACTCCATTTCATTTTTTTAATAATTTCATCAATTTCATTCATTTCATTGATGTCATTCTGTTCGTTCATTTCGTATATTTCATTCATTCCATTCATTTCGTTCATTTCATTCATTTTATTCATTTCATTCATTTCATTCATTTCACTCATTTCATTCATTTCATTCATTTCATTCATTTCATTCATTTCATTCATTTCATTCATTTCATGCATTTTATTCATTTCATTCTTTTCATTCATTTCATTAATTTTATTCATTTCCTTAATTTCATTCGTTTCCTTAATTTCATTAATTTCATTCATTCCATTCATTGCATTCATTTCGTTCATTTCATTCATATTATTCATTTCATTAATTGCATTCATTTCATTAATTTCTTGCATTTCATTGATTTTATTCATTTCTTTAATATCATTCATTTCATTCATTTTATTAATTTCATTAATTTTACCTATTTCATCCATTTAATTCATTTCACTCATTTAATTCACTTCATTCATTTCATTAATTTCATTCATTTCATACATTTTACTCATTTTATTCATTTCTTTCATTTGAACTTTTTTTTTCATTTCTACTAAGCGAGTACTTGTAAATATTATTACATTCATGTTGAATAAGTTTTGTTCTGTAACATTCACCTCAGAGCATTTACTCACCAAGTAATAATTCATTGCAATGCCGTTTCATAGAACGATAAATTTCGACTTGAGTTGCACTTCAAATACGTTTTTTTTGAGCTTAATTGTGGTCACAATCCCAAGTTCAAGTGCACCAAAGGTAATGACAAAGCTTTTTTTTTTAAATAATATTCTGACTTCAAAAATGTATGAATAAACTTATCTTAAAAATAAAAACAACATTCGAGTACCGCCTTCAACTTTTATAGTTGAAGCTCTTTGACTGTCCTGCAAAGGTCATTCCTCCTCTGAAGGCAATTACGAGCTTTTCAACAGATGTTTTAAAACCTTCGTACCGATCGTTTAGGTAGATTGTCATGGTTCTATTTTTAAACACATACTCACTCGCGTAATTCTTCAACCTTTGTAGCATGAAGAACTTACGACGATCTTTCAAGTTGACCTTAAAACCTACATAACTTTATGTTTATTTTTAAATTTTTCTTTTCATTCTTAAGTTAGTATTTTTTTTTCTTTTTCTTCTTTTCGTGTTGACATTGTGTAAAATTGTTGCATTGCCTTTTGCATAATTCTTCTAATGTTTTCTCAACTGTTTACAATTATATTTTTTTAAAATTTATTGCTTCTTGACACTCCTTGTCGTTCCAGTCGACAAAACCATGTCATCATGAGTGATTTCTTCTTTTTCATCTTCGACCTTCTTGTTGTTCTTCTTCTAAAAACAGTGTAATTTATTGTTCTTTCTTATGCAAAAACCTTGAAATAGTTTTGAATTTTTTTTTTTAATAATAAAAACATCAAATGAAGCATGAAATTCAGTTAATAATTGTATGAGACGAAAATACTACCTACATAGAGCATTTCTACACTTATTTTTCGTTGCAATAACTTTTATTATATAACAGAAAGCTACTAGCTTGCATTTAAGTTAAACTCGAGGAATTATTTGCGAAAAGTAAAAAAAAATTGGCATATTTGGTCAGGGGCTTTAATAAAGACGTGCAATATAACTAATAGGTGATGAAAATATTTCATCTTCTCTAAACTCTTTTCAGCATCGACAGGTCGGTTGCCTAAGCCTTCTGTATAAGTACTAGCATGGAAAATGTTCAGGGGAGATACATACATGACTTGACACCATCAATTATGGCTTACCAGGTCCACTCGGGCAGCTCACCAAGCTCACCCCTATGCTATTGCCTTCATGCCCAATAAAACCTCATATTACCGAGATAATACGTTCTTCAGTCCTACAGTGAAATTGAAGGGAGACCCTACAACCCTTTCTACCAAACAGCTAACTAACCCATCTTCCAAATCAATACAATGCTTTCGAATTTGTAGAGGGTTTCATCTCCTGAGCGTTGGTTTAGTTTAAAAAATATATATTTTTCCGCCGTGCATTATAATTCATTCGAATATAAAATTTTTGTGAAATTCGAATATAGAAATATGAATTGATGTCATGTCATGTCAACATAGCATAGCATAAAATAACATACATAGCATATAATAACATAACATTAATGTTATGCTGTTATGTAACAGAATTACATAACATAACAGCATAACATAACAACATAACAACAAAACAACAACATAACATGTAAAGGAACATAGCACAACATGGCATAAAATAACGAAACTTCATAGCACTTCATAACATAACATCAGAATATATCAGGATAACATAACATAATAGCAGAATATAACAGAATAACATAACATAACAGCAGAATATAACAGGATAACACAACATAACATAACATAACATAATATAACATAATATAACATAATGTAACAAAACATAACAAAACATAATATAACATAACATAACATAACAACATAGCATAGCATAACAACATAGCATAGCATAACAACATAGCATATCATAACAACATAACATAACATAACAACTTAGCATAGCATAACAACATAGCACAACATAACATAACATAACATAAAATAACAACATAACATAACATAACATAACAACATAACATAACATAAAATAACATAACCTTACATTACATAACATAACAAACATAACATAACAACATAAAATAACATAACATAACATAACATAACAACATAATATAACATAATATAACATAACATAACAACATAGCATAGCATAACAACATAGCATAACAACATAACAGAACATAACATATAATAACAACATAACATAACATAATATAACATAATATAACATAATATAACATAACATAACAACATAGCATAGCATAACAACACAGCATAACATAATATAACATAACATAATATAACATAACATAAAATAACAACATAACATAACATAAAATAACATAACATAACATAACATAACATATAACATAATATAACATAACATAATTTAACATACATAACATACATAACATACATAACATACATAACATAACATAACATACATAACATAACATAACATAACATAACAACATAGCATAGCATAACAACATAACATAACATATAATAACAACATAGCATAACATAATATAACATAACATAATATAACATAACATAATATAAGATAACATAATATAACATAACATAAAATAACAACATAACATAACATAACATAAAATAACATAACATAACATAACATAACATATAACATAATATAACATAACATAATATAACATACATAACATACATAACATACATAACATACATAACATATATAACATAACATACATAACATACATAACATATATAACATAACATAACATAACATAACATAACATAACATAACATAACATAACATAATATAATATAACATAACAACATAACAAAAAATAACATAACATAACAACATTACATAACATAATCACATAATTTCGTGGATCTTCTTTTCAACACTTTCCTTCACTGAGTCAATATTTTCGGTGGAATCTTCAGGACGAAGTCGATTCGGTGTCATAACATCTTGCACTGAACCAGTTCTTGGAATTTTTTTTTGTTTTATTATGTTGCGCAATCACATGATCATATTTTGCGTATCGTAACTGCAATCGAACGCGAATTTTTGTGATAAAATTCAACGAATTCTGTTTCTTCTTACACTGTTAAGGGTTCCAATATAGATTACACGCATTTATTAATGACAAACGTCAACTTTTGACAACAATCAAGTGACCAGCTTCTAAATAACGCGCCTTTGAAACCCTATACTTCTTGTTGATACACCCTTTATAGCATTTATTAATTGATTGCATCTTGAAAATAAAATCCTCTTAAAAAATCATGTATGGCCTCGATAGCGCTAGTGAGAGGTAGGATTTTTTTTACCTCTCGGTAGAACTCTTGAATGCCAACCAACCAGGGGTCTTGGATTCGAATCCCAGCCAGACCATGGTCCTATGCTCTTACTTTCTTTCTTTATTTCTTTCCTCATTTATCATCAACTTAAGTGAACAAATCATCAATATTGACGACTAAAAAATTATAGTTGGTAGATTGAAAGTAACATTTTTCTACGGCTTTGCCGTCTACTCATATTTCAATAGATTGGGGCAATCATTCTTCCTACTTTCTAATTCATTCCAACTTACCGCCCCAAGCAGGCTTGAAGGAAGTGAGTAATAACTCCTGAAATCTTTAGTTCAGATCTTTAAAAAAAAAACTAATATGGAATGTATATTCTTCCTTTTGGCCTGAGTAAAAATACCCACATACTGGGGTGTAATATATTATACCCGAAATTGTGGAGTTTTTAAGACATAATTCACATAATATCTGAAATTATAAATTATGAAGACTTTAATCAAACGTTTGTGGAGATCAATCAGCCCAGAAGGTCATGCCAATTCCAGCTAATATGAGTTGAATTTTAAGATGCTAGCTCCAAATGTCGGAGAAGAATGTCATTTAATCATAGTTTTTCGAGACCCCAAAACTGCCCATTTGTTTTTTTGTTTTTTTAATATTGATCAAGACGTCGAATCGATGAATGAACTTCTGCCATTTGATTTGTGCCTATATACATACACCTACACACTTCTGTAATGCTTTAAGTCATGCGTATAGTTCCACGAAATAATAGCTGATTTGAGCTTTCGATTTCGAGAGAAAAACATTTTTACGTTAAATTGTAGAAGAGATAAAATTTTTAAGTAACCAGTGTGGGTTGTTTCTTAATTCGCAAAATTATGCAAAAAAATCAATAAATCATTCATTTGTGTTAGTCGCGCATGGCTTGAGAATGTTTCCTATACTCAAATTGAAATTCCATCAAAGAACTGTCAACATTTTTTTCGATTTCTTCTTCCCCTATCAAGCTTATGCTATTGATTACTCTTTAGATCTCTAGCTCTTTTTTTTTTTTTTGTTTTTTGTGTTAAGCACATGATTTGTTTTATGCACATGTTCGTTTTTTTCCTCTCGTTGTTTTAATGGTTGCCTTCAAACGGACGTGTTGCTTATTTTTGAATTTTGTCCGTTAAGCTTTGGTAGTTTTTTCCGTTCTCTTATTTCGAGAGAGAGAGCATCTTTTATGATGTTATTTTTCTCAGTTAATTTGCGTTGAGAATATGATTATTTCTTGGCAAATTATTTTATGCTAATTAATAATGACTCCAAATTGTCTGTCTTTTCATTTGGAATATAGCCAAGTAGCAGCGTTTTTGCTTTGTTTTTGCAGATTTTTTTATATTATATTATTTTGTTTTTTTAGCTGATGTGACTCAATCTTTTAACGTATTTTTGACTAATGCTTAAAATATTTTGGCTATATCTAAGAGATAAGTTCAACAATCCTTGTTGGCAGCGAATTGTGATCATCATTTCATTAAAATTCTATGCAAATAAAATTATCTCAAGTCAAATCAATTCTTAATTTATTTCCTATATTGATTCATTGAATCGTATACTGAAGTTCTATATTACCATTCTCATATTTAATGTTAACCCTTTGAGGGATTAATTTTTGTTGGCAATGAAATTTCATTAAAAATTCATATTAAGGTGATTTTGGAGTCACTGCTCACACATCTGTCGTCAGAATTTTAAAATTCAAGACGACTGATCTAATATGACAGACAGTGATTCGAAAATCCAGATAATAGACTGAAAATAAACGTGGGCAATTTGATAAGTCAGTGACTTTTTGAATAAAAGGATTTCTTTTAGCAAAAAAGCGTTTAATTTCTCAATATATTCTCCTTTTAGATCGATACATTTAGTCCAGCATTTTCCCAATATTTTTATTTCTTCCAAGTAATAGGTTTTATCAAGATTCTTAACCCTCTAATGCATGATTTTTGGGTACGAAAGGCTCACTTTTACAATTACAACTGACAATAATTACAAAATGCGCTAAGCTAGAAACAATTTCCGTTGCAAAAAATGTTACCCGAAGTGCATAGAACCGATATATAAACTATAATTTGACTTCAGAATTTGGAAAAAAGGTTTACAGTTCTAGATTTTAATACAAACGTAAGTGTGCCTAAAGGCATTGTTATGCAGTTGAGGGTCAAAATAGGCCTTTATTGTGATGTCCTCTTCATGCAATCCAAATCTCTTACCGCCGAGCCATTGTTTCAGGTTTGAAAATAGGAGATAGTCGCATGGGGCTTGATATGTAAAATATGGTGGATGGGGTAGCAGTTCGTCGCCCAATTTACGGATTTTTACCATGGAGACTGCATACATGTGTGCTGATGTGTTGTCAAGCTCAAACACAAACACAAACTCAAACTCTAACTCTAACTTAAATTTAAATTTTCAATGGTGGAAGAGCACTTACTTCTATGCCATATGCGGCTTCAAGTCATGTCAAATCTGTCCAACGGAGTTGGACTTAAACTCAAACTCAAGCTCAAACAAATATTCTAATACAAATTTAAATTCAAACTCAATCCCAAACTCAAACACAAACTCAAACTCTAATTTAAATTCAAATTTTCAAGGTAATCGATATCATTGACAATGTGAATGTCCTTGTTGATCGAAAAACCCATCTTGGTCTTTTTTGCCGCACGTTCACCCAAAGAATTCCATTGCTTTCACTGTTTCTTGGTCTCTAGTGTGTTGTGATGTATCCATGTTTCGTCTACGGTTATGAAACGGTGCAAATACTCCTTCGGATTGTGGTTGAATATCGCCAAATACTCCTTTGAAGTGGTCACACAGCTAACCTTATGATCGAGTGAGAACAATCGCGGCGCCCTAGCTTTTCATGTCCAAATATTCATGTAAAATGTGATATACCCGCGCAGTTGAGGAGATAACTACAGCCTCAGCCACCTGACGCACTCTCATTCTCCGATCATCCAAATTTATATCCTGGATATCAGATTTTATCGAGAATACTATGGCGCACATCATCTCGTAATATTTTCAATCAATCATAGAGTTTATTCGAATCACTGACCGTCTTATTGGATCCGCAGTCTTGAATTTTATTTTTTTTTATGTCTGATTCGTGATCAGCGACCTCAAAAACCATAATAAAAGTATTTTCACATATCCATAGATTTTTCCGAATCACTAACCGTCACATTGTATTCGTCATTTCAAATCCTGAAGCAGTGACCCCAAAAGCCTCGGTATATGTATATATTTTTGTAATATTTTTTGTAATATTTTTGATATATCATAAAAATAAGAAGGTGGTAAGTTTATACACCGTCATGTCGTAAAAGGGTTAATTTTATCAAACGTTCTCTTGATTGGGAGTTTTTGAAGGTAACAATTGAACGATTTTTAATTATTTTTTCATGTTTTTAAAATCAATGCCATATACTGTCATGTGTTGCTCTTTGCATCTTTATATTTTCGTTGGTTTTTTATTTTGTTTTTTCATTGGCATTTGTTTTTTTTTATGTTTGTTTTTATTTTATGGTTTTTTTTTTGACATGGTCTCTTCTTTAACTAGAGCGCGGAAAATTGATTTCAGATTACGGAAGCATTGAGATGGTTGCCTCTATTATTGTCGTTGTTGTTGTTGTTGTTGTTGGTGGTTTTCTTGTTTGTCATTGATTGCCACAGAGTCAATGTGTTGTGGTCGCCTATTATTTCCCGTTAATTATAGCAAAGTTCCATCTTCACAATTATCAAAGGTTGCCAGCTCTGCAATGTATTTCATATGTGGTTATATTTTTTTTTTAAATTCTCAGTTTTTGTAATATTTTAAAGAGGTTGAGAGAGTAATTTTATTAAATAGTATTTTAATGCACTTTTTACTGACATATTAAAGAACTTTTGTAATTTTTCTTTTAACTGTAAATAAAGGTTTAGGTTATTTTTTATATATGGGCATTTCCAGGATCGCGAACGGGACATTCGTACGCACTCAACTTGAAAAAAAAATATGAAAACTCAAATTTTTTTTTAACTTTTTATAAATATTTAATAGCATTTTAGTAGAACAATTTTCGAGAACAAAAAGAAAATTATAAAATATGAACGTTCTCCAAATATTTTCGATAAACTTGCGATCGCGAACGGGACAAAAAATGTAAGTAATTTTTTTCGGTGTGTGGTTTTGTTTAAAACTCTGCGAATTTTGTCAGTTTATTAAATGGAGATTATTTTTTAACTAAAGCAGAGATATAAAGCTTTTATTTAGCATTTTGGTTTTTTTAATTATCCTTATTATTATTTTTTTTAAATATTTTTTTTAGAATCGCGAACGGGACATCGCGAACGGGACAATGATTCCAAAGGCATTTTTTAGGTTTAAAATTTTTTATTTATAAGTATAAAAAATAAATAAAACAAGATATATTCCAATGATAACAAAAATAAAAGAATTATTATTTTATTTTAATTTTAAAAGATATTACAGTTTCAGCTCCATGGATATCTAAGTTTATCAATGAATTTAACACTTACGATCGCGAACGGGACACACTTTAAAAATCAATAAAAAAATATTTATGGATCAAAATGTTTTCGGTTTGGTTTTTTTAAATGATCTCGGTTATTTTGTTTTGAATTGTAAATATCAAACTATTCCGATCAACGGTCACGGAGAACTAAACACAAATGCTTATTTTCGGTCGCGAACGGGACAGAAGAATGTAGTACAAAGAATCTTTGAATTTTACCGTTATTCGGAGTTTGCTTGATCTCTACTGTGGTGTTTTTAAATATTTATTGTTGGTATATTTAGTCTATAAGAAGAGTGCAATCGACATGATATGTAAGACTCAGAAATAACTCAAGGAAAAATGTCAATTAAAAACGCTAAAACCAAAAAAAGCAAAGATGCTCTTTGCAGACCACTTTTCTTAAATTACAAATGGTAATATGTATTTAATAAGGTATATTCTTAAAATCCAATGCATTAACTAACTAAATTTTATCAGAAAAGTCTTTTTGCTTCAACTTTAATATTTTGGTAGCGGTTGACCTTTTCCAGGAAATGCCCATATACAGTGGTGGCCACGGATACACCACACTTAACTTGTATGGTAGTGAATTTGATTCCTAATTTTTCCACCATTAAATTAAAACGGCTATTTGGTGAAATATTGATGTGATTAAATCACATTCAATGATTTGAAAAAATGATTGCATTCATTCAATCACAATAAATCACATGATTTAAAATCACAAATGATTGCATTCTTTTACAGCTCTAATATAGACCCACCATATAGACCAAATATAAAATAATTTTTTCTTAATGTTATGAAAACAATTGAGAATTCAAAATTAAGGCAAACTTAAGTAAGAATAGCCATGGAACACCACAATATCTACTAAATGTACCTATGTAAGTTCATTTCATAAGTCATTCACTTTAACTCTAACGGAACCAACCTTTAACCGAAGCTTTGTTAGATATCATTGATCTTAAGTTTCAAATAAAAAAGCTTTGAAAGACAGTCAAAAGGTCATATTCTCATCCAAAAACGTCATTACACCATAAAAGCTCTAAAAGTTCGTGATACCCTATCGTTTCAGAGAAAAACTAATCGATAATAAATAAAGAGTAGAAAGGAATAATATTATCTAGAAGAAATTGAAAAAAATATAAGCTATCTTAAAAATAATCTTTTTAGGTTAACCTTTCAAGATACAAATAATAAAATTCTAAACCGCCTCCACCATGATGAGGCACTATATATTTTATAACTTCTTCTATTTATAAAAAAACAAAAACAGTTCAATTATATAATGTCTATTCTTCTTATCAGTAGAGTATTCAATAAAATAATTGATGAATAAAAGCTTTCAAAATGTAATATCTTTAATTGTAAATATGCTGAAACGGAGGAAGGCAATAACAAAGAAAGAAATTAAAATAGATCCCATTTAAGCTTGACGCTTAAATGGCTCACTCTGCCTAAACAGCTAGCAATAGACAATAACGAGGGGAGAGGAAGAGAGGTGGTAGAGTAAAACGGGGAGAGGATGAAGCAGACAGACTGGCAATTACACATGATGTAATTATTTGTGGGAATTATTGCAAAATGTTGGAATTCACATGAATTGCGGATAGACTATGAAGTGTCTAACAACAAAGAGATTTAAGTAGTCATTATTGAAGGAGTGGGGAGAGGAAGAAGAATGCTAAATAAGTTTTAAGTAAAAGGGTTATCAGTTTAAATTTTTTTCTTTTAAATTATAAATTTTAAAAAGTTATTTTTTGGAAAATAAATTTTAGAAAACTATTTTAATAACTTTTTATTTATTTATAATAAAAGAAAATAAGAACTCAATAAAAAGTTACATAAAAACCTTAATACACACTAAAATTTAAATAAAATAATTTAAAATTATATCTAAAAATGGCAAAATGACACATAAAATTAAGAATATTGAAAATTATTAAAAAAAATAATAAAAACAAAAATCAAAACTTATTAAAACTCTATTAAAAACACATTAAAAGATCGAATTAAAAAGCTTTAGCTTTTGAAAGATTTGAAAAGCTTTAGTTAAAATATTTTTAGAAGCTTAAATTAAAAGCTTGTTATAATCTTTAATTAAAAGCTTTTTATAAGCTTTATTGAAAAGCTTTTTATAAGCTTTAATGAAAAGCTTTTTATTAGCTTTATTTAAAAGCTTTTATAAGTTGTATGTAAAAGCTTTTATAAGGTTTATTTAAAAGCTTTTATAAGCTTCAATAAAAAGCGTTCGAAAGCTGAAAACCTTTTAAAATATATAATAAAAATCTTTTAAGGCTTAGATTAAATTAAAAAGCTTTTAAAGTTTTAAATCAAAAGATTTTAGAGCTTTTATCGAAAAACTTTATTTGAAAAGCTTAAAAAGCTTTTCGTAAGCTTTAATTAAAAGCTTTTATAAGCTTAAATTAAAAGTTTTTAGAAGCTTTAATGAAAAGATTTTTATATATTTTAATTAAGGGCTTTTTATGAGCCTAAATTAAAAGCTTTTTGTAAGCTTTATTCAAAAGCTTTTATAAGCTTCAATAAAAAGCTTTCAAACGCTGAAATGAAAACATTTTAAAATATCTAATAAAAATATTTTACAGATTTCGATTAAATTAAAAAGCTTTAAAAATTTAAAATCATATATATATTTTTTATATGTAGATCATATATTTTAGACCAGTGGTCATCAAACTCTATACAAGCATACTTTGTTTATGTATAAAAGCTCATTGAAAGCTTTGCACTGAAAAAAAATACTACTTCAGTCTCAGTCCAGCTTTCATGCCAGACGATGGTTCGCTTGTTTGATTATTCAGTGGCGCCGGAAAAAATGTTCATCTGGTGTATTACAAATCTATGGGAGAGGCGTGAGGGGGAAATGTTTTTAAAAAATTTTGCGATTTACGTATGCTTACTACTGTTCATAATAACATAATTCATATCGAAGAAACATATTAACATTCACTATTTTATGCACTGTTACAAAAAAGGACAAAACTTTAAATTAGTAAAGGTGCTTTTTATAATTTAATTTAAATTTTTAAAATTCAATTTTTATTTAGAAGTGTCAATACTTACTATACGAAACTGCGTCTTTGTTTTTGCTTTTTTGTTTTTTTTAATTCTTTAAAAATTTAATTTAATTTTATCATACATTGAGGTTCAGAAAAAATATTTTCTGCAAAAAAGAATTGCAACTCTCATTCAAGTAGAGGCATTTTGCATAGAAATACCCAAAACTGATATTTTTATGAGTGTAGCATAAGTTGCGTGTGCGCAGCAAAAAAAAACAATCTAACAAGCATGCATGTGCCACAGGTTTGTTCTGCATGAAATTTCAATAGATACTGACGCAGTTTAGTGCTCGTCCGTAAGTTAATGTGTATACAGAAAGCTTTTAAGCACAAAAGCTCAAATGCCCGCGGGCATAGGCTTTGATGATCACTGTTTTAGACTTTTATCAAAAAGGTTTATTTGAAAAGCTTAAAAAAGCTTGTTTAGCTTAAAATAAAAAGCTTTTTGGAGTTTTATTTAAAAAGCTTTTTGGAGCTTCAAAAGCTTTACTTGAACAGCTTTTACATCTATACTTAAGACGTTTTTAAATCTTTAATTAATAAGCATTAACAATTTTATTTAGGATTTTGAAAATATGAAACCTTTGAAAAATCGTGAAAGACTTTTAGAAAGCCTTTAAAAACTTCCATGGAAAGTATTAGAAGTGATTCTAAAAATTTAAATGCTTGCAAAGCTTTTGCTCTAATGCCGTGGTTATGCTAGTCAAACATGTTTAGTTAGCTTTTATGTTGTTACTCTCTTTTGTTCAAATGTTTATTTAGTGGTTATGCTTTGTTTGCTGTTCAGTTGCTTTAAAAATAATTTCCTGACAGGAAATTCTCGAAAAAAAAAAAACGGTTACAAAGACGATTCTGAAATGTTTGGCGTGTTTGCTGTTTCAAACAGCAAACAAAAATTTTTGGCGTGAGAGTGAGATAATGAGCAGGAGAGAAAAGTTCACCAAACATGTTCGCCAAGCATAACAACGGCATAAGTAGCATTTTTAAAAAGCTTTAATACTTTAGTAAATATTTTTTAAAAGCTTTCTTTCTCTAATAAAGCGTATGAGAGTTTCAGTTAAAACTTATACTCTCTAAATTTCTTAAACAATTTTGACCCTAATTAAAAATGTTAAAAAAAAGCTTTTCATAGTACTCTGAACAAATGTTGAAAGCTTTATAAGGTCAATTATTGGATTAATCATAAAAACTGTTTCTGAAAAAGCTTTTAAAGTGCTTCATCTGTGAAATTTCAAAACAAACTTTTCTTGGTTACCAAAAAAAACTGTTGCTTAGATTTAGGAGAGCTTTTGAATTTTTCACACCAAAACTTAAAAAGTAAATACTACGGTCAGTCATAAACTAAAAAAAAACCTTAGTTCATCACTTTCGATGACTGCACCGTCGAACAAAACTTGCAAAACTTTATTTTGTTTCAGGCTTATCTGTGGTTTCGCTGCTCAAACATTTTTAATTTTTTTTTTTTTTTTTCATATATTTTTATTGAACTTCATTTCTAGAACTTTGAAGCTTAACAATTGAGTGGCGATAAATTATGTGTTTTCAACAACATTGTTGTTATTGTTTTTGTTGTTGTAATGATTTTAACTATTAACGTTCGATGACATCATTGCAAAATTTCAAAATTTATTGTTATTTGTTAACGTTTGTTCACGGCGTCATTTTTACCTGTCGATCTTGGTGTTGCTGATATTTGTTTTTGTTTTTTTCTTTTCCTTCACGTTGTGTTTTCTTTTTACAACTTGTTTTCGTAGCATTTTTTTTTTTTTTTTTTTGGTGATTGTTGTGTTTGCTGACAATTCCCTGTTGTTTTTTTTCGCTTAAAGGCGTTCGGAATTCGATAACTTTTTGACTCTTCAAGATAACAACTTTTCGGAATTTTGTTTTTTTTTTCTTCTATTTTCCGTCCATTCAATTTACTGCAACAGCAGCTGATATTGAAGTTACCCTTTTTTCACGCTTTGTTCGAATCCACAATTTATGCAGACCCCGCATTCATTCAGTACTAAACGAAACTTTCACGAATAACGTAAAAAGCCAGAGCATATTTTTGGTTTTTTTTTTTTTGTTTCTTCTTTGTGCTCCGCGAATTGTTGTGCAAAATTTTTGACAATTGTTTTTAGTTCACACACATTTTATTTTACATAGTTGATGAAGTAAAAGCAAAAAAAAAACCCCCCATCAACTTTTCAAATCGAACTTTTTAAAGCTCTTTCGTGGAAATCAATATTAAAAATCATCTTCATTAAGTCTTGTGGAAATTGGGTAGTTCCGGTGTGATTCTTCTTTGATAACCTCAGTACTACAGTAAAGAGATGAAATTATTATTCGAAATTTTATTGCATTGGAAATGAATCACGACAGATTGAAACTATGTGCTTATTTTGAAATCGTCTTATTAAAAATATAATTTTTTTTTAATTATTTTAAAGAAAAAGTAAAAGCTATTAAAAAAACTTTTTTATATAAAAAATTAGTGTTTGCATTTTGAAGAATCTAATATAACTTAAATAAGATCATAAAAAAGTTAAAAACCTTATGGGAACGAAATCTTTTTTGTTGAAAGCAATTTTTCGCAATTTGAATCGTTTTAATTTTGCCTCTTGATGTTCGATATTTTTGTACAGGTTTTGATCTAAAGCCCAATGAAGGTTTTGGGTAATTTTCGAAGTTCGAAATTTTTCGAAGTTTAAATTTTTTGTGTACTTGCTATGGTTTTATGGCACTATGTAGTTTCTAGTGAATTTCGAACTTTTTTCGAAGTTCGAAAATTTTCGAACATTGCAAATTCTTGCCAGTTCCACCATTGGTCTCAATTTTTCAAAACAAATTAACCGAATGTTAAAATATCTTGTGTCATCGAATGCTTGTAAAGGAAATCTACTCCCTTCGCAGTCCTCTTCATCTTCGTAAACATGTAAACCGTTTGATTTGTGTAATTTTGATTGAAAACAAAAATTTTCAAATTTTAATTATCATTTTGTCTCCTGATATTTGATATTTTAACATTTTTTTATCTTAATCGCTATGTGGGTTTTGAAAGGATTTGAGTGATTTTCGAAATTCGAAAAAATTTTTTCGAACTTTTTTGATTTAGAGCTGTATATGGATTTTGGATGGTTAAAGGGATTTTCAATTTTTTCCAAGCTTGAAAATTTTTCGAAGATTAAAAATTCTTGCAGTTTCCACCATTGTTTCCAATTTTACTGAATCCAACTGAATCGAATTTTTGAAAATCTTTTACCTTAAGCATACAAAAGAGAAATCTACTCCTTTACCTACGCCTTCGAAAGCATGTTAACGTTTGTCTACATATTTTGATCTCAAGCACTTATAGGCCTAGAAAGGTTTCCAGTAATTTTCGAATTTTTTCGTCGTTAAGCTTTTGTACGAACTTGTATTGATTTAAACCGCAATTTGGATTTTGAAAGAGTTTTAATTGATTTTCGAATTTTTCCGAATTTTTCAATGTTTAAAGTTTTAAATTAAGTACCTTCGTTTTTGTTCGATTTTTCAATGATTAATTAAATTTTTGAGGAAATTCTTTTTGTTTTGATGTTCGAAAAATGTTCGAACTTATTTTGATCTAAAGCGCTCAATTGTGTTTAAAAAATTTTGAGCGAATTATGAATTTTTCAAAGTTCGAAAATTTTTTGAATATTCAAATTTTGTTAATTTCCGATGTAAGGGAAAATATAGTCCTCTCCAATTTCAAAAACATAAATAATTGTTTAACAAATATTTATTTCGAAGCTCGAAATTCTTTCGATAACCAGTATTTTTCTGTCTCGCACCATTGTTTGAGAAGTTTTATGCATTAAAAATATTGCTCCTGATTTTCGAAGTTCGAATATTGGGTTTTTTCTTGCATCAAGCTGCTTTAGCAATATGCTGTCGATTATTTTTCGATAATTCTTGACACGAGAATTTATCGAACATCACTTTTTTTCTAATGGGAAACCTTTTAAAATAAGATATTCAAAATTTCTCCAACAGTTTTTTTCTGGAAACTTTTTTTTTGAAAAAAGATATTGAAGATTTAAGACATATTCGAATTTTATAATAAGTTTGAAACTCGAAAATTTTTCGAACTTCACCTTTTTTCAAATGATCTATTTGAAGCTTTAAATTTAAGTGCTGGATGGATTTTTTTATCTTGAAGATTGATTAAAGTTGAGAAAACTTCGTGTTTCGAACATATTTTGTTCTTAAACTGTCCCGGTTAGATTTTTTTTCGAAAAGAGATGACAATTTTGAAAAAATTCGAAGTTCGAAAATTTTTCGAACATCACAAATTTTTGCATGAGAACAAAAGCATCTAATTGGGGGCTTTAAAAGTTTGAAATTTTAAGAACTTATGGACAATAGCGAAGATTTGAAGATTTATTTATTGAAGATTGAAATGTTAAAGATTTTAAAACAAGCTTTAATTGGAAAAATACTATAGATAAAACTTTCATTGAACTTGTTTCAGACGACAAGAATGTAAATTTAATTTACAATTCCTGTGGAATATATACATATTTTCAAAATATGAATATGTTTTATTTTAAAAACCATTTTTCTGCACCTCGTTTAAAGCTTCACATCAATATTCATTAAACGAAAATACATGAGATTTATTAAATTTATTGTAGAAATACTCACCTTGATCTTTCGGAAAAGGCATGTCTTCGAACGTCTTTTTGCACGAAAACAGATAAAATTCTTTGCATTTTTGTTTTTCATCTTTCAACTGTCCACCAATGTGAACATTTTAAAAAGCTTTTACTTAAAATTTTGTCGCTGCCGTTTTTAGTCTGCATCCAGTTGTCAACAATTTTGCAACAACCTGTCGTCGTCGGTTTTCTCTGCGTTCTTTTCTTCTTACTTATAAATCTTGTTTCTCTTAATATTATCAAGGAAATGCATAAAAACGAAATTATTTTCGAAAACGAAATAAATTCAACGAAACAACGACGCCGCAACTCAACGACAAAACGAAACGAAAGCAAATTTTCATCAAAATCTCTGTACAACTCAAACTCAAAGAAAACTAAAAATAAACTTGTGCACAACATTTTCTTACAGTGTAGTATTAACAAATAAAAAACAATTGCTTATTTGTGAGTAAAATAATCATAAATTGTGAGAAGTAATTTTAACAGTTTTTAACAAAAATAATTTTAATAAAAAAATTGCGTGTACACTTGAAAAAACAAAAATTAAGTTAAAAACAATCGAAAATGTGGTTTCGCAAAACAGAAACGCCGGAAACAGACATTGTTGTCGATACAACAGCAGTGCTGGCTGCTGAACAGAACAACAACAACAATAAAAACAACAATAACAACAACCAAAAGTCTCTACCAGAAACGTCAAAATTTGAAAAATTTCGACGCGCCAGTTTTCGACGCAAATCACTGACGGCCACGACAGGTGGTGGTGTGGGTGGCAGCACCGCAACTGGCTCTGTAGCGCCTAGAAAACGCTCCCAGTCGCCACATTTTATACTGCGAAATGAAAAGCTCAACTCACTGGAAGCAGCTGTAGAAGTAGAAGAACCAGCTTCAAGTGACAGTGATGAGGATGATGACGACGACGACGACGACGATGATGATGATGATGATGAACACGACGACGCGGACGACGAAACGTCGCCAACATTGATCAGAACCAAAGATACAGCAGCAACAACTGCAGCAAACCACCAACAACAACAACAACAACTCATAAATTTATTCCAAACCCACGATACTGCTACACCTGCTTCCACCACTCCCATGCTTCCCATCAGCGATCCGCCTGCCAAAAATAAAAATGCATCCAAAAAAGCAACCCTCAAAGCACTTAAAACCGATCCACCAAAACGCAAATTTTACAAAAATTTTACCAGTAGACGACAAAATTCGCGTGATGATGGCCTCAAAGCCGCCAACGCCAAAGATGACGCTTTACCGGCCAATGGTAAAGAGAAAATACTGCTCACTGATCCCAAGTTTCGCAATAATCGCATCGAGAAAAGCTCCTCCAAGACAAAAATCTCCGATCTAGAAAAGCGCGAAAGTATCAAGCGTTCACGCAGTGGACGCAAGCTTGCGGCGCCGGCTGTGCTTGTCGGCGCCAATGAAGACCAAAAACAACAGATGAAAAAAGCCAAAAGCGATAAGTTGTCGGACGTTAGTGCCGCAACCGCCGCCGCCGCCAATGAACCAAGCTCCAAATTTACACGCGCCCGTGCGCACTCAAATTTAAATCTTTCCGCACTGGTCAAGTTTGTGGTGAACAACAAAAAGTTGCTCAACGCCAATGACTTTGCCCTAATGCGCCGCAAATCGATTTCCGAGGCAGCCTCCTCAATCATCTCTGTTGCAGCCTCATGCAAGCCGATGCCTATTGCTTTGAAATATACCCAAGATGGTGCTATAGCGGAAGCGCCAGCGCCTGATCATGACGCCAAGACAGCCAAGAATGTGGTGCTAGTCAAGAAGCAGCAATTCAAGAATTCCTTCTACGAACAACAGCGTGCGAACAATAACAACAACAAAAATAGCAACGATTGCATAGATGCTGCAAGCAATAAGCTAAAATTGACTACGCCAAGCATTTCAAGTACCACAAGCAACAAGGTTAAGCGCAACAGTTCGAATAGCAGCAAAAGTAGCGGTAATTTTGAGGATGAAGCGTTCTATTCCTGTGATGAGCAGGATTTGGTAGATAAGCTACGAAATTCTTTGGGGGGAGAAGAAACGTCGTTAGCAGATGCTGTTGCTGTGTCAGAAGTGACGACAACAACGACGGCGACGACGACGTCCAAACGCAAATCATCTTCCCCATCTCTTACCTCAAGAGTTGCGGCCAAGATCAATGAAACGACCAACAATTATAAAAATCGCAAAGCAGCCGCTGCGGCTAGCAAATCGGCGGCAAAGAAGCAACGCAAATCTTTGGCGACGAGCAAGCGTCCCGAATACTACAAGCAGATTAGTGTTGGTAAGCATTGGGGCAAAAGACAAATAATAATTTGTCGTTCTGGGTCAAGCAATCCAAATATGATTCAAATTTTTGAATCTCGAAAAATTTTCGAACACATTTTTTTAAATATTTTTTTTTTTAAGTATTTAAAATTCGAAAATTGTAACTTTGAAAATTTTTAGAACATAATTTTTTTTCGTCAAATTTATATACATATATTTAAAAATTGGAAAACTTCTACTTCGAAAATTTTTCGAACATAGGATTTTTGTCCAAATTTATGTAAAAAGATAAATAAAAATTTTTAAAAATCAAAGTTATTAAAAAAATCAAATTTTTTCGAACATTAAATTTGTTGCTTACTATTTAAATATATTTCTGCAAAAACAAAATATAAATATCAAAAAGTATTTGATTTAAAGAATTGGGGCAAAGGACAAGTTATAATATTTCGTTCTGGGTCAAGGCAGTCAAATATATGGTTTAAATTTTTGAATCTCTAAAAATTTTCGAACATACAATTTTTTGAACATTTTTAAAAAGTATATTTGAAATTCGAAACTTTTTCGAACATCATTTTTTTTGTCAAATTAATATATATTTATATATATTATATATATTTTGTATATATATATTAATATATACATAAATTAATATATTGAAAATTTTTCGAACATAGGATTTTTGGTCGAAATTTATGTAAAATAAAAAAAATATAGAAAAATCAAAAATCAAATTTTTTCGAACATTAAATTTGTTGCTGGCTATTTAAATATATTTTTGTAAACCAAAAAATAAATATCGAAAAGTATTTAATTTGAAAGACCTTTCATTAAACTTTTGTCAATTTTCCTTAAATTATTGAAAATTCGCAATTCGAATATTTTTCGAACACATAAATTGGATGCAATTATTTTATGTAAATATATTGAAGCAAAAGTATAAAAAATACGAACTTCGAAAATTTTTCGAACATGAACTTTTTGAAGAAATTTATAAAAAAAACATTAAATAAAAAATTATCGCAAGTTCAAACTACCAAAATATTTCTTCAACCAGTTTTTCACTCGAACGTATAATTTTTTGTTAAAATTTAAGGCAAGAAGCATAGATTAAAGAATTTCGAAAATTGTTCGAACAATAAATTTTCTAGTTAATATTTTCTTGTAAAAGAAAAAATATTCGAGAGTTCTGCAATCAAATGCTTTGAGTTGAAATTATTTCAAGTTATTGAAATAGAACGTATAATACCGAACATTTTTCGAACATAAAAACATTTTTAAAAATTTAACTCCAATAATTGTTGGCATATAAGATTTCTTGACATGACAAGTATTGAACATTTTTTTACGGGGTCAGTCCTACCTTTGTCTTTGAACATTCCAAAATAAACATTTTCGTAGAATTTTCGAACTCAAAAATATTTGGCAAAGTAAAACCTAAATTTCGATCTTCGAAAATTTTTGGCATACTTTTTTGTAAATAAATATTAAATAAAAATTTTGAAATTTTTATTTTTAAAAACTTTTCCAACATAGTAGTTTTTGAAAACTTTTCGAACATAGAAGTTTTTGAATACTTTTCGAACATAAAAGTTTTTGAAAACTTTTCGAACGTAGTAGTTTTTCAAAATTTAATAAAAAGCATTGAATAAAAATTTCAGTTTTGAAAATTTTTCGAACTAGAAATGTTCTGCCAAATACTCTTTTATAAACGCAAAAACTAAATACTAAAGAGCTTTCAATCAAATGCTTCAGAATTAAACTTTCACTAAGTTACAGTATTGTTTGGAATACTTTTTCAAAACGTGCAATATCGAAAATCTTACGCACATATGAGTATTTTGTCAAAATTTATCAAAATTTATCAAACAAAATCAATGTTAAATGAAAAAAATTATCATAATTCGAACAAATTAAAAATAAAATTTGATAAAATAAAACTCAGTCAATACAAAATACATATTTTCTTTTTTTTTAATTCTGTTTCTTCATTAGTTTTTCATACTCGAAAATATTTTGTAGGCTAAAGAAAAAAAAATTTTCGAAAGTTCGAAATTTAAAAATCTCCCAAGCATCAATATTTTTGATAAAATATTATACCATCAAAACAAAATATTTTTTTTTTTAAATTCTGTTTCTTCATTAGTTTTTCATTCTCGAAAATATTTTGTAGGCTAAAGAAAAAAAAATTTCGAAATTTAAAAATCTTTCAAGCATCAATATTTTTGATAAAATATTTTCCTGTAAAATAAGAAAAAATTCAAAGAGTTCCGATCACATTTTTTGAGGCCAGTGTTGCTTTTAACTTTTGTGAATTTTTCGAATTTGGTTATATAAAGTTTTGGAAAAAGACAAAATAAAAAAAAAATAATGAAAACCTCAAAAATTTCTAATTAAAAACTACTAGAGTTTAAGGATTGACTGTTTGGAGAACGGTCCTGCTTTAAACATGTCTTAAATTCATGGTTTTATAAAAAGTGCATGTTAGAAAAATTTCGAATTCTAAAATAGTAAGCATGTGAACTAAATTCGAAAATGCAAGCTTCGAAAATTTGAAGTTCTAAAATTCGAAATTTACAATTTGACCTTCGAAAACCTTTGAAAATTCGAACTTCGAAAATTTTTCGAACATTTAAATTTGTTGCAATTTATTTTTTTAATAAAAAAAGGTCTCTCAATGAAATGTTTTTAGTAAAAAAAATTGTCTCACTTAATGAAATCTTTTGAGGTAATTGTTGCATTAGACATGTTTAAAGCACGTGTTTTCAACCGTACTCTTTCGAAAACTTTTCGAACTTAGACCATTTATTGTAGTTAAATTTAGGAAAATTCAAACATTTGAACTTCGAAAATTTTTCGAATATATAACTTTTTTCGAACATCGACATTTTTTTTGTCAATATACGATACACAATGCATTCAACTAAGTTTTAGTCATAAAACAAGTATGCACTCTGAAAATGTGATAAATTGAAAGAATATCACACCACCAGCCATACAAAGTAAAAATTAGCCATAGGTATAAAAAATTCAAGGAATTGCTTTTTCTTCAAGAAATTGCTTACAATGATTTCTTACCAAACAAAGGGTGTGATAGTTTCTTTATTTTTTAAGTCATTGCTTAAAACGAATGAATAAACCAAGCAATTGCTTCTGTTAATTAGCAAAAGCAATTGCTAACTCTACCTCAATTTGATAAAGTTACTTTTCATTTGTCATTTGCTGCATTAAACAATGGAAATAGTGCAGTTTTTGACATTCAAAAGAACATTTTCTTATAAAGGTAAAATTTTTATAAAGATTTCCTTTATCCCTTTCCATTGACAAATGCAATTCACAGGACATAAATATAACACGCACTAGCAATTCAAGCAACGAGTGTGTGCGAATATGAATTTATTTCCAAGCAAGAGTACCATTCGCTCAAGCGAACTAGCAAAAGCTTTAATTGCTCTACATTTTGGTCAGATGAGAAGAAACAATTTGTTATTTATGCCAAGCAATGCTGACAATCTTATTCAGACGAGAAGCAATTGCTTACTAAGTAATTCCTTTTGCTTATTAGCAATTTCTTACTTTGTATTTATTAAACTTATTGAGTTGAGTTTTTGCACGATTAGTGTCCATTAGTGTCTGATTAAAATATTTTACTTTAAGATAAGTTAAGTCACGCCCACATCCCACAAATTCATATGCTACTTATGTGGACCTGAGGTAATTATTTAGCACAACTGTTCTCAACTAGTTACTGTATCAAATTTCATCAATATCTGAATAACTTCCGCTATTTTTTCTACACCACTTTAACGAATTGATTTTTATTATCAATATCGTTGGTATTTCGAAAACTTTTATAACAATTTTTCTATAAATTTTTATAACAAATGTAATATTTTATCAAATTAATTGCCTATTTTACAAAATTTACTCTTCAGTTTATTAATTATAGCTCTTGTATCTCTCTTATTCCAGAACGTTTGCATTCAACATCAATTGTGCGACAACCCTCTGACCGCAGGCCGGATGCAGCAAACACGTCGATTCGCTCCAATGGCAACACTTCACAACACAACAACAGCGATCTGCATAACACACAGTTACTGGGACACGATGCGGGCGCCTCTGCTGCAGACGCTGGCTCCAGTGGAGCAACGTCGAATGCCGCCGGCACGGATGCAAATGCGCTGGACGCAGCAGACAGCAGCAGAGATGCCAGAAGAGATCGGTAGGGAGTTGTTTTTTAATATAAAGTTCCCTTTTTTTTAATTTTTTTAATAATGCATTTATGTTTTCATTCCACGCCGCGCCCCAACAGCTTGCAACATCAGCATCAGCAGAACAAAAGCGCTCCTGTTTCGGTGAATCGTTCTGAATCGTACAAGGAACGTTTGTCGCATAAACGCAATCGCAACAGTCGACGCAAGACATCGGATCCCAGCCTGACATCGCGACCAAAGTAAGTAAAAATGAGCTATTTTATAATTTAGAATATTTTAAAAATCCAACACAAGCGATCAGTGGATATTTTTTAGGTATTTTATTAAATTAAATTTTATTAAAATTTTAAAAATGTTGCCAACAATCAGGATAGAAATTTTATGGAATATCTCAAATTTTTCTTAAAATGATAAAAATTAAAAGAAAACAAAAAAAAAAACACCTTAACACATAAGAAATACAATAAAAGCTTATAATTGTGGCCATTACTGTGCTGCCTGCCACTTGTTGTTAGTAGGTCTTGCCACATAATTTCCTCAATTTTTCTTCAGCTTAAATAGAATGGGCAAAACATGCCTAACGAAAGATATGTAAACAAATATTGCGCTTACCTGTTTTATTGCGAAAAAAAACAATGTCTTTGTTTACAAACAAACGAAAAAACCTGCTGTTTTTAACGCAAACGCAGAAAAGTGCTAGCAGAGAACTCTTCAAGAGTGTAAAAAAAAAGCTTTGCTGAAAGTTAACATTTAATGATGACTGAATGAATTTCCTAATACTAGGAAATTTAAAAATTTCCCTCTGCTGCAAAAGCTTTAGTTCTGCATTGCTCTGCTGCTGGAAGAAAAAAATTTTGTAGCAAATTATTTTTAAATTCAATTTCGAAACGAATCAATTTAAAATTTATAGTTGTAAAAAATGAACCGAAAAGCTCTATTTTTTCTTGAAATCGTGAGAGAATGCTGTTGTTAAAACGAGCTGTTTAAAGTTAAGTTTACTTTAAACAAATGTGCTTCTTAAAAAGATTTGCTGTTTTTTCAAATGATTGATTGAATGTCAATTCAAAGTTCAACTGTCAACATTTAACAATATATTCTAACGTAACTCATAGCTTTTTAAACGAACAATTTCGAAAGTTTTCCAAACTTAAACATATTTTTTTGTTTAACAAACAATGTGGGAGCTTCGAAAAATTTTTGGAATTTTTAAAATTTTGCGAACATTTATATTTTTGATAAATAACTCCGTTTGGTATTATTTTTGGCTTAAAATATTTTTTTTGGATTAAAAAATATCGAAATTTTGAACTTCGAATTTTTTTCGAACTTCGAATTTTTTCGAACATTGCCATTTTGTTCTTAATATTTTCTTGTGAAACAAAAAACAAATATTACAGACTTTTCAAACCAAATGTTTGAGGTTAAGCTTTCTATTTCTGGCAAAATGGGCCTTTTTTTCAATCGTAAGAGAATTATTTTTTAAGCTTTAGGAAATTCTTTGGGTGAAATTTTTATTTTAACACAGCTTTTTAAATGAACAATTAAAAGTAATTTTATATGTACTCTAAGGGAAATAACGCATATTAGCATTATCCACGCCTGAGTATAAATTTTATTTAAATATTTACGTGGATAAATCAAATGTTTTCCTTACAACTCGTTTTTTTCCCGTATTTGAATTTTATTTATACCACACATACACACAGATTCCATACAAGCAAGCAGCAACAGCATCGCACACGTACACACATATTCCGACAAGCAGCAACAGCATCGCACTCTGTTCCTGCATTTTATTTCTTGCAGTTGCAACCTTAGTTCTTATAATTCTCATTTAGTTATTGTTGCAAGGAAAATATAGCCGCATGTTTGGCAAATTTTCTTTGTAAGTGCGATTGATGATCGCAAAGTAAATAGGGTTTGTCACTCAAACCGGACATTTTCTCAAAAATGTCTTGCACCGGTTGTCATTTGCCTGCATATTTTTGGTATTTTATTTTTCAATTTTTGTTTCTCTAGTTTACTGTCAAAATAGTATAAATTAGAGAAAAAAAAAGTAAAAAAGAAAATAAAATATACTAACAAATGCCATTTGATGGACGCATCTCGTGGGAAACATTCTTATATATTTGTTTTTAATTTCAATATTTTTATATAAATTTTCCTTAAATGCAATAGTTTTATTTTCAAATAGTAAATATTGGAAAGATATTTAAATATATTCGTGCATAATTTTAATATATTTTTTATTAATTTTATTTTATATATTTTAATATTTTATTTTATTAAAAAAGTATTTAAATAAATTTTAAATATTTACGTGGTCGATTTAAATAAATGCGTTATTGGTGCAAAAATGACTCGCTTTTTGAATAAATTAAAGAAGTTTTTGGATAAATTTAATATTTTTTTCCCTTAGTGTACTCAAAGATATTTTTGGTTTAAAAAACTAATTTTAGAATATTCGAACTTTCAATTATTTCGAAAATCGCCAGTTTTCTCCTTGTGTAGTTAAAAATAAATTTTGCAGTGTTTTCAAACCAAGTGCTTGGGGTCAACCTTTCTATTTCTTTAAATTATCTTTATCAATCGTTAGATAATTCTGTTTAAACTTGTTAAAAAGATTTTTTGTGCTATTATTGTTAAGACAGCTTATTAAAAGTACAATTTCAAAAGATTTTCGAATCAAAGATGGTTTTGGTTGAAAAAAAAAAGAATTTTCGAGCTCAAACATTTTTTTCGAACATCGTAATTTTTCTAAATATGTGGTTGTGAAATAAAAACTAAATTTTTCAGAGTTCTCAAACCAAATGCTTGAGATCGGGCTTACAATTTCCTTCAATAAACTTTTTGATTATTCGAGAAGTCTGCTTTTCACTTGTTTAAAATATTGCTAGGTCAATGTTTTTTAAGACAGATTTTAAAAATAACAATTTTTATTATTTCTTAACTCAAAAATATCTTTTATTACAAAAAAATGGTTTTCGAAAATTCGAACTTCGAAAAATTTTCGAACATGCAAATTTTTTTTAAATATTTTTTTGTGAAACAAAAAGAAAATATACCAAAGTAATCAAACCAAATACTTGAGGCCAAGCTTTCAATTTATTTCAATAAGCTCTCATCAACCGTTGCAGATTTTTGCTTTAAGCTTATTTAAAAGGGTTTTATGTTAATATTTTTAAACGAGGTTTTTCAAACTCAAGGATATTTTTGATTTAAACAACTAATTTGCGAAAATTCGAACTTCGAAATTTTTCGAACATTGCAATTTGTGCGAAATATTTGCTTCTGAAGTAAAAACCATAGTCAGCAAAGTTTTCAAACGTAATACTTTTGCTTAAAGTGCCAATTTCTTTCAATAACCGTAATTTCAATAACCTGGGGCCGAATCGCCGCATCCGTGAACGTAACGGCTTTCGTATGAGAAAAAAGTATGAGAATCTCATGAGATTAATTTCGTATCTCATGAGATTCTCATACGATTAATTTTATCTCGGCCCCTGTTTTTTCAAAGCTTTAAGCTTTTTAAAAAGATTTTTAGGCTATTATTTTTTAAAGACAGCTTTTGAAACGATAAATTTTGAAAATTTAACGAAATTAAGCTTATTTTTTTGGTATTATTTTCGAAAATTCGAACTTCGAAAAATTTTCGAACATTCCCATTTTTTCTTAATATTTTCTTAATATAAATTTCTTGTGAAATTAAAAACATTTTGCAGCGTCTTTAAACAAAATACTTGAGGTCGAGGTTTCAATTTCTTTCAATAAGCTCTCTCCAGTCGTTGAAGGAATCTGTTTCTGGCTTGTTAATGTTTTTTAGTTAACAGTTTTTTAGATGCAACTTTCCGTTTCTAATAGACATATTTTAACATAGCTCAAAGCTTTTTGTTTCGCTAAAATGTTGTGTTCAAATTTCCCTTTATATTTACCTTTTATTGTACACTCTGTTGAGCTTTTCCTGCACTCTTTTGCAAAAATGTCCCTTGTGTTTCCTACAGCTTTTCTTCTCTCAGCTCTTCTTCTTCTTCTTGTTCTTCTTCTGGTCTTTGAATTTCCCTTGTTTTCCTTTGTTTTGTTGAGCAGTAATTTTCCGGCTTTTTTTGTTTATTCACGTCTTTACCTTTTTAGTCTGCTACACATTGTGCTTCCGTAACGTTTTCTGCACTACGAAACATTTTTGTTTTTTCGGTCTTGCGTCTAAAATAAATACGCTTCTTTTTATTGTTCGCTTAATCAAACACTCGTTGATGAAAAACTAAAAACGCATTCATCGCGAATGCATTTCAAGTAACGGTTGGGTTCGTTGAGCATTTATAAGCTTTTTAAGCTCTTGTCAAAAGTGCGGAATTTTGCGGAATTTCAAATTTTTAAAGTATTTAAAAATTTTTTAAAATTATAAAATAGCACGAATTTCCTATCGTGTCGATATTAACGGTAAAAATATTTCCTTCATAACGCGTGGGAAAGACACCGAAAAATTCTTGAATAACTCTTCTATGAGGAAGCTTTCTTAAACTTTGTTTTTATATTTTTTCTTTTTATTTTTTTTAATAAATTAAGTGATGCCATAAATAATATTTCTGTGAAAATGTGAATTCAATTAAGTGGATTTAAATAATCTCATTATCTTTACTTAAATTGTAAGTAATGTGTTTTTAATGTGATGTTAATGGTTTTTTTACACAAGGCGAATTGTTAAAATTGTAAAATTACTCTTAAGAATTTTTATAAAAATTTAACAGTTTTCATTGGAGACGAAAAAATGCACAATTCTTGACTGTTGGATGAATTTGAAGACGCCTCTATGGGAGTTACTTTATGTTATTTTATTTCTACACACTGTTCTGGCAAAGTTTGGGTAAAATTTACACTTAGTTAAAGTGAAGTCAGAGATCAAGTGTTTTTTTTTTATTATTTTGAGCCAACTATGACACTTCGGGGTATGTAAGGTCGTGTTTGCGTATTGCTTTCTATTTATTGCAATTTATTATTCATCATCTCATTATCATTAATCATTATAAATAATCTCACAAATGACCGACCTCTTGTGTGTTTTAGGACAACCAAAGTATTCCGACAACCAAAAATTATTGGAATATTGCCATGCTCTCAGCTTACTATCCCTGTTGTTATTTTCCCCGAAATATTCCCTGGTGCACCCTTAAAGTTGACACTTCAACACCTGTTGATCTTCAAGCCAAATCTCAGGGTTGTCAAGTTTTTTTTTCCGTCATCATAGGACTGTACCTTACCTTACTTTATCAGGTGCTTACAAACGTCTATCGATTTTGTCCTCTTCCAAGAATTTGTTCAAACGTTGTCATGTTGCCCAACACTTGTTCCTTCTAACGGAGATATGGGCGCCCTCTTCTATGTTAACCGCCACCGGGTACCAAATCAAATATTTTTTTCGCTGGTACGTTGTTTTTCATCCGCTCAACATGACCTCGGTCGCTTGATTTTTATTTTTATATGTTGGCGTACTGCTCATATATCTCGTGGTTCTATCGAATTTGGTGCTCGTCATTGTCGCAAATTCGACCGAAGATCTTACGAAGAATCTTTCTCTCGAAGAATCTTTCTCTCGAAGGTTCCCAAAGTCTTTATCAGAACTACTTAACATCCAGGTTTTGGTGCATTTAAAATAGAACGGGCATGATTAGTAAAGTATAGAGCGTTCACGCAAAGAAAAAACCGTTTATCGCCATTTTGCGAATTTCGTTTGTCGTGCTTGAAATCGTTATTTGCAAACGTTTCAATATTTGTCATAATAATAGTCAGTTGCGAGAAACGCGTTATTTGGTTGCAGGAAATTAATTTCCTTTGTCATTAACACGAGTGATTTTTAAATTGCAGCAATTGAAAAATTTGTTTTTCCCAACTAAAAACTTCGTTTGTTTTTCCCTTCGTTGTATAAACACAACGCTTATAGTTCAGGGTTACTTTTTGGACAAATTGTTACTTTATTTATATTTACTCTGCTTCTCAATTGCCTACTCAGACCAAAGAAGAATGTCAAGAGTTCTCCTTTGTTTAATCTCAATACTGATAGCATTGGTGGATTTTATGCTACTTTGCAGATAGACGACGTCCTTAACAACCTCTGAGGAGTGCTGTCAACAGTGTCGTGGTTTCCAAGACGCTGGGACTATTTGTTTGTTGATACTTGGAACTTCGTCTTAACTGCGTACATTGGAAGACCCATTCGATGCAAGGATGAAGATGAAGATCATTGGAAGAATGCTGCATTGATGCAAGGCAGTGCAGCGTAAATTATATCAATTTCATCAGCATAGGCCAGCATCATAATCTTGTAAAATATCTTGCCACTTCGTCTCAAATCAGCAACTCGGATTATTTTCTCCATCTCATTAGGTTGAAAAAGTCGCACAGTAGGGAATCATCTTGTCTGAAACCTCGTTTGTTATTGAATAGAAGGGAGAGGCTCTTCCCGATTTTAACTGTTCTATTGATGTTGCTCAGTGCCATTCTGTAAAGACGGATAAGCTTTGCCGGGATGACAAATTCAGACATGATGGAGTAGACATAGGTGATTATGCCTTATTGAACTGACGAAGGTCTGACTTTGTAATCGATAAAAAATTGTGTGGGTCTATTTGTTTCTCTTGGGTCTTCTACAAGATCGCAGCGTTAATATCTGGTCGATAGTAGATTTGCCAGGTCTGAAGCCATACTGATAAGGTCCAATAAATTAGCGGGTTTACGTTGGGCTGCAGTCTTTCACTGCATTTATACTCGACAGAACCCTATATGCGGTATTTAGCAAGATTATCTCGAAGCAGTTGCCGCAAATGGTTGGGTCGCTTTTCTTGTGGATTAAGCAGAACATACTGAGGTTTGCTCTCGTTTGAAAAGCATTCTTCCGATAATACTCTGCATAGAAACTCATAAATGCATTCCAATAGAGATTCGTCACCATTCGTCTCAAATTTATTGATAAATCGGAACCACTGTATGAGCGCTATTGTGAATAAAAAATTATCGGCATTTCCGAACCATCTCCGAAGACCTCTCTCACCATTTTGGAAGCAAATTTCACAATATCTATGCTTTGTGTTCCTTCCAATTCTCTATGATTGTCATAGCTATCAAAAAACAAAAATAGTTTCGTTAAGTTTAAAATAAGTGGTTCTAATGGACCACACTTTATATCCAAAAAAATGTATCTTCACGCCTCTTTAAATAGGTGTTCCGCAGACTATCAGCATTTAGATAGGGATTTCGTAATTTCTATGCTAAGTGTGACCGTGTAATTCTTTGTGACTAAATCTCAGTGTTCACACATGACAGCTGTTAAATAACAACCGTTTTGCTGTATGACAGACACAAACAAGTTGCGCTAAATTCAAAATAAGCGGTTTTATTTGCTCACCATTTATATCCAGAAATACTTGCTTTTCCAGTTTTTTTGTCGAACTGATGGAAATTCTGATTCCTGATTTTTTTTTTTAACATCAACAAACTGCTGGGCCAGTTTTTTTTTTTTTTTTTGCTACAATTTTTTCAATGAAACAATATTCTGCGTTCTGCTTATTTCATTTTCCTAGAATTGCTAAGAAAACATGCGAAAGCTTTTTGAAATTTTCCGATTTTTTTTTAACATTTCTGAAGTTATTTTTTGTATTTTTTCTTTTTTAATTTTCTTATATTTCTTTTTAAATTTTTTTTATAATTTTTTTCTTATTTTTTTGCCTTTTTTAATATTTTTTTTTTTTTTTTTTTTATTTTTCAAACAATCTCTAAACAACAGCTGATAAGCATTTTAGCCACACTTTGCTGCCATTCATAAATTTTGCCCAACGCAATATTTTGGCCAGCCGTAAACATTTAATGTTTATCGATTTATTTGCATGTGAAATAAATTCGATACCTAGGCGTTTATATAAGAAGTTGAATATTCGATAATTTATTGCTTGGAATAAAACACATTATATAGTATTTTTAGCAGCTAATTACAACAAAACTTTTTGAATTATTCGCAAAACTTTTATGGCAGTTTTTATAGTTTTTCGTTAAAAACAGAAAAAAAAAATAAATAAAATTAATAAATTTTCACCAAAGTTATTAAAAATTTTTACTTTCATTTCGCCAAAATTACAACTAAATTATTTCAGCTTCCTTCTTTACTATCTTCACTAATTCATAAATTCTATTTTCACAAAACAAAATGTTTTTTTTTATTTCGCTAAAATTGCTAAAGCCAAATAAATTGTAAAATTGTAGCCAAATTATTAAAAATTCCTTCTTCGCAATCATCAATAATCTATAAAAAATAAATAAAAATATATAAAAGAATAAAAAACATTAAAAATAAAATAAAAATTTAATTATAATAAATAAAAATAAAAATAAAAATAAAATAAAAATAAAAATAATAAAATAAAAAAATAAAAAAATATAAAAATATAAAATATAAAATAAAAATAAAAAATAAAATAAAAATAAAAATAATAAAATAAAAAAATAAAAATATATAAAAATATAAAATATAAAATAAAAATAAAAAATAAAAAAATACTGGAAACCAGACCAAAAATTACAAAATGTTTACTTTTAATTTACAATAAAAAAATAATAAAAATTTAAATAAAAATAAAAATACAAAAAGAGTTGGCTGTGCCGTGGACACACCCGTAGGTTTTGACGTGACGAAGTTTCTTGCTGTTGTTGTTAATGTTGATGTTGATGTTGATGTTGATGTTGGTGTTGATGTTGATGTTGATGTTTATGTTGATGTTGATGTTGATGTTGATGTTGATGTTGATATTGATGTTGATGTTGATGTTGATGTTGATGTTGATGTTGATGTTGATGTTGATGTTGATGTTGATGTTGATATTGATGTTGATGTTGATGTTGATGTTGATGTTGATGTTGATGTTGATGTTGATGTTGATGTTGATGTTGATGTTGATGTTGATGTTGATGTTGATGTTGATGTTGATGTTGATGTTGATGTTGATGTTGATGTTGATGTTGATGTTGATGTTGATGTTGATGTTGATGTTGATGTTGATGTTGATGTTGATGTTGATGTTGATGTTGATGTTGATGTTGATGTTGATGTTGATGTTGATGTTGATGTTGATTTTGATGTTGATGTTGATGCTGATGTTGATGTTGGTGTTGGTGTTGGTGTTGGTGTTGGTGTTGGTGTTGGTGTTGGTGTTGGAGTTGCTGTTGGATTTGGAGTTGGTGCTTTTCGTTTAGCTTTTTTTTGCTTCCCCATTGGTTGTGCTCTAATTTCAATTAATCCAGCAAAAGTGATGCATTTGCGTCACATTAGGCGGTTCCCTGAGGGTTTTTGACACGCCGTCAAATTTTTTTTTATTTTTGTCATATGCCCGAAGACCTCACCTTTGTTTTCGTTCGTGAAAATTTACCGTAGAACTAGTAGTCACAGAGTTAAAAATCCATGCAACGTTTTTTCATGGCTGTAGCATTTTTACTGCATTATGTGATTGCATCCCTGAAATCAGGACAACTAAATTTTTTTTGTAATTTAGTTGTGAAGCGTAATAACACATCCCTGCTGTCGTAAAACAAAATTTACCGTAGCTATCCTCCTGAGTGAGTATTAATTCCATGCAACGATATTACATTTCTGTTACATAAGCTGCTATATTCACGACCTGACGACGCCGGAATTTTTGTCGTAAAGCCATGTATAAAAACTTTATTTTCCTTTTTAATTTTTTATCTTACATTATATACTCATTGAGTAAAAATTCAATGCAACGCCGCTGCATGAATGTTGCGTTATCGATCTTTGAGCGGCTCTCTCAGCATCCCCATGATGTCAGAAATTTTTTGTTTAATTTTGTTGTGAGGGCTTCTAGTAGGCCTTTATTGGCGTATCGTATTTTTAATCCTAGCACTAATACTCAGCGAGTAATAATTCCATGTAACAAATTTTCAGTTGCGTTGCTTACGCAGCTCCCACTACGTCCCTATGCCGTATTAAATTTTTTTTTGTTTTTTTAATATAGTCAAAGAATTAACCTTTATGGTCATACTATGTTTTTAATCATAGCTTTTATACCCAGCGAGTAACAATTCAATGAAACGCAGATGAATTTTTAAAAAATTCATTTTTCAACTTTTTTGCAAACTAGAGCAGTATAACGTAACTTCGTCACGTCAAAAATAAAATTACAAAAAAATAAATATAAATAAAACTAGTAAGAAATGATCTTCGACTGGGCCGAAGTTAAAATACCCCCACGGCCGAACAAAAGTATATTCAAAATCTTAAGCAATCAATAAAATGTTTATCTGTAAAAACGTTTTCGTTATATTTTTAACAGAAAATATTCGCTTTTGTTTTTTGATAAAATGGCTTTGTATGGGAGGAGGGCGTGGTTTTCACCCAATTTGGTTGAATTCCATACTCATAGTACACCTTATATATCAAAGTTTATATGCAAAATTTCAAGTCCATACATTAATTTTTGTGGATTTTAGAGAAATTTCACCTTTTTGATAAAGTCACTTTGTATGGGAGGTAGGCGTGGTTTTCATCCGAGTTGGTTGAATTTCATACTTAGAGTGTATTTTGAACATCAAAACTCATATGCAAAATTGGAAGTCCATATATTAATTTTTGTTGAATTCTAAGAGATTTTACCGTTTTGATAGTCACTTTGTATGGGAGGTATGCGTGGTTTTCATCCGATTTGGCTCATTTACGAACTTGACCTTCATTTTTTAGATAAAAGCTTAAATATAGAATTTCGAGATGATAGCTTGAAAATTACGGCTGTAATCGTGACGACAGACAGACAGACGGACATGGCTAAATCAACTCGGGTGGTGATGCTGATCAAGAATATATATACTTTTCTATGCCTACCACGCCTCCTTATGGGCGTTACAAACGGAGTGACAAAATTAATATAACCCCATTTACGTTTTTAAAACGTGGGGGTATAAAAATTCTGGAAACCTGACCAAAAATTCCAAAATTTTTACTTTTAATTCACTAAAATTGTAACCAAATTATTTAAGATTCATTTTTGAGTATTCACCAAGTTTTTAATCTTATTTCCAAAACAAAAAAAAAACCAAAAATTTAGAAGATTTCAACTAAATTATTAAATAATCCTTCTGAATCCTTATTGAAAAACAATTTTACTTGAATAAAATTAAAAAATAAATAAATAAATTAAAAAAAAATAAAAAATTAAAATAAAAAACATAAAAAATTAGAATAAAAAAAATAAAAAATTAGAATAAAAAAAATAAAAAATTAGAATAAAAAAAATAAAAAAATAAAAAAAATAAAAAAAAAAATAAAAAAAAAATAAAAAAAAATAAAAAAAAATAAAAAAAATAAAAAATTAAAAATAAATAAAAAAAAAAAATAAAAATATAATATGCAAGTAAAAAAGAAAAAGCCATCAAATTATTAGTTTTGACCAAATTTTCAAATATTTTTGTTTTTAATTTCACTAAAACGGCAACCTTCTGGAATTATTTAAGACTCCTTCTAGACATTCTTACTACTTTTTTAATTTTATTTAAAAAATAAAAATGGAAAAAATAAAATAATAAAAAAGACACAAAAAAAAAATGGAAAGACAAAAAGTATTCAAAAGACAAATAAAAACTAAAATGAAATAGTTAAACAATTTTAAAAAATTATAAAATAAAAATAAAAAAGCTATAATAAAAAACAAAATAACAATAAAAAATATAAACACTGATCAAAATTGAAAAAAATCTTGACTTTAGTTTGTTTAAAAAATTGGGCCATCTTTTAAAATTTCCATTTTTCCAAATTTTCTTTCCTTATTTCTAATCAACTGAGATAAAAAATTCATAAATTTTTACGACAATTCGAAGTCGTAGTTGGTGGTAGAGAAATTTGTGGATGGAGATTGCCTTATACCATGAATTGACTGAGGTAAAGGTATAACACTTGTCTCAGATTAAAATTCAGATGTTTCTACGGCTTTCCACTACGCTTAAAATATCCTACACATGTTTCACTTGATTGCTTCTTCTCTCCCACTTATCTATCACCCCATTTTCGAACCAAGCCAGACTCGACTGAATAGATAGTACACCTGAAATCCTTGGTTCAAAGCTAAAACAAAATAAAAAAAAATGTTGCAAAAATAAAAAATATAAAAATATAAAAAATATAAAAAATATAAAAAATATAAAAAATATAAAAAATATAAAAAATATAAAAAATATAAAAAATATAAAAAATATAAAAATATAAAAATATAAAAAATATAAAAGATACAAAAAATATAAAAATATAAAAAATATAAAAAATGTAAAAAATATAAAAAATATAAAAATATGAAAATATAAAAAATATAAAAAATATAAAAAATATTAAAAATATAAAAAATATAAAAATATAAAAAATATAAAAAATATAAAAAATATAAAAAATATAAAAAATATAAAAAATATAAAAAATATTAAAAATATAAAAATATAAAAAATATTAAAAATATACAAAAATATACAAAGATATAAAAATATAAAAACTATGAAAAATATACAAAATAAACAAAATATACAAAATATAAAAAATAAAATAAAATAAAATAAAATAATATAACAAAAAAATAAAACAAATAAAAAATAAAAAAATTAAAAATAGAAAGTACAAAAAGTATAAAAAAATAACAATACAAAAAATAAAACAAAATAAAAAATAAAGAGAACAAAAAAATTTTTAAAAAATTTTAAAAAATACAATAAAAATAAAAATATATAAACACACTGATTTTCATTTCAAAAATGTTGACTTTAATTTCTTTCAAAAGTGTAAAGAATAAAAAAAAGAATAGAATATAAAGAATAAAATAAAAACAAAAAATGAAATATGAAAATGTTAAAAAACAAAAAATTAATATAATTAAAAATAAAAAAAGAATTAAAAAAATATGAAAATAAAATAAAAAAAAATATAAAAAAATTAAAAATTAATACAAATAAAAATAGAAAATAATAAAAAATGACAAACAAATTTAGAATATTAATAATAAGAAAAGAAAATATTAATACAAAAAATAATAAGAAAAATTATTAGTCTTGAACAAAATTTTAAATAATTTTTCTTTAATTGCAATTAAATTGCAGCCAAATTATTTGAGATTCCTTTGAGTCTTCACAAATTGTAAAATTTATTTTGAAAATTAAATTTTTAAAAGATTTTTTCAATTTCAACATAGGTTGTATCGATTACATGCCTACAACACCTCCAGCTGTTTTTTCCCCCTCTTCGCCTCGACCTTAATTTCTTAATTATCGCCTTTAATCACCTCATCAAAAAAAAAAAGAAAAAACTTCGTAAGTTGCTATAATTAGAACACATCCCCTAACAACTCCAATTTCCCACTTAAAAACCAGTGTTGGTTAACATTATGTCGCTCACTCTCACCACAACGTGACTAACTCTGTTTATTATTATTTACTCGGTTGACTTTTATTCAATTTGATTTTGTAACTTAATAAAACTCTGCCAATAGCAGAAGTAGCTGAGGCTTCCTGGCGCCTACCCACTTTCCCACTATCTTCCTTGCCTTTATCCTTGTTTTTGTCATGATTTAGCAGCTGTTCAGTTTATAAATTTCTGCTGCTGTCGTTGACTTCATCCGACTGCTGCTGTTTCGTCTTGTTCCCACCCGTCTTTTTTTAATTTTTCGATTCTCTTCTCTTTTTTTTTACAAATAGTTCGGAAAATTGATTATGTTTGGCCTAGTTTTGGCGCATAAAACGGTATCAATTGCTACTTTTAGACAATCATTTTTTGTGCTGCTGTTGTTTTTTGGTTTTTGTTTTGTTTTTATTTTTTAAGTTCCTTGTATTTTTCATATGGTTGTAGTTGATGTTGTAGTTGTTGTTGTTGTAGTGTCATTATTTCACACGGTAAACCCCGTCGACTTCACTGAAATCTATTTTATGGTCTATAATGATGGGGATGATGATGATGATGATGATGATGATGGTAATGATGATGGTAATGATGATGATGGTGGTGATGATGATGGTGATGACGATTATTATGTTGCTGGTGATAATGTTGGTGCTGATGATGATGTTAAGGATGTTGAGGATGTGCCTGTGGGCTTCCACTACTTATCAATGCGGTTTGACGGGACCTCCCATGCACTCTTTTCTACCTCTCTTTCTCCCTTCCCCCTCCCTCTACTCATAAGTGTTGATGTATCCTTGTATCAGTATTTATGCATGCGTGTTTATTGAAGTATCTCGCCCTTAGGGAGTGTAAATGAGTGTGTGCTTGTGTGCACGTTATTTGACGTTTCTTTGTGTGTGTGTGTGTATGTGTATGTGTATGTGTTCGCATGCTTGTTCCTCTAATCTTATTGAGTTCTAGTTTTTATTATATCTGCGATTTCATTCAATGTTGTTTCTAGTTTGTGTTTTTTTTTATCTATTTTTTTATTCTCTTATTTTTTTTCTTCTTCTTTCTTATATGCACTATCATTGTTTTTAATGGTTTTTCCAGTAAATTTATTTGTATTTATCGCTTTTACAACTATTTTTAATTTTCTGATGATTTTATTTTTATGTGTGCAAAAAATTATTGTCTCTTCGACGTCAGTGTCGAAAGCTATTAAGTCGCCCAATTAATGTTGTCTTTAAAGTTTGTTCTATTTTATCGCTGTTAAAATTAGCTGTCATCATTAGCTAACATTCTATATCAAGGAAGTTATCGATTTCCTTAACAATATGACCTGATTAATTGTTATTAAGCAGTCTTTTCATTCTTTTTCACGCTTTTCTTATTATCGAGTGTTGAACATAATATTTTAAAAAATCGATTATTTATCGATTAATTTAATTTTTATCGATAATTGAAGTTTTATTGATAAATATTATTTGTGTTCTCATTAACGTGCTCATTTTGTGTGTGTTTTGCTACGAAGTAATCGATTTCCATAGCAATGTGGCCTTATTATTGCTATTTAGTAGTCTTTTCATTATTTTTTTCGCTGTTTTTATGATCAAGTTTCGAACATAATATTTTGTAAAATCGATTATTTATCGATAAATTTAATTTTTATCGATAGTTGAATTTTTTATTGATAAAAATTTCAATTTTTATTGACAAGCTCACTTTGTATGTTAAGTTATTTCGATTAACTGTAATTTTAAGTATCGATTTTAAAATTTCAACGATAAATTGAATTTAAATGGAATAGACGATTTTTCGACTTAGAGTTAAAGGCATTTTTTAAATCGATAACTTATAGATAAATTATTTCTTACTATTAATTGAATCGATAGCAATGATGCATATTATTTTTATTCTAATCAAGAAACTCTATTTTTGCTTATCGAAAATTTTACATTTCATGTTATCGATTTTAAAACTTTATCGATTGAATAAATTTAAATGAAATTGACGCTATTATTAAGATTAAGAATTGAAAAAAAATATTTTGATGAATCGATTATTTAGACAAATTAAATTTTATCTTAATTGAATTTGCTATCGATAAATTTTGTTATTCTTGTTTCTATTCTTATGTATACATCGATTTCAAAATTGTATCGATTAATTAAATTTAAATGAAATAAACGCTCTTATTGCGATTAAGAGTTTAAAATCAATTTTTTGCAATCGATTATTTATCGATTTCTTTAATTTTTTCTTAATAATTGAATTTTTCATCGATAAAATTGAAATTTTTTCTCAAAAATAAAAAAATAAATAACTGGCCATTTCAGCCCTTGAAAGGACTTTGACCTAGCTTCTTATGATCAATTGTGTTGTGCGTGTTATTAAGTTTGTACACAATCGACCGAGAACCTGACCTACTTGTAACGCCGACTCCGAACGGCGATCAACGGAATGTTCTCGTTCTCAAGAAGCTTTACATGGCATTTTTCATTACTCTCTGAGGTTTGCCATTGTCTGCAGAGAGGTGGCGGCCGTACAGAAAAATTATTTTAATTCAAATAATTTTCTGTCGCTGCTGGAGT
Source organism: Pherbina coryleti (assembly GCA_943735915.1). NCBI lineage: Eukaryota > Metazoa > Arthropoda > Insecta > Diptera > Sciomyzidae > Pherbina > Pherbina coryleti. The sequence continues at coordinate 159,563,644 of OX030950.1, read as the reverse complement.
TCGAACCTGGGTCTCCAGGTTCTTTGACATAGCGGCCACGCACTTTAACCAACTACGCCACGGACGCCACGTTTTCTCTGATTTCTCAAATTTTTTCTCTGATTTCTTAAATTTATCTTGATAAATATTTTATTCTGATCAATGAGCTGAATTTGTGCGCATCGATAAATTTAAATTTTAATTATCGATTAATCAAATTTAAATATATTAGACGCTATTCTCAAGATTTAGAATTAAAAATAATTTATGTATTATTTTTTGATAATTGAATTTGTAATCGAATTTTTTTTTTTAACATCAATGAGCTCAATGGGAATTTTTTTTTTAGCTTTGAACCAAGGATTTCAGGTGGAATACCTATTCAGTCAAGTCTGCCTTGGTTCGAAATGGGGTGATAGATTAGTGGGAAGGAAAGGGCAATCAAGTGAAACATGTGTGGGATGTTCTAAGCGTAGTGGAAAGCCAAAGAAACATGTGAATTTGAATCAGAGGCAAGTGTTATGCCTTTACCTCAGTCAATTCAAGTTATAACGCAATCTCATCCACAAACTTCTCTACCATCAACTACAACTTCAAGTTGTAAATATTGATGAATTTTTAATTTCAGTTGATTAGAAATGAGGATAGAAAATTTAGAAAGGTTTTTAAAGCGAAGGACCATTGCCTGGCCGGGAATCGAACCCGTGACCTCTGGGGTGGCAGTCGAGCACGCTACCAACTCGACTACCGAGGCCGCCATTTAATACAATTAAAAAATTTAATTTAGTTGTATCGATCAGTTAAAAGTTTAAAATAAATTTTTAAAATCGATTATTTATCAATAAATATATTTTTTTGTGAATAATTGAATATGTAATCGATAAATTAAATTATAAAACAAAAAATAATTCTTTAAATAATTACATAAATAAACTAGAATGATTGGAATAATCAATAAACTGAATTTTTGCGCATCGATCGATAAATTGGAATTTTAGCTATCGATTTAAGAATTTTATGGATTAAGCAATTAAATAAATTTGAATATAAATTTGGTTTCGATAAATCGATTATCGATAATTCAATTATTTATAAATCGATTATCGATAATTCAATTATCGATAAATGTATTGTGGATAGTTCAATTATCATAAAAACAAAAAATTGAGTATCGATAAATCTAAAACTGATGCATCTAATATTGGTAAATTCACTATCGGTAAACCGATTATCGATATAGATTATAGATAATCAATTTATCGATATCTAATTTTTATAGTCGATTTATTGATAGTCGATTTATCTATAGTTGATTTATCGATAGTCGATTTATCGATAGCCTATTTATCGATAGTTTATTTATCGATAGTCGACGTATCGATGATTGATTGCACGAATGTCGATTATTTGCCTGAATACTTTTTTTAAAAATGTTAATTATTATTTAAAATATCGACATTTCCTTAACTAATCCATCAATAAATATAATTTCTGTTTTTCGGTTCATCGAATTAATTCAGATCAATTTCATTTACAAAAAATGTTCCTATAAAATAACAAATGTTATCTCTTAACCTGTTTATATTTTCTCTCACAACCCACATATAATAGTGCCACCTATTATTTTCTACATCCCTACCTTACATTATGACATTATTTTCTATTACGTAGAAAATTCTTAACAAATACGTATTTGCTGTTGGATTGAATTTAATTTTTTGTTTTTTTTTTTTTGTAGTTTTTATTTTCTTTGAAATGCGTATTTATTTTTCTTGCAATAAAAATTGTTTTTCACAAATTCGATTGCAATGTGTTGCCACCCTTCTATGCAAATAAACATCATCGTCTTCATCGATTTGTATGCGTCGCAATACATTTTATTAAATTTATTGTGACTTTTATATTTTTCTAATTTAGGTTTCATTAAATTTTCCAATTTTTTATGGGTTGGTTTATAAATTAAGCAAATAACGATCTGTTGTTGAAAAAAGTAATATTTTTACGTCTTCTGATATATTTTGAAATAGTCAAAACGCCTGGATTTAGGCTGGAAAATTACTTTGGAACTCTAAAAATCCATCATATTTTCCGTTTTTGATACCTCTTTCACTCTTCTCAAGATTGACACCTTTTTTTAGGATTGAAGCATGCAAAAGCTAAACTTTAACAGTTTTTTTATCATCCGTTTGCATCTTAGATATGGACGAAACATTTAAATTGGAAATGGAATAGAACAAATTTTTACCGTTAAACATTTCGCAAGGAATTTTGCGAATGTCCAAAACAAAAAAAAAACTTTTGTCGAATAGGCATGAAAGTGAAAACAGATAATAACTGATACAAAAAAAAAACCTCACAACATTCGTTAGTTAATATTTCACCTGAGGCTTATAAAAAATTTCATAGTAAACAATTTTCTCGCATGCAATAATAGCGTTTTTTTCCCGATCGCAACTTTCAACTAATAACGTTATAGATTTTCACCTCATAACTATTTTTTGATAGAAACGACAATAAAATAAAAAATCTTATATCATGCGACAAAAATATAAGACCGATTAAAGTTAAATCGCATGATAGTATCATGATTAAAAATAAACATTTTAAAGCATACAATAAAAAATTCGTATTATTTTTTTTTTTTTAATCATCAATTTAGTTGAAGCTTCGCCACAAACATGGTTTATAAATTTAAAGTGTTATTAGAAATAAATTATTTTTATGCAGTATATATATTGCATGCAATAAAATTTTCGCATGGTTGCTTTTTCACTAATAGTTTCGTTGCAATACTCTAATAGGAAGCGTATTAAAATTTAAAAGTAAATTGAAAAACATTTTTATCGCATGCAACAAATTTTTTACATGCTATTTTTTTCGAAAACGTAGAGTGCAACTTTGGCATACATTTATGTTAAAAATTTAAAGGTAAACTTAAAATATTTTTATCGCATGCAATAAAATTTTCCCATTATATTTTTTTATTAATAGTGAAGTTGCAAATTTGGCAAAAAAACATAGTTCGTTAATTTAAAATTACATCAAAAATATTTTTTTCGCAAGCAATGAACTTTAAGCGTGATATATTTTCTTGTTCGCAAAAGTAGAGAACAACTTTAATATAAACAGACATTAAAAAATAAACAAAAAAAATATTTTTATTTCAAGCAACAAACGTTGAGCGTGATATATTTTCTTGTTCACAGAAGAAGAGTACAACTGATATTAACACATTGTTGGTGGGACACGTCAAAATACGTTTTTCGCAAACTGTGGGTCACGTAGTTATACCTTTTTTATAGATGGGTGTTAGAAAGAGCGAAAGAAAACTATACGGGTCTTTATAAATGAAAAAAAATTTTCACATTTGAATAAGTTCAATAAATTGCTCTCTCTAGCCACAATGTAACCATTACCATACCATACGTCTAAAAATAAATTTAAAATGTATTTATCGCATGCAAGAAAATTATCGCATGACTGTTGTATCTAACTCCCAAAAGTAGAGTGCAACTTTGATTTAAACATAAGTTCTTGATTTCAAACGAAATTTTAAATATTTTTTGCATGCAATAAATTTTCAACATGATATTTTTCACTCCCAGAAGTGGAGTCAACTTTGCTAAAAACGAACCGTACAATTTAAACATTTAAATAAAGGAATTATTAAACTTTCAAAGCGTAGTGATATAAATGACTTTAATATAAACAAACGTCTTTTTGATATAAACAAACGTCTTTAATTTAAAATTAAACTCAAAAAATTTTTATAGCATCCTATAGAATTTTCTTATCATATTTTTCGCTCAATATTTGAATTGCAACTTGAGTATGGACAGTTTTTAAATTAAATTAAATTTAATTAAAAATTTAAAATATTTTTATCTCATGCAATAAAACTTTCGCATGCAATTTTTCCTAGTTTGCAAAAGAAGACAGTGCAATGTTAATATTAACAAACGTTAAAATTTTGAAATTAAATAAAAAAATATTTTATTGCATGCAATAAAATTATCACATGATATATTTTTACACTAAAACACTTAAATGTAGAATGAAACATTGCTGTGGGCGCGCTGTGTTTTTTGTTTCAAATCAAATTATAAATATTTATGGCATGCTATGAAATTTTGCATCCTTTTTCTTTTTTTTTTTTTGCTCGCAAAATTAGGAGTGCCACAAACACAGTAAAAGTTTCAAATTAAATTCAAGAAATGTTTCACGTGTTTTTCGGATGATATTTAATTTATTTTTAAAGTGCTAGTTATCTGATGTGTTAATTTGTGTATCACGCTCTAAATTGGGCTTTTAAAATATATATTTGTTTATATACAAGTTTTCTATCATGCTATAAAAATTAGTTTCTACATGGAAATCTTTCTGCATAGATAAATATTAAATACATTAAATTGTAAATTCACACATCTTTCTGCATTTTCTTAGAAAAAAATGCATGTCTCCAAAAATTCGCATGACAGAAAAAATCTCACAGAACTTTATTTCAATTAATCATTTATAGGTTGATCGAACTTATACAACCGAAATAACATTTGAATTAAACACGTTTCATTCATGTAGAAAATAAAATTTCGAATTGAATTAAAGTTTAAAAATATGCAGCCTTATTTTAGGCACATGCAAATATGCTCAAATTAGAATTTCAGCTTCAAAAATATAGCATGCTTTAGCTATTATTACACGAACTGCTTAAATTATGCAGAATTTTTGATCCAATTAGCGCTAAAAGCCTAAAACTATGCAGCGTTTAGACTCTGCACAGACAGACCGACCATAAAAAATGCCCCGCATGATGAAAACCGCGTAAACCAGAACGTGACAAAGCAAACAACCCAAAAACCTAGGCCACGCAGTCCGTAGCCGTCCGCATATTTTCTCGCGCTGTCAATCAATCAATCAAGTAATGTTAAATGTTGACCGACGCGACGAAGTGACAGACTAACAGGGGCTGATTTCGAAAACTAAAAGCAAACAAGAAAAGAAGGTTTATGTCTTAAAAAAACATTTGGTCTTTGACCAAAATGTGAGTGAGTTTTAATGAAAATGATTTTGACCGCATTTTATAACTCAAAACAAAAAGCCTAAGAATAGAGGAGAAAATTTTGGTATTTTTGATTTTGTGTTTTTTTTTGTATTTGTTTTTTTTTTTGTATTTTTGTTTTTATTTTTTCTGGCACATTTGGTAAAACAAATTGACCATTTGGGCAAACCCTGGCTTTGAATGTTAAAATAACTTAATATTTTGTTGTAACCTTGCATTAAACAGAAAATTTTGGAAAAATTGTGCTCAGAACGCCTAAAAGTATGTAATAGTTTTATATAAATTACTCCAAAATTTTATCATTATCATCACTTTTTAATTAATTAGAAAAATTGTATGAAGTGCACCTTAAAGTATTCAATAGTTTAAATAAATTACTTCAAAATTTTAATATTTTCATAATTTTTTTTATTTATTCGAAAAATTGTGCCCAGTGCTCCTAAAAGTATGCAATCGTTTTATAGAAATTACTCCAAAATTTTATCATTATCATAATTTTTTTAT